>BPTQ01000001.1:82575554-82660559 GCA_019973895.1 Chrysanthemum seticuspe | reverse complement strand
TTTGACTTTTGAAGCAGTTTTGAAGGTTTGACTAAATTGAGATTTGATCTTAATTTGCCAACTGAAAATGATGAAATGAGCTATTATAAGACTTGATTAAGCTACTCCTATCAATTATGAACACTATGCAAGCTTTTGATTTCACAAATTTCTAACAGATATGAAATGAGGACAGGTTAAGAAGGATTTTGACTTAAGGAGTCTGTAGATGCAATTTGATGACTAGAATGATTCAAATGGACCTTATTAAGACTGAGTAGACAGATTATAAGCACAAACCAAAGCTCAAGCTTAAACAAGCTACTGATCCAAACACACTTTAAGACACTGATATGCAAATATAACTCACCTAATTGACAAATCCAAGCTATGATTTATACTAGAACAGATCTAAACTACTAATATGATACAAATAACAATACTACAATTATCAAATAGCTACTAAATTTTTAATGCAATAATGGCAGTACCAAATAATATTCAAACACTTACAAAAGTCCCAGCCACAGTGGCTTGCCAAACATCACAGGTAACCACTATCCTAAGCCAATTATCACCCCATATTCAACACTGCATCAACCTAAACCATTTCCATACCTGCTTAACCAAAATCTCTTCTCAGTTTGACTTTTGTTGACCAAACACCAATTATGCTTAAAAATGAAGTATAAGCTTACTCAAAGCTATGGACAGCTTAAGTGAGCTTATTTGAAGTTTAATGAAGCTTGGTTTTTAGTACATTTATACGGAGCTTATAACAGGAGATACAAAACATAAAACTATAATAAAACCTTTGAATTGATACTTGAAAACAGATTATATTGATAAAACAGCTTGAGTTTAGTACATAGAAACAAAAGATTACAGATTGATATTTAAACTAAAACATTAATATTCAAAACGACATAGATGAAATTTAAAAACTAAGTACTCCTTCTCTTCTTGCTTCTCTTTCTTATTTATACATCCAAAAGTGCTTCCACTTGACTTCTGAGCAATTCCCACTTGCATTTGGGACCATTGGATCATTTGAGGCAATCTTGGCCGTTTGATTAATTTTTGGCGCCAAAGTGAGATATCAACAGGGAAGGTTGAGTGAAAGGGAAGAGGGAGCATTAAATGTATTTTGGATGTTGTTGAGGAGGAGGGGACATGGAGGGGTGAGGGTTGAGCTGGAAGGATGGGGGTTGGTGTTGCAGGCGAAGTTGGTGAAGAAGAAAGAAAATGGAGGGAAGGGGCTTTGTTTGACCATGAGTTTGACTGGGAGATATATTGGACAGGGGTAAAAAACAGGGGGGTCAATTGGCTTGTGGCAGGGGCCAAAGGGTTTTGGCAGGGGCCAAAAAGATCCAAAGGGTCAAGGCTTGTAATACAAGGACTTGTTTTGCAATTTCTGAAAGACCAAGGACCAATTCTGCCATTTTATCAAAGTTGTTCCAAGGGACCAAAAATGACAAGTTTTAATAGTACAAGGACCATAATAGACATTTTCAAAATTCCAAGGACTATTTTTGCCAAATTTGAAACTTGAAGGACCAAACTTGTAATTTCTCAAAACTTTTGACATTTTTCACCAAAGGACTAATTATGACAAGTTATGATTTTAAAAGGAACTTTGGTGATTTTTCTTTTAAATTAAGTGCTCAGGGACTATTTCTGACAACTTTTGAAACTTGGGGGACTGAAACTGCCAATTATGCAAACTTAGCTCATTTTTCATCTGATTTTAAACATTTTGCATCTGAAACATATAAAATGCAATTTTGAGATATTTTCAGTATTTTGATGCATTTCTGAGCATTTTTAAATGTTTTGCAGTTCAGATTTGACAAAAAATGATGAGTATTTACACACTCATCAGCACTTGTCATAACACTCTCCCAATCAATAAAGCAAATGTCAATAGGTCTTCATCCTTTAACATCTACCACTTAAGCTCACTTGTTCTTTCACCATTATCTCATCACATTCACCTCTGTGATATATCTCAGCCCCTAAGCTTCACAAACATGACCAAAACTTCAAGCACTTCACCCACTAGTTGTACCAACCAATGAACCATAAGAATCAGTATCCGTACTTGTTGTGTTCAACATCTATGGACAAATAATCGACCAAAGTACTCCCATAGCACAACAAACCTCTACATCACCACATCATTATTTAGACACACTAGAAGACCTACCACCTAGATCAACCAATCAACCATCCTTACCATCATTTGAATTCGTTGAGTGAATTGTTCAAATAGCTCTTGTGTTCAACACTCGTACTGAGTTACATGCATGTTGAACAAACTCAATCATACTTTCCCACCTATAAGGACTTAGCTGATTCATTATGGATAGAACCTCAACTATCAAATGAGCATGATGCTCCTGGTAACTTTTGTCAAATTCCACTAGGTATAAGTAGTACTACCTTCACAAATTATCAAAGTACTAGTAATAATTTGTTGTTAAACTTCTGCATAAATTTAGTTAAACCTTAAATCAACATTTTAATAACATATGTTAAAATGCTATCTCAAAGCCAACATCATACACCCCGAGCAAAAATGACTCTTGAGGAGTATACATAAGAAACTCGAGTGAATTCCTCTTTTCATCATCTAGTAAATATAATCTTGAGACCAAGTATATTTAGGATAGGACTCTCCGATTCAAACACTTTGGCTTCATATCTTCATTTAGGAAAACATGATGTTTTGAAAAATTATGCCTAAGAAATCATGCGTTAAGTTTTCATCTTGTTAAAATGATATTGTATATCCTATGCATCATTCTCTCATTGCAACATAAATGGTTGTGTTATAAGAGATTTCATTACACCTCATTTGCTAAATGATCTTGAAACAAACATCTACAAGTTGTATGAACTAGCGTATCCAATTTATCATATCATACTTGTTTTCATAAGCATAATAACTTTATCCAATGGGATAATCTCATTTGTTGAAAGATACTATTTGTATCTATTTCCTTTCAAGCGTACATCATAACCTAACCTTGCTCAAACCGAGTGCACATCCAAGGTTAAAACTACACATCTCTAGAGCATACACAAGATCTATTGAAGTTGGTAACATTATTTAGATTCTTGTTAAATAAAATTTCAAAGAGCTTTCTTGAGAACATTCTTAGTTTAACATATTCCATTCCCTAGTCTTAGATGATCAAATCACATTTAAGTACACACTTCATCTCAACATAAAAGATGTCATCCATTAATTCATACAATTAGCTATGTAATTTGAACAACCTTAGATTCTGAACACAAGATTAAAACATATTGTTTATCAAACACACCATTGTTAAAATTCATGTATAACATGACGTCTTCATCACCTTAGTTATATTGCATATTAGTTAAGTCATATTAAGCCAAGTATTGTTAAACTATCATCTTTTATACTTTTTAATAGGCAAAAGTAGGAGTTCCCATCTTTCTGACATGAGAATGACTACTGGAGAACCTATTGCACTAGAAACTCAATTTGACCTAACGGTTGAATTGCTTTCAGGAGAGAAGTTGGGTATGTGGAATCACCCGTAAAAATGGTCGTGGTTAGCCTTAATGGATCACCGCTAGTAATAGTCTCATATTCATTCTCCAACTTGAAAAATCTGTTTTCCTATACTTGCCTAAAGTAAGTGTTAAAATAATGATAGTTTGCCTCGCCTTAGGAATACCAATCAAACAAGTGGAAGATATGATTTTTCCTCCTTTAAGTGTATTTAAACCACTTGCATTACATATATATGTGTTGATTACATGTTATTGTTTAAAATGATCAATTTTCTTGATACTTTCTTGGTGTTTGATATCTACTTGATTAATTGTCAAATGTATAAACCCTAGAAAGTTTTTTGTGTTTATGAAGCTTTATGCTACTTTATGTTAAGCGTAAACATGATTTGCATGATATTTATAGTTGAATTTATGTCCCTTGTATGATGTTTCGCATGATTAACGTGTTACTTGTGAACTCATTATATGTCATTTTGTTATTACTGTATCCATGTTTGAAAGCTACTGTCCTTTGTTTACATTCCTTAAATCTATGCATAAGATGTTCTAAATGATACATGCTCCTAAATGTTATAATTTAAACATGGCTTGCATGAATCTCCCATATTGCTTCTTTTGCGTCTTTGTCACACTATTTACTTGCTACGTGTGCACTTATAATTTGTCAAAGTGATTTTGGTATGATAAAATTTTAGAAGTCTTTTTATCCTACAATATAATCACATAAATTGTCGTACTCACTTAGATCTAATTATACTTAAATATCTAAGACTAACGACAAAACAATAAAAAAAATGTCTTGAATAATGTCGCATTCTTTCATAATGTGATTGTTTGTCTTGATGCTACCTTGTTGTGTGGTGATTTTTTTTGTCTACTAAGTGCAATGCGTTGTTTTTACTTATATAATATGTTATCATTTGATTTCTATCATGTTAACATCTTTTGTCACTAACAAATTTGTTTAGTAGGTTGATAACTGTTAGGAATTGGAAATTCCATGTTAAAGTGTCGGTCACCCCAATTATGGTCTAGCATATGTTAGCTCGAAGACGTGTCGTTATTTACGTTATTCAGTAGTTGAATAGTTAGTTAGTAGCGTAGATTAGTTTAGTGTAACACCGTGGAGGAAGGACGGGTCTTTACCCACTGTATGCATGATCCACAGTCCGTCAGGAGGACGTATGCTTTGTAACTATAAATACCCCTTCCATCCATGGAAGGGGTGGTGCTTTTCAATCTAACCTTTCATTTTTGTTAAACAACTCTCTTTCAAGAAAACACCCTCTCAACTCTCTTCATCTCTCTAATGGCTTTCTTATATCATCATAATCCTAGACCACCCGAATCATCAAACAACATAATATTCACGATCCTACAATTGGCATCAGAGCCTAGGTTGTGTTGTTTGTGTTGATTCTTGTGGTTTATTTCATGGTTTTATGCGGTTTGTTCATTAGTTGATGCGGTTTGTGTTGTTTTGGATGTGGTTTGATGTTGTTTTGATGGGTATTGATGTTGTTTTGGTATTCGGTGTTCTTGGTTGATTGAATCCGGTCTATAACCGTGTTTATATGGTCAAAAAAGATTTTCTACATGTTATATTACAAGTTCTGCTTATGCTTATGTTGTTATAAGCTGTTTTTAAGTGGTTCTTACATGCTTTGATATTTTTTGAAAACTGGTTTTATGTTGGTTCATCTAAAAACAGTTGGATGATGTTGGTTTTTATGAGCTTTTAACAAATTCTGGCTTGCTCCTAATGTGTTCTTATGTGCGAGTTGGTCTAATTCATACATGCGAGTTGACTGGTCTCATTATGCGAGTTGACAGTATTGACTGCAACTAGTCCTGATTCAATGTATCAACTGCGAGTTGGTATGGTCAATTGCGAGTTGGTATGGTCCATATGCGAGTTGTTTAACTTGTCCAGATACAGTGTGTATAAAGCGACTTGTGTATACAGAATCTAAATCGATTTGTGTCAGAGTTTTTGTCTTTAACTCGCATTTTTGAATGCGAGTTGCCATCGTGTCTAGATTCATTGAATATGCTATGCGAGTTGATTACAAGCTTACAATGCGACTTGTCAACTCTCACGGATGCAAGTTGTCAAAGTTTCATAATGATGCAAGTTGTACTTGAAGGAAAAGGATAAAAAGATGCGACTTGTTACCAGTTTGTATTAACGAGATGAAGAATGAAGCAAAAACATCTGATAAAAGAAATGTAATTGAAACTTGCAACTACTTCTTCACTCTACATCTAATCACATCGATCGTCAACAACAATTAATCTCTACAACAACAACTAATCTACATCAAGACACGACTGAACTAGATTTGAAATGAAAATTAATAAGAATCTCAGAAATTGTTTCGAGTATATTCAAAGCCAAAATGAAGACCCTCAATGGTCTATTATACGAAACATTTATCATCACAGGTTCATGACTCAATGCAACAAAATATTATAAGATCTCAGATTCTTTGGTTTCGTCACTAACCTTTTCAGATCCAAACAACCACAAAGAAAATCATCATAGATCTTGTCTAAAGCTTCGCTTCTACTTTTATCCGAAACCAACTAAGAAAAGAGACATAACAAACCTGTTAAACTCTTTCTTTGTTTCGATTGAAGACAACACGAGAACGAAATAACAACTACAAATATGTAATCACTTCAAGATCTCAGCTTATTCTTTTTCGTGTGTTACTCAAGGTAAAACAAAGCCATGGAACTTTAAGTCCAATACACGATAAGAACATCTTCATCGATCCAAATAAATTTGAAGTCTATCCGAAACTGAAAAATGATGAGATAATAACAACCTTGTTATCTCTTCATCACTTGGTCGTTCACATATAAAAAACGTTAAGACATCAAAACAATCAAAACCTACCCGTGTTCGTTAAAATCTGATCTCGTTGCAAACTCTACACCTCAAGCCATCCTTGTGGCTTTTTCTGAGTTCGTCTCTCCCAAACTCTAAGGGTTAATTTGTTTTGAACACCTTCCCATTTCCTTGGTTCAATATCGAAGCCGGTCACTCAACCTTATGCCATCCCTGTGGCATGGTTTTTACGTGACTATGATATAATAGGATATTGGGGGCGGATTATTGTGTTGAATGATTAGGGTTTGTGGAAAGGTGAGAATAATCAGGCAGGCAATGTGTTTGAGGAAATTTTTAGGGTTTGGCTGCTATGAGTTAGGGTTTGTGAGAATATCTGAAGCAGTTGTGTGACTGCGTGAGATCCTCTTGAGATTATTTAGGGTTAAAATGAGGTTTGTGCCTTTTATATCTCCCGTATTATTAGGGTTGTTATCTTGGACGGGATATTACTGGGCCGTGTTTAATTTGGACTGGATTGGTTTGGGCTGACATGGATCTCATGAATTACTTTGTTCAAATGGGCTTGACTGATTACATTATATGATCTTGGTAATTGATAACGCTACACGCGTCGTTCGGGGTCAAGGAAACTTCCTTTTCTTCGAGCAAGTTTTATAACACCCTAGGCAGTGAACCTAATCGTTGTAGTGTAGTAATTAGGGTAAGCCACGGGTATTGATATCGTTCTCTAGGGGAATAGGAATGCTAGTAGGGAGTTACTACGCTAAGGTTAAGGTTGAGGAAGATTATTTTTTATCTTTTTATATTTTATGAAAATGGAAAGGTACGAATCTCGGGTATTGGATTTGGGGGGTTGGTATTTCTACCGATTATTCTACTATTATCTAATTATCTAAACTAAGGTTGTGGGAGTCTATGCCTAATTAATGTGTGCTCTTATGATAGTTTAAAGATGTGTTTACTTAGTTTGTATTACTCCTTAATTATCTCCTATTGATGGTTGAGTGTCACGTCTTATTCCTAGTTGTGTTGTGTTTCTAAAGTTGTAGGGTATGCGTTTCTCCCTAACTCTTTGAACTTACCAAAGGGTCTTGTCTACAAATCCACTTAGAGATTATAGACTCCTACTCTAAGGCGCTCTTCGGATGATTTAGACTACAATCACTCAGGTAATCATACTCTAGGGTTCACAAAGATGAATCAAGCATTAAGTACACAACGAATGACCTATCGCATTACTAGATCATTAATCAACTAAGATAAGAAACAACCAATCAATATTTAATAATTAAGTTTCATACTTCCTAAGCAAACACACAAATAAATTAGCCGGACATGGAGAACATGCAAGCATACACACAAATAATCAAAGACATAATTGAATTAATGAAGCAAAGACTTATCTTGGTGTAAGATAGGGTTAAAAACCCTAAAATACTGTACAAGACACCTTAGGTTCGGTTTTAGGTTTTTACTCCAAAGACTCTCCACACAAAGACTGAAAAATTCGGATTCTATATATAAGATTACAATTGCGACGGCGTCACCTTATGTTTAGTGACGCCGTCGTGTCGCCGCCATTAGGGTTTCGTCTTGGCCACGTTAACCTTGCGACGGCGTCACCTTATGTCCGTGACGCCGTCCTCTTCAGCTTCTGACGTCGTCTGGATCGCATCTAGGCCGTCTGAGTAGCGACGGCCTACTCTTTCACAACTAGACGCCGTCTCTTGAAAACACGAGTTTTGAGTTCTGACCCGTCACAATAATTCTCCGACGGCGTCGCAAATAGCTCCTGACGCCGTCGCCTTCTACATTCAGCGACTGTGAGTGTCTCGATTTCGACTTTGGCCATTTTCTTCATATATTCGCGCCTTTCTGTCCAAATAAGTGCCATTCCAGCATTTTGCCTTCACGAGACCTAAAAAGTGAAAAGGAACGATATTAAGCAATAACGGATACAAAAGTGATCAAATAAGGACTTAAACGACCCCTCAAAATGGTACCTTTTAAAACCTTATCAGTAATATGTTGTTTGGACTTCAATTTAGCGTGTCATAATTGGCATCTTTGATACAATACGTGTTGATGCAATATTGAATACGTTTGATACAAACATCTTATTGATAAGAGTGGATGTAGGAATAAAGTGTGAAAAATACTTGTTTTATACCCAGTCTTATTAGGTTATAGGTGAATTTGGATCGGATGTACATGGTTGGATCGTGTATGAAGTGATGTTGGACCGAGCTTGGATTTAGTTAACATGAGTTTTGTTGAAAAGTTTTGACCATGAGATTTAATGTGATGGTTTGGATTTGGATAACGTAAAATGGGCTTCTCAAAATTGGATTGTATTAATGAGACTTGATGATATGGTTTGCTGAAGTGATTTAACAATGAGACTTGTGATAATGAGTTTTGATGATGAGGTTGATGATAAGATTTGGTATGATGCTGAGATTTGATGGGTTATGAGGCTTGGTACTTTGGTGTATGCATTTTCACGGAAAATATTATGTTTCGGTGTGAGTTGATGGTTGAACAATGTGGACTTCAGGGTTGTTTATTCGGTATTTCTTATTTGGATTTGAAGTGACGTTTTTTGGGCACGTTTACTTATTTCGTCTTCTTTCTTTTTACCCTTCGCGAAGACGACTTGTTTGAGCTTTTATAGAGTGTGATAAAGACTTGGCTATTTAGTTACTGTTGTGATTCGTTCTCGCTTAACCCACAACATAGCTATCACTTCGGTGTCTCACGCAGTTGAGGATACGTCAAGAGGTTTTGTACATTGGGTACACCGTTTCTTCTTCACAAGGATTAGTACAAGCTTAAGTAACAAATCTGAGGAATTTTACGTCATGTTCAAGTTTGATATATCGGGTTTACTTCTCCATGTGGTCACTACAATAGCCGTCAGAATACGTGAATGATGTGTTTACCAATGGATTGATAGGTTGAGATGTGATCAACAATTCTCATGATATATTCGACGCCACTGAATGTCAATGATACTTCACAGTCTAAGCAAAATCTTTCAAGAATCTTCAACGTCAGTCATGATCTTTCAAAATGTTTGCTTATGACAAGAACTTTTCGTGCAAATGGTCGTACAAGTTAATGATGCTTCCGAAAGTTCGAAACCATCATGGGGGAGAATCGTGTACTTTGATGTTTTACGGTTAATGTCAGGGGGAAGTAGTGTATACTACTCGACTTAGTATGGTTTGTGAAGTTGTCTACATATGGGTAAAGAATTGTTGATGATGTTGTTGGTGTTGGATAATGAACCGTTGATGAACCGCTGCATGTTCCCCTAAAACAGATATTCACCGAAACCAAAGTTGTCATAACACATTCAAGCTGACATTGTTTACGATTTTGTCTTGATTTTGTAAAATCCCGCGAAAGAATCTATTTCTCGGTTTAAATCATAGACTTGTAAAATCCCGTGACAATGGAAACATCCTGGTAATTGTAAAGTGCATTTCCGGATTTATCTTACGGTTTATTCTTGGTTTTGTAAAATCCCGCGAAAGAAACTATTTCTCGGTTAAAACCATAGCGTTGTAAAGTCCCGTAATGATGGAACCATCCTAGAGAAAGGAAAGCGTATTTCGGGATCTTATATGATGCTGGTGCTACGATTTCTGCTTCGAAGAAGGGATAAAATGGTGTACTTCAAGAATTGGGTGTTTGTTTGGATTGTCCTCATGGCAGTTTGGCTATTACAAGGTTTTACGGGGTTACGTACTTTTAACCATGGTCGGGATGAAACCATTATTAAAGTTCATTTAAAAGTCAAAGAAGGCAAGATTTGAGCAGTTAACCAGAAGATGTGACAACGGCGTTAATTCAATATTATTTATTTGAGATTGAAGTGAAATATCATGGGCGAGTGTACTTAGTATCTGAAGGTATCAGGGATGGTTGGATGAAGATTCTTCAAGACCCTTGTTCGAGCTTATTATAAAAAATGAAGACTTGGAAATCTAGTTATTGTTGGGTGATTTTTTCCTTTTCTTTTACCACTTGGGGGAATTGGGCTCTTACCACCACAAAATAACTATCACTTTAAGGAGTTACGTTGTAGTGCTCAGTGTCACATTCAATTGTGGATTTTCAAGAGGTGATGTACGTCTTATACTTGATAGTTGGTTGGATGAAGAGTATAGAGTACTTAGAGATTCAATGGAGGATGAAGTCTCGACACCGCTCTTTGTTACATATGTGCAAGTTTAAGTCACGAGTTTCAGTTAGTTTAGTTCAGGGTCAAATTCATTATATTGGGTTTTCTCCATCAAGCTGTCACAACAAAGAGCCTACTGAATGATAATGGGGTGATTACAGGTTTTGCCAAGAGATGATGAAAAGAGAGAGATAATGACGTTTGAACACAACAGTTCAAGCCTCGTTCTCTAAAGAAAAGAAAAGTGTACGTTTCAGTTCGCTTTATCTTCTGAAGAAGAGAAATCTTCTTATTTATGACCATTCTCATCAACATGCTTCATGCTTTTTCCATACGCTTTCAAACATCATGTGAACCGAACTACCGATGATTGTTATCTTATTCCACTTGCTCTTTTATAATGATGATGGCGACATCATATGCTAATTTTATGGGGGAGAAGTGTGAATAGACTACATTTGGATGATTTCACTTATTTAATCAAGAATGGCAACTCCGTATGCAATTCTTGAGGGGGAGAAGAAGTGTGAAAATACTGCATGATTGATTGACATCTGAGAACAAATGGTCAAACGGCTCCTAACTCATGTAAGAGCCGAGCTTCTTCTTATCGGGTCATCTTCACATGGAGTTTCTTCTTTGAGCCGTTGGTTGACATCTTCACATGGGCTGATTTTGATGAATGACAAAGTGCTTCTAGTTGCTGGGCTAATTTCTTTGATGAACATCTTTCTGTTCTTGTTTGATTGGGAGGGATCTTAGTTAAGGAGATTTGCTACATATAAGTTAGTTGGAACGCATTTTGTGAGATGAAGATGTTAACTATCTATTCCCCAATTGGACAATCTAGAAGAAGGTCGAGTCTACAGTCGGTTCTACATTTTCTGCTACATGTTAGAAGACTAAAGACGAGTTGCATTTAACAATCTAAAGACTTCTTCTTAATCCGGGCACTTATCAAACATATTTTCGGTTTAGAGGAGAGCACTAATTGAGGGAGAGTGTAATGTCCGATTTAATCCTCAATTAGAATTGATCACATTCTTCAGCAAGTTGATTCTCACAGATACATCTGAGCTAATGACGTTCTTCTCAAAAGACTTCGAGTTTATGGGCTTACAATGTGTTGCTAATTATGAAGTATCAAAACCAGCAAGGGGGAAGGAGACAAGCATCTAAACGTGAGTAAACATTGATGAACTTAATTCTTCTAAGTGATTGAAGATATCCCGAGAAGACAAATGTCATGACCGCAGAGAAACTCAAGGTTTTACTCATCAAGGCTTTTAGTGTTCTTATTCCAACTATGTGGGGGAAGAGATGGAAGAGTTAGTTTAAGTACACAAATGTGTGATGATTTCGATGTTATCGCAATCATCAGGGGAGAGAAATTGTGTACATTGGGGATGCTCAGCTGTTTCACTTGAGTGCTTAATCAGTGATTCAGAGATATAATCACTTATTCCGGAGTTGACATCCGCAGAGATAATCAGTGATTTGGCCTGCTTCTTCAGTGTTATCGGTTATTCTTTCTTTGGGCATTTGGGTACTTTGGGTTCTTGAGCTTCATACACTTTCTTCAGGGGAGAGAAAAGTATACTTCGGGGTTATTCTTTGGATATCGGACTTAATCTGCTACTTCGATGTTATAAGTTTCTCTGTCTTTGGGTATACGTGTATTCGGGTTCCTGAGCTTTTGCCAAGAGGCTGACTGCATCAATTCAACTACTTGATGGAATTGTTCTCTTGACACCTTTTGGAATGGTTTGCTTCTGACTTCAGTGATAATGAAATATGAGAAGAAATTTAAAGAGTGGGATGATACGTTGATGTTCTTGTTGATGATATAACCCCGAACGAAGAATCTCGACCATTATTCTTAAAAGGAGCAGCAAGATCGATGATAATGGTGTGCTTCTGTGTGCACCTGGCTAAGGCAAGCTTAAAATAGAGCTTCGAATCTGCTCATCAAAAGGATTTACGGTTTGGGGGGAAGCTGCCAAAGTCTCACTTTCAGATGGTTCAATTTCTCTCAATTCAGGAGCCTCAAAAGCTTTGGTGGTGAATGTTTAATAGATGATGACTTCTATCTTCTACAACGGGGCTGCTCGATATCCTTATCTCGGTACTCGTATCATCATCTTCTTAAACTATATCATCTACTCTATATGTGTAAATATTTATCAAAAACCAAATACGAAAATATAAAACCAACAAAAAGAAAATAGAAAAATATAAAATCAACAAAAACCCATAAAAAAAATCAGAAAATTTGAAAAATTCCAAAAATATGTTTTTCAAGACATGTCTTCAGGTATCGATAACATCTGCGGTCTTAGAAATGTCATTCAATAATGGCACGGGACTATAGATGAAGTTCGAGCAGGAGGTGTAAATAGCCTTTTCAAAACATGTCACAAACTATGGCTTACAGGAAGGAAAGTGCTGCGCTAAACCAATTTTCAAATATTTCGAGCACTTATCCTAAAACGAAATGAGGAAAGTATGTCAAAGGACTGCTGTTCCTACTCAAATATTTTTCCTTCTAAAAATTCTTCAGAAAAATATTTTTTTTAACAAAATGGTGGTAAATGAGTTGCTTGTAAATCAATAAGATTCAGAGTTTTCGTATAAATTGAAAACTCAATCAATGACTTCAGCGCTTTTAAACTTTTTAGAAAATTAGTCATTGATTGAGGGGGAGAATATTTTCAAATCTATATCATCTAACGAGCTTATCTAATTATCCTATATACTTAAATGTAAAACATGTTAACCTACGTTGAAGAACTAGGTGCCTAGGATATGATTGTTAGGATTAGATGATTAGAGTTTGATAAACACATTATTCCCATACCTTTTATGATATGATTGATATGTTGGATTGACTTTTATTAGTCGATTGATGTTTGGGTGTTGTCGACCACCATATATGTCTATCTGTGTTCACTAACGTATGCAGATAACATGGTTTAAAAGAATGTTCCCGATACGGATCCCACATAAGAAGATGATTGGATGCTGAAAGGAAAGGGCAACTATATCTTGGGTCGAAAAATGAAGAAACGGAGCTTAATTTGACTTCTATGGAGAGTTGGCATGAAATGCAACGTAAGAGGTCTCACTGCATCAGCAGATGGTTTTCTTCATCATCAAATGAAGAAACGGGGCTTAGTTGGACCTCTATGAAGAGTTGGCATGACAAATGCAACGTCAGAGGTCTCACTGCATCAGCAGACGGTTTTCTTCCAGCCCTACAGTAACAACAGAAGCTTCTGAACCACCTAACGTATCTTTGTGCAGGATAGTAGTGAATGATACCATTTTTTAAACAATTTTTAAATAATATTGTTTTGAAAAATGGAAAAATATTGGTTTTGAAAATAAACTGAACTCAAATTTTGGAAATCAACCGGACTTCATTTTAAACATAAGTCACTCAATCAACGACTACGGTCATTGATTGAGGGGGAGAGTGATTTCAAACTAAATATTTTCAAACGATATTTCATCTATCAAGTCCGTTTTGTACAAAGTAAGTGGTGATCAAAAGATTTAATGTTATGTCATGGTATGATCTTCTTTAAAACTCTAAGATCTTTCAAAATGAAATTTTTTCTGTTCTTGTTTGATTGTGAAATTGTTTTATTTTACTTAAAGATCTCTTAAAAACTATCATACCTGACACTAACAATCTTTAATGTCGAAAAACTGTTTCTTATCCATCATTTTTCAAAATCAAATCTTGCCACGTCTTTCCCCAAAATTTCTAAATGATTTAATTCTTTTGGGATCACAAATCTCAAATGGTTTGAAATTTTTGATCGGGGGAGAGATCGTGATTTAAATCTCAAATCTGTTTTAAATGGAATTGGTTTTAGTCCTTCAAAGGCACTCCTGCCTCCATGTGCCAAACGATTTCAGTATACATAATGCACATGTTGAGGGGGAGCATTTATCCAAAAACAAGATGAGTTTTTAAATCAGGCACATATTCTCCCATGTTTTCTAAACCTTATTAAATCACTTGGGATCCAAAATCTCAAAGGGTTTGATATTTTTGATCGGGGGAGAATTTGTGATTTAATAATGAAATTTGATAAAAGGTGATCGTTTTGATTCAAATGTGCATACTGCTCTCCTATATGTGCTAAACGCTTTCGAATCTCGAAGAACATATTGAGGGGGAGCATTTCAAAAAGAAAATAAACTTTCAAGGTACAAAGATTTCTATGTTTCAACATAATGTACCTTGATTGATTTTCTAAAGGTTTCTTAATGGCTTTTGTGATCGTGGATGTACTTCAAATGAACTCTTTCCTCTATGTGATAAAATTATTTCAAATATTCTAGCGCCCATATTGAGGGGGAGAATTTACTAAAGAAAATCAAATGGCTTTTTTCTAAGGAAATTGTGATCAAGAAATTATTTCAAAGAACTCTTGCATCCATGTGCTAAACAATTTTAAAATCATATGCACATGTTGAGGGGGAGCATTTCTAAAAGATCAAAAACTATTAAGGTACAAAATGTTTTGATTTTATATCACAAGTACCTTGATTGATTTTCCAAATGATTTTTCAATTGGTTTCATGAAGGAAAGAACAATACCAAAAGACCGACAAATTTACTTTATGCATGGTGATATAAGGACGGTTAGGTTAGGTATCCGTTCCCACGATCCCGCCAGAGCCGGAGGGATCTACCCAGGGACAATCCACTAGATAGTGTAGAATCCTTAGGTATGATGAAAAAAGGAGAAAAGTGAGAAATGGGAAGAGTGTGGACTGAGACAGAGCTAGTACTGGAATAAACCCAACAAGGTTCTAGTTATGAAGTCTCGGTAAGCACTAAGGGGGTTGAAGAATGAAAAAGAACTGAATGTGAAAAGGGTGAAAAGAAATAGCCCTCCATTAATTCAACCTTAGGGCAGAAACCGGGTTCAATACATATGCTATTGGTTGTTACTAAGGTAACACTGGTATTGAAGACAAGACGTCATGGACCCAGTGACGCACTGCACTAAACTTCCCAAGCTACTTAAGTTCCTCTTAAAATGGCTTGTTTCATTCTCACGGGGAACCTACATAATCTATCGACTTTCTCTTAGAGATTGTTGATATTGAAGAAGGAGACCCTCTCCCTAGTCTCCGGCATAGGAACCAAATGTGCACAATTGAGTCTAGAGCCAAGAGATCATCCACAATATCTCATTAGGACACAAAATTAATGAAGACTTGCTGTTTCACACAATGTGGAAAGTAAGTATATATTGAGAGTCCTACGCATTATCCTTGTGGTATTGCCAGAACATCCGAGTGATATGTAAAAGTATTCACGATGAAGATGGAAATCCTTCTAGAGCCAACATCAAACAAGCTCTTGGTGGGTGACATGTGAGATCTTTTCAAAAGATCAAGCTTGTGAAAACTGGATAGAAACAATGGGGAGATTCATTCTTGAATCAACCTTGGTCCAGGAAATGAATTGACGAATACTTTTGGAAAAACCGTTCGATGTGCAAATCTTCTTTTCTCTAGCACATCGAATGTGTATTCATTTTCAAATTCAAAAAGTATCTCTGATTGAAAAAAAAATACTTTTGGAAAAACCGTTCGATGTGCAAATCTCTTCTTTTCTCTAGCACATCGAATGTGTACTCTCTTTCAAATACAAAAAGTATTTTTGATTGAAAATTGATCTTTCTTATAAAACCTTCGTCGTATTACAAAACTCTTTCTTTTAAGCAATACACGATTGTTGTCAAATCAATTTTTCATCAATAAGTGAATCTCAATTCGCTGGTTCACTCACTCCGTGTTGTCTTCTTTGAGACGTTCCGGTTTGAGAACAGCTAGAACAGCTGCGAAACCCTGTCAAGGAGATTCTTAGGAATCCTACCTGATTACAAGCAGTACTTGTACTGATCAACGGGGAACCATGGGCCGTGTACCTCAATTCAACGAAAGTGATCAAAGACACTTTCGTGTGTTTTATTGCTAACTGTTGTTTGCAGGTACATTTGGACGGTTGCAGCTGATCAGAATTGAGGAGTCAATCCAAAGCCGCATGCTCACAGCATCCACACTTAACTGAAGAGCATCTTGACAAGTGCATATCTACATAACATGGCTATGATATTTTTATACTATGCTTCTGCTACGCTGCTACAAATATCATGAACCAGTAAAGCTTCCGCTACTCTGATGGAAAGATGTCATGATTCAAAAGTGTGAGCATGTCGGTCCAAAAGTCACAACATCACATGATGGCAACACAACAATGGGTGATCCAGAGATTTACTGTGGCTGATGATCTCAATTAAAGCTCGAAGATCATCAAAGATGTGGATCAGTTCAAAGACCTCCACTGAAAGTACAAAACTATGCGGACTTTGAAGAATCGCTACTAAAGCACAAAGATTGCGGAACTTGAAGAATTGAAGTCTACGAACTCAGAACTAAAGACAAAGATAGAATGCTAGGATGCAAAATGTATTTCATGGGGTGACCTCCCTTAGGAGGAGATTTTTAGGAATTGGAAATTCCATGTTAAAGTTTTGGTCACCCCAATTATGTTCTAGCATATGTTAGCTCGTAGACGTGTCATTATTTACGTTATTCAGTAGTTGAATAGTTAGTTAGTAGCGTCGATTAGTTTAGTGTAACACCGTGAAGGAAGGACGGGTCTTTACCCACTGTATGCCTGATCCACAGTCCGTCAGGAGGACGTATGCTTTCCTTCCATCCATGGAAGGGGTGGTGCTTTTCAATCTAACCTTTCATTTTTGTTAAACAACTCTCTTTCAAGAAAACACCCTCTCAACTCTTTTCATCTCTCTAATGGCTTTCTTATACCATCATAATCCTAGACCACCCGAATCATCAAACAACATAATATTCACGATATTACAATAACAAATTATTTGTTACCTCACTTGGGTCTAACTTCTATATGCTCATTTCGCATAATCCCCTTTATTGCTACTGATAACGCTACACGCGTCGTTCGGGGTCAAAGGAACTTCCTTTTCGTCGAGCAAGTTTTTCAACACCCTAGGCAGTGAACCTAATCGTTGTAGTGTAGTATTAGGGTAAGCCACGGGAATTGATATCGTTCTCTAGGGGAATAGGAATGCTAGTGAGAAGTTACTACGCTAAGGTTGGGGTTGAGGAAGATTATTTTTTATCTTTTTATATTTTTTAGGAAAGGAAAGGTACGAATCTCGGGGTTTAGATTTGGGGGTTGGTATTTCTACCGATTACTCTACTTATCTACTTATCTAATCTAAGGTGTATGTAGTCTATGTGTAATTATTGTGTGCTCGTATGATGGTTTAAAGATGTGTCTACTTAGGTTTTATTACTCCTTAATTATCTCCTATTGATGGTTGAATTGTCACGTCCTTATTCTTAATCGCGTTGTGTGTCTAAAGTCGTAGGGTATGCGTTTGTACCTAACTCTTTGAACTTACCAAAGGGTCTCGTCTACAAAAACCTCTTAGGAATTATAAACTCTAACTCTAAGGCATTCTTTGGATGGTTTAGCCTACAACTGCTCTAGGTGTTATAGTCTAAGGTTCACAAAGATAAATCAAGCATTAATTACACAACGAATGACCTATCGCATTACTAGATCATTAACAATTAAGATAAGAGACAACCAATCAATATTCAATAATTAAGTTTCATATTCCCTAAGCGAACACACAAGTAATTGAATTAATGAAGTAAAACACTTATCTTGATGTAAGATAGGGTTTAGAACCCTAAAATATTGTACAAGACAGCCTTGGTTCGGTTTAGGTTTTTTACTCCAAAAGACTACACACTAAAACTGAAAAATTCGGATTCTATATATAAGATTACAATCGCGACGGCGTCACCTTATGATTTGTGACGTTGTCGGGTCGCCGTCATTAGGGTTTCGTCTTGGCCATGTTAGTCTTGCGACGGCGTCACCTTGTGCTTGTGACGCCGTGCCCTTCAGTCTCTGACGCCGTCTGGATCAAATCTAGGCCGTCTGAGTTGCGACGGCCTACTCTTTTAAAGCCTGACACCGTCACTTGAAAATAAGCAATTTGGCTAGTGTCCCGTCACAAAAGCGCTCCGACGGCGTCGCAGTTAAGCAGTGACTCCGTCCCCTTGTATTTCAGCAGCTTGAGTGTCTCGATTCTTGACTTTGGCCATTTTCTTCGTATATCCGCGCCTTTTCGTCCAAATAAGTGCCATTCCAACAATTTGCCTTCAAGAGACCTAAAAAGTGAAAAGGAACGATATTAAGTAATAACGGATACAAAAGTTATCAAATAAGGGCTTAAACGACCCCTCAAAAAGGTACATTTTAAAACCTTGTCAAATATCCCTACACTTGGTATTTGCTTGTCCTCAAGAAAATGTGCTTTTAGCCAATTAATTTATAAGTTAGGGGTCATGAAGCATTGGTTTAAAACAGTCCACAACACATATAAGCCCCGTAAAAGTCATAACAAGCACGGAAATTACATACTAGCACCTCACATGGGGTGTTTGGATACTCTCATCTCTCGGGTGTATATGAAATATAACAAGTTGGAAATGGAAGATAAACACTCATTAACCGGTCCTAGTACATAGATTACCATAGGCTTGAGAATAGATCAAACCTCCATCGCTTTGGCGTAAGCACCTAGGAAAGACTATCAAAGAGGTCTTTAAAGGGTTGTAACTTTAGGCTTACGGTAGGGAAACAAAGGGTTTGGTGGGATAGGCTATTTAGTGGTGGTAAGTCAAAAATCTCTATGTTACAAGCATATGAAGAATGGTGTTGCTAAGCCAAGACTCGACACTCTAAACTCTATATAACTAAAACAAACAAACATAAATTTAAAGGATAGATGTAGGATGGTAGCCCGTATGTTTTTTTTTGAGCACTCTATTATTTTTTTTCTTTTCTCTTTTTCTATTTTTTTTCGATTTTTTTTTTCATACACTTTTACTCTACCATCCTCTATGGTAACATCAAAATGATAGGGATTTATAGGCACATCCCTACACTTGAGTTTTTATTACTCTAACATTAATATGACCCGAATTGAAAAGATCAAAACACTTGGGGTACGTTATTACGCAAATAAGGGAATTTAACGTTCCCTTCCAGTCATTTCATAAACTTTAATTTTTCCCATGAGTCCCAATCGTCCCAAAACTGTGTACAAAGGATATGACTCGACTTAGCAACTCATGAAAGCAACTAGATAATTGAACTAAGGGTTTAGGGTGATAACAATAATGCACTAAAAGTGAGTGCATACAGGGTAGGCTAAGGCGATTTGGGTGTACATTTGAGGGTGGGGTGTAAACAATGCTCTTCATTGATATTCCGGAAAAACCGAAACATCACGAGAACCGCGAAAAGGATAGGCTCTGAGTGGTTAACTAGGGGTATCGTGTACTAAAGATGAGTACAACGCAAAGGGTGTGGGGGAATTACTCAACCGATGTGGAAGAAGTAATTATATTACGGGTATCAAACAAGGGTTATCCTAATGCCTCTTATCATTTAGTTATTCCTAACTACACAAGTGTAGTCTTACTAGCGATCTCGGAATGCATCACAAAACAAGTTCTAAAATCTAATATACTACCGGTTCACACTCTAAGCATTAAAGATGAATGCTTTAATTCCTACTAATCTAACGGCGATCCTCACATTTTGGGTGGAATTTAGGTGGTAAAGGGTTTTTGTGCTAATCATGTAACTTCCTATCCGTGAGACGCTTTTGTTAAGACTAATGGCCCACTCCTATATGTCATGAAAAATTTTAAATTTGGTGCCAAAATTACCCTAACCGACATTTTCTCATGGTTTATTACACAAATACAATTGGACAAAGCAAATAATCAAGGATAAGCATAGTTTCAAAGTTCCCGTTTTATTTTCCCTCCCTACGCTTTAACTGAACATTGTCCCCAATGTTCCCCGAAAGTATCAAAGTTATGATAAAAGAAGGTAATGAAAAACGAAAGAAACTAATACTCCCCTGATTAGCTCGGTAGGATCCGTGTGTGAAGTAGTGGTTAAATCCTTTTCAAGAAGAATGTATGCGTGAAAAGCTCCTTACAATCTTATGTAACTTCTTCTTGATAAATTAAACCTGCACACTTGTAGAAAACAAAGGAAACCTTCGCGTAAAATCGGCGGTAATAATATATATAAGACTCGACTAAACTAGGATATAATGCTTGTGGAATGGATGTTACAGAATTTCTGGAAAATTAAGACCTGGAAAATTCTAAAAATTTATAAGTAGCTCAGAAAATGAGAAAAAAGTAATCTGTTGTTTTTACTCCTTCCTGACGCCGTTGCGATCCTGACGCCGTCAGGTTATCCTGACAAAAACTGGTCTGCGATTTTTCTGGAAAAAATTCTGGAAAATTTACATCTTTAGAATCTGGAAAAATTTCTGTAAAACATCTATTATGACTCGATACAAGCATTTGACTCGAACAAACACACACATATATATATATATATATATATATATATATATATATATATATATATATATATATATATATATATATTTTAATTAATTGTTATTCTCATGTTTACGTTTCTTTTGAAAACGTGTGTAATCCTCCCTACACTTATCCTTTATGTAAAATACCTTTATATGCAATTAAGACGAGGTTAAAAAACAAAATAAAGCATTTTTACAAATTTAAACATGAGAATAAGCAATCACTAAAAGATATATGGCACACAAACAAGCAAACAATTAAGCATGGGTTGCCTCCCACGAAGCGCTTTTCTTTATTTATGAGTCTTGTAGCTAGACTCGTAGTCGTGCCCTTACGTGACTTCATTACCGCCATCTCCTTCCTCATGACGGTCTCTAGTGGTTGGTTCCATGTTGTAGAAGTGCCCTATGATACACCTTTCTAAGAGTTCGTCCTCTCCCCACTCATTTCTATATTCCGGTCCTAAGTTCAAGCAATCCTTATAGAAACCGAAAATCTTGGCCATAACATAATTCACTCCTTTCTTTTTATCCTCCTCCTTCCTATAATAGACCTACAGTTTAAGTTCCTTTTCATCATTAGAGAGTGATGAAAACTTCTCAATCTTAAACGGCATTTGGTAAGCTATGTCGTCGGTCTCATCCTTGAATCGCACTATTCCTAATGAAGGATCATAAGTCATCCCGGTGTTTTCTATGAAAGGTTTTCCTAGAATAATGTGGGACAAGCTAGGATCTATGGTTGTGCTAATATCATCCACAATTATGAAGTCCGTAGGAAACATGAAACTACCTGCATAAACGGGCAATCCCTTAATTCTACTAAGAAAATTGCAACTAACACTAGGATTATCGGGGTCTTACCTAGTTGGAATAGGCTTCTTCACTACCCAATTGTAGTAGGTGCTAGTCATTATGTTGATTGGGGACTTGCGATCAATGTAGGCCTTTGCCACGAAAAGGTGTCCTATGCAACATGGTATGTTAAGATTCCAAAGGTTCCCAAACTTGATTCTAGGGCTTTTCCTAACATACATGTGACGGAGGTCACGCACTAAGTGAGAGTGGCGAGATAGTTCTTCTTCTGTAGGAAACTTATTGAAATAGTCATTATCTACTTCATTCACTTCCTCGGTTGTTTCATTCGTCGGTGTTTCCTTAACCTCAAGTATCATCTCATGGTTCGCTTCGTCATTTGTTCTATTAGGTTTCACTAAGGCGATGGTATTGACGAATTGAACGTGCTTAGCTAACTTACTTGGGTCCTTAATCTCTACATCGGAAGGCTCAGGAGTTGAGATAGCATTAACCTTCCTATCACTATTGGTCATGGCTTTCAAAAGGTTATCTATCTTCCTATCCATTTCGGCTTGTTGTTGGTTAAAGCGGTCCGAGAGCTTAGCTATTTGGGCTTCTTGGGATGCGACTAGGTTTTGCAACATCCCTTCAATGTTCTGTTGGTTAGGACCGTGAGATGGGGGCCATGAGAAATCATTGGAGGTGAATTCTTTGGTTTGTCCCCAATAGAAGTCGGGCTTGCCCTTCCATGCTTCTCGGGTCTCATTGAAATTCCTAGGTCTGGGTATTGTATGGAATCTTCCTCCCGTTCCATTAATACGCGAGGATGCGTAGTCCACGGAAGCATGTTCGTGGGATCGGGTGCAAGTGCGCGTGTTATGAGGATCACTACACGGCTCACATGAGGAAGAAACTTTGTTCACGTGGCGTGAAGACTTAGGATTTTCGTAGGAACTCATTAGGAATTTAACTTGATCTTCAAGTTCGATCATCCTACGATCGGAAGATTGTGAGTCAATGGGAGGCAAGGAGATTGCCTTAACGGTTTTGGGCAACTCACGGGGGTCATTCCAACTTTCGTTGTCATAGAGAACAAGGTCCTCTATTATACCCCATGATTCTTCCGCGGTGAGATCACTAAGTTTTCCACTGGCCGCTTGGTCAATGGATCGCTTGGTGGGGAAGTTGACATGATCATAAAAGATTTGGACTTGGAGCCAAAGATCAATGCCGTGATGAGGGACTTTATGAAGTAAGTCCTTGAATCGAGTCCATGCTTCATAGAGAGATTCACCTTGACGTTGTTGGAACATCAAGATGTCATTCCTAAGCTTAGTGGTTCTCCCCGGTGGGAAAAATTGAGCAAGGAAGCGAGAGGTGAGATCATCCCAATTACTAGCTTGGTCTCGTAGAGAGAATTGGAAGAGACGCAGACGCGTGGTCTCCCGAGTAGTAGCATCAAGGTCGATGGAATCGACAATTTTAAGGAAATTCTTAAGATGCTGATTAGGATCTTTGGAATGAAGTCCATGGAATGCACATCCGTTTTGCACCAACCGGATAGTGTCGGATCGCAGTGCCGTAGTTTGGGCTTGGTCGGGAAGCTCAATGGTGTTCCTATAGCCTAGGTGGCTTGGTCTCAAGTATTCACCAAGAGTACGGGCTCTTGGCAGGTCATTTGGTGGTGGGGTGATGAATGGTGGGTGGTTATCACCTTCCATGATGAAAAGTGATGGGGTTACGAACAAAGGTCACGAAGAAGGGGGATAGACTATCAGAAAGCTAAAAAATGAGAAAAATTTACTTGATAGGAATCAAGCAAAGAAACCTAAACGAGGTGGACTACTAACTAGCTATTCTATTCCCCGGCAGAGGCGCCAAAAAATTGATAACGCTACACGCGTCGTTCGGGGTCAAAGGAACTTCCTTTTCGTCGAGCAAGTTTTTCAACACCCTAGGCAGTGAACCTAATCGTTGTAGTGTAGTATTAGGGTAAGCCACGGGAATTGATATCGTTCTCTAGGGGAATAGGAATGCTAGTGAGAAGTTACTACGCTAATGTTGGGGTTGAGGAAGATTATTTTTTATTTTTTTATATTTTTTAGGAAAGGAAAGGTACAAATCTCGGGGTTTAGATTTGGGGGTTGGTATTTCTACCGATTACTCTACTTATCTAATTATCTAATCTAAGGTGTATGTAGTCTATGTCTAATTATTGTGTGCTCGTATGATGGTTTAAAGATGTGTCTACTTAGGTTTTATTACTCCTTAATTATCTCCTATTGATGGTTGAATTGTCACGTCCTTATTCTTAATCGCGTTGTGTGTCTAAAGTCATAGGGTATGCGTTTGTCCCTAACTCTTTGCACTTACCAAAGGGTCTCGTCTACAAAAACCTCTTAAGAATTATAAACTCTAACTCTAAGGCACTCTTTGGATGGTATAGCCTACAACTGCTCTAAGTGTTATAGTCTAAGGTTCACAAAGATCAATCAAGCATTAATTACACAACGAATGACTTATCGCATTACTAGATCATTAACAATTAAGATAAGAGACAACCAATCAATATTCAATAATTAAGTTTCATATTCCCTAAGCAAACACACAAGTAAATTAGCCGGACATGGAGAATATGCAAGCATACACACAAGTAATTGAAGACATAATTGAATTAATGAAGTAAAACACTTATCTTGATGTAAGATAGGGCTTAGAACCCTAAAATACTGTACAAGACAGCCTTGGTTCGGTTTAGGTTTTTTACTCCAAAAGACTACACACTAAAACTGAACAATTCGGATTCTATATATAAGATTACAATCGCGACGGCGTCACCTTATGATTTGTGACGCCGTCGGGTCGCCGTCATTAGGGTTTCGTCTTGGCCACGTTAGTCTTGCGACGGCGTCACCTTGTGCTTGTGACGCCATCCCCTTCAGTCTCTGACGCCGTCTGGATCAAATCTAGGCCGTCTGAGTTGCGTCGGCCTACTCTTTTAAAGCCTGACACCGTCACTTGAAAATAAGCAATTTGGCTACTGTCCCGTCACAGAAGTGCTCCGACGGCGTCGCAGTTAAGCAGTGACGCCGTCCCCTTGTATTTCAGCAGCTTGAGTGTCTCGATTCTTGACTTTGGCCATTTTCTTCGTATATCCGCGCCTTTTCGTCCAAATAAGTGCCATTCTAGCAATTTGCCTTCAAGAGACCTAAAAAGTGAAAAGGAACGATATTAAGTAATAACGGATACAAAAGTGATCAAATAAGGGCTTAAACGACCCCTCAAAAATGTACATTTTAAAACCTTATCAGCTACGTAGAATAGTAACATGCTTTGTGGGACCCCTACACTTGCATATAGTTTTAAAGCATATAGAATTAGGTTTTAGAGGCTTGGCTTTACGTATCTTTCAATCGACCTCTTTCCAAATTTCATTATTACTTCCGCTCTACAAAATCCACCTCCATCACTTTAGTTTTAACAATACTCTAATCCTCTTCACTTCATATTAGGAAACCACATGCCTTGTTATGCGATCATCTCGCATTGATAGAAAAGAGCTATGTGACTTCAAGGATGAAGTTCTTTGTATGCTAACCATCATCTATAAAAACATTACTAAGCTCATCACTTTTTTTAACCATACAAACCTTCTAAAACACTTTATTGACATTATTTATTTGACGCATTACACATTATGTTGAATGTCCACCAATTAAGGGGGAGAGAAATCCATTCACACAATTGTCTTTTGTCAAAATTTTATGCCTCTTACACCCTAAAATACCAACACATAGGTAAACACCACTTAGCTAAAACCGGTTCACGAAACCACAACTAGTTCAACCTTTTTAACCTTATATCACAAGTTCGCACCAATCCCTTATCAAGTGAAAAACGCATCATGTGTTTTACAAACTTCTTCATCTCCACAATCAACAAATCTAAGATTTTTCTTAAACTAGCACCTTACAACTTCACTATCTAGAACACCATCATAGGATCTTATCATTTTCTCGCTTGACAAATATCATGCATGTCATTGTCAATGCAAACGATATATTAATCAAAACCGCCATTCCCAACACTTTTTCAACATGTTGGTCTATCCAACTCTCTCTCATATGATGTCATTCTCATCCTCATATAGGTACTTATTTTTTTTGGTACATATTGTCTTCACTTCTTTTCAATGTCATAATTTTCCATGTCGATCAAAACCATGTTAATACTATCTCTCCCATTGTCACTTAGAATATATCATTTTTATAATTCGTATCAATCAATGAACAAATTTATCTTCATGTTATCACTTTTATATTTATAAATTTTCTTTGGTATCCTCATTATAACATTCTTAGATAGAACGCATTATTGATTACTCTTGGCTTGAAGCATATAAGAACTTGTTCAAAATAATAGGTTGTTAGCATCAATAAATCATTCAAATCATAACCCTCATTCATCATTGAATTGCAATGTCTATTCATATTTTTTTTCTTCCTCTTAGTCTTGGTCACTTGACATTACGAAAGGATTGCATGAGTCCATATTTTTATATTATTTGCTATACATGCGAGTTTCTAACTCCTTAATAGTTTTCTGCGTTATCACCACCACCTTCCATCACCACTTTCACCAATCATCACCACCATGGATTAGCAAAAATCTACTCTTATAAATCTTGAGTCATCTACCAAGTTATCACCACATGAATCCTACTAGTAAACCGACACCAACACTAGCACCACTAGCTTTAACTCTTTATATTCCAACTTCACTTCATATCTTCTTTCTAGGCACTATTTTGTAGGCTCTTATCATATTATATTATCACTTTTTTTATGATTGTAATTCTTATTAGGAGACTGCACTTCATGCGATCTTTGATTATATCATATCACATACATACATCTTATTTTTCTTTGTCAAAAAGATGAAATATATTGCACTAATTTTTTTTTCATTGTAGGTTCATCATCATATACACTCGATTTTATATAACTTACTCATCTAATGATGAAGTTTGCATCAATTATTTTTCTTATTTTAGGTGCTTCTTGACACCCTCGAACAAGAGGAAATATCCATTAAGCACTCATATTGCAACGTCTATACACTTGGTTGTATATGACATATTTGTCTAAAGATAAAACTTCTATTATAATAATATTTGTTTTGAAGGTTCATCTTGACGCCCTAGAGCAAGGGGAGCTTCTGTCAAGCATTTATTGATTGCATCTTATACACACTTTGTTGAAAATCACTTACTCGTCCAATGACGAATATAGTTTTGCGCTAATATTTGTTTTGTAGGTTTTAAATCATACCTTGACGTCTCAAACAAGGGGGAGCAACCGTCAAGGGGGAGCATGCACGCATTCATCATCATTCTCACTTTTCGACAAGCCTTTGTGCTTCGATCAAAAAGTGGAGAAAATAGGCTAACATTGCTATGCATTTTTCTTTATCATATATTTCTCATAATTTTTGTTGCATAAAAACTAACCTTGATGTAGGTTAAGCCTCTTAATTTGATCCATGGATCCGCTACCAAACTAGGGACGGATTGGAGTAGACGATTTAACTTCACTAGAGATGATGCAAGCTCGCCTTTTTGGGGAGAAATAAAGTTAAACTCCAAGGACACGCCCTTTTTGTTTCAACAAAAGGGGGATAAGAGTGTAAATGGAGAAGGTAATGTATAGGTTGTAAGGATACAAGTAACTTCTTACATTTTACTATCTATTACGTTTACATATTTTTATCATCATCAAAAAGGGGGAGATTGTTAGTGCAAATGTTACGATATTTAATCTATACAGTCTCGTTTGTTTTGATTGATGACAAACATGTAACTTGTAATACATAACGTAAAATGTACAAGTTACTTGTAATCACATTTTGTCTCAACATACATCCAACACCTCTCGATGTCTCAAGTCCTCATATGTTACAACACAGGTTCATACATGTTTGTTATGTGGCATTATGATCAAACCCATTAACAAATCATTTAGAATGTTTAAAATAAGTTTAGAGTCACTAAGTATTTTAATAAGTTAACCATTCTATTTCGAACCTCATTTTACATTTTGCATTCACAGGTATTTTATACAAATACATCTTTTGTAAAATGTCTAACAAATATATACTTTTATTTGTACAAGTAAACTAACTATAATATTTATACAAGTACTAAAGTTTACTTACTCTTGACAAAATATATTTTATTTTGACAATCACTCAACTAGATATTTTATTTTACAAAAGGTTACTTACATTTTATTTACAAGTAACTTACCTTTTAAATAAGTATATACATTTGTTTAAATGTATTTTTCATAAAAAGGAAAACACTTTTTTATTACCTCATGCATAGTGTCATCTAAATCTTTAAAAGATTTTGGAAAAATTTTGAAAGATATTCTAAGATATCAAATCTAATAAATGATTATATTTTTTATTACCACTTTGGTTATAAATACCAACCCATTGTTTTCTCATTTCTTCATCCCTTCCAACACACATTCTCTCTATCTTTCTTTCATCTTTTAGATCTATAGATAACCATGTAGGAACATACATTAATCACCCTCATCATCATATGATCATAATTCTTCTAACATTCATCTTTGTTGTAGGCATACTTTACATTTTGATCAACCAAGGAAAGCTTGGAGAAATAGCCATCCTCATTCACCAAAGCATATCAACATATGAAGATTCAACATATGAATGACTAATCTAAATGATCTTCTTATTTAAGAAGATCATTTAGATTAGTCATTCATATCTATTAGACATTTATGTCATGGATCATCATTGTAAACATTATTGCATCATCACAACACTTTCACCAAACTATATTAGATGGGTTATGTGTTTGTACCATAAAACACAAGGTTTGTTATGTTGGGCCATAAAACATAACGGGAGTGGTTGTACCCGGAAAGAACTCGACATCTAGCTTAGTATCGGAAATATTGTATAGGCGACGTTTGGTTGGTTCTACCTCGAACTAGAACCCGGTATTTAGCTTTGTACCGGAAAAAGTGTAAGCGACGATTGTAAGGTTTTCTCCTCCGAGAAGGGAGCTTGTTGATTTAGTGAAGTAACTCTCGAGTTGGCTACTCGGGGAGTGGAGTAGGGTGGAGAGGAGATCCGTGACCGAACCACTATAAATCCTCATGTTCGGTATGCACTTTTCTTTCTTTATCTCTTTACTTTTATAATTGCTTGTGATGTGGTTTGATGTTGATGCTTGTGTGACAACTTGGTTTACTATGCTTTATATTAGTCACAAACAATAATTGGTACTTTCATATTATAACAAGCTTCATAAGCGATTTGATACAAAAGATCTAACGTTTTTAAACGATTACGTATTCACCCCCCCCCCTATACGTTTTCACAGCATTAGCAATTAAATACTAGTTCTAACTTATCTTTTTTTACATACAAACACTCAACCAGACATAATGGGTTGATATGTATACATACAATAGTTTAAGATACGAACGGTGCAAGGCGTTATAGGGCCTTTTTGGTACATATGGCGACTCCATAGTGAACCAGTGGCCATGACATAACCACGCCATAGGCGCCACCGCCATCTTCATGGCGACTGTTTTTAGTATTTTTTAGCCAAAACAGTGTGTAAGTGAATTTGTATTGTGCACTTTTTTGGTTTGTGTTGAGTTTGCAAAGCGTGTTTTTTGGTTTGGGGAAGAAGATGAGAATTGATACCTACACAACACTTATTGATGCATGCATTACAATTTGTGCATTACAATTTGTACCGTACAATACTGTAATGCGTAAGTTGTGGTACATGCATCACCCCTGAAGAAGATAACTTGTGTTTTTGCTCTCTTTTTTGCAAATAATAAAGTTACACTTTTGGTCCCTTTTTTTTAATTTATTTTTTATTTTTTTTCCCGCAAAGTTGGTGAAGTAAGGATGCGTTTGGTATAGGTATATGAAAATGGAGTTATGGTTTTATACCAATGAAAGGTGTTTGTTTAACGAGCCAGGGAATAAAATGAGTATATCATAGTCATAGATTCATCACCCACCAATTCGGTGTCTATGAAATCCATTCCGTGGGCCCCTCTTTTTTTCACTACAAAATTCAAATATCTATACATTTTTTCATACCATTTTTTGTCATCTAAACATAAACAATCGTAATGATACACTTTTTCATATCCATTGTCATTCTACCACATACCAAATCCGATACTCATTGTGATTTCTAGCAACAAACCAAACAGCCCCTAAAGAACAATTGTAGTGTAATCTTTTTATGAACTGTAATTTATTTTAATGTTGTAATTGTTCCTTTTGCATTTTGTAATTTAATGAAAGGTGCTTGTTTTAATAAAATGTAAGAAATAAAAACAAGGTACCAATAGCATCTATAACATTTTATAGCTGGGTAGGGTATTTTCATGTGTTACAAAAATTATATGGTAAAAGATGACGTGTTAACGCTTACAACACTGTAGGATCGTTATTTTTATTATGTTGATGATTTGGGTGGTCTTGGATGATCAAAATACATGTTTGCCATAGTTAGAGAGTTAGTAGAGAGAGAGAGTGTTCAAGCTAGAGACTTGGTTCACAAATTATGGAATATTAGATTGAAAGCACCACCCCTTCCATGGATGGAAGGGGTATTTATAGTTACAAAGCTAACGTCCTCCTATCGGACTGTGGATCAGGCATACAGTGGGTAAAGACCCGTCCTTCCTCCACGGTGTTGCACTAAACTAATCTACGCTACAAACTAACTAATAAACTGCTAAATAACGTAAACAACGACAAATCTACGAGCTAACATATGCTAGATCATTATTGGGGTGACCGACTCTTTAACATGGAATTTCCAATTCCTAACAATCTCCCCCTAAGGGAGGTCACCCCATGAAATATATTTTGCTTCCTAGCATTCTATCTTTGACTTCGTTCTTGAGCTCGTAGACTTGAATTCTTCATTTCAGCAATCTTTGTGCTTAAGTAGTGATTCTTCAAAGTCCGCACTGATTTGTACTTTTAGTGGAGGCCTTTAACTGATCCACATCTTTGATGATCTTCGAGCTTTCTTTGAGATCATCAGCCACAGTAAATCTCTGGATCACCCTTTATTGTGTTGCCATCATGTGAAGTTGCGACGTTCGGACCGACATGCTCACAGTTTTGAATCATGACATCTTTCCATCAGAGTAGCGGAAGCCTTACTGGTTCATGATATTTGCAGCAGCGAAGCAGAAGCATAGTATGAAATATCAGAGCCAGGTTATGTAGATATGCACCAGTCATGATTTCTTCAAATAAGTGTGGATGCTGTGAGCATGCGGCTTTGGATTGACTCCTCAATTCTGATCAGCTGCAACCGTCCAAATGTACCTGCAAACAACAGTTAGCAATAAAGCGCACGAAAGTGTCTTTGATCACTTTCGTTGAATTGAGGTACACGGCCCACGGTTCCCCGTTGATCAGTACAAGTACTGCCTGTGATCAGGTAGGATTCCTAAGAATCTCCTTGACAGGGTTTCGTAGCTGTTCTAGCTGTTCTCAAACCGGAACGTCTCAAAGAAGACAACACGGAGTGAGTGAACCAGCGAATTGAGATTCACTGATTGATGAAAAATGATTTGAAAAAACAATCGCGTATTGCTTAGAATAAAGAGTTTAGCAATACGACAAAGGTTTTATGAGAAAGATCAATTTTTCAATCAAAACACTTTTTGTATTTGAAAATAGTACACAATCGACGTGCTAGCGAAAAGAAGAGATTCGCACATCGAACGGTTTTTCTAAAAGTATTTTTCAATCAGAGATACTTTTTTTGAATTTGAAATAAATACACATTCGACGTGCTAGAGAAAAGAAGGTTTGCACATCGAACGGTTTTTCCAAAAGCATTCGTCAATTCCAATCCTGGACCAAGGTTGATTCACGAGTGAATCTCCCCATTGTTTCTATCCAGTTGTCACAAGCTTGATCTTACGAGAAGATCTCACATGTCACCCACCAAGAGCTTGTTTGATGTTGGCTCTAGAAGGATTTCCATCTTCATTGTGAATACTTTACATATCACTCGGATGTTCTGGAAATACCACAAGGATAATGCGTAGGACTCTTAATATATACTTACTTTCCACATTGTGTGAAACAGCAAGTCTTCAATAATTTAGTGTCCTAATGAGATATTGTGGATGATCTCTTGGCTCTAGACTCAATAGTGCATATTTGGTTCCTGTGCCGGAGACTAGGGAGAGGGTCTCCTTCTTCAATATCAATAATCTCTAAGAGAAAGTCGATAGATTATGTCGGTTCCCCGTGAGAATGAAACAAGCCCTTTTGAGAGGAACTTGAGTGGCTTGGGAAGTTGTAGTGCAGTGCGTCACTGGGTCCATGACGTCTTGTCTTCAATACCAGTGTTACCTTAGTAACAACCAGTAGCATATGTATTGAACCCGGTTTCTGCGCTAAGGTTGAATTGATGGAGGGCTATTTCTTTTCACCCTTTTTCACATTCAGTTCTTTTTCATTCTTCAACCCCTTCAGTGCTTACCGAGACTTCATCACTAGAACCTTGTTGGTTATATTCCAGTACTAGCTCTGTCTCAGTCCGCAATCTTCCCATATCTCACTTTTCTCCTTTTTTCATCATACCTAAAGACTCTACACTATCTAGTGGATTGTCCCTGGGTAGATCCCTCCAGTTCTGGCGGATCGTGGGAACTAATACCTAACCTAACCATCCTTATAACACCATGCATAAAGTAAATTGGTCGGTCTTTTGGTAAAGTTCATTCTTCCTTAAAACCAATTGAAAAATCATTTGGAAAAACAATCAAGGTACTTGTGATACGAGATCAAAGCATTTTGTACCTTAATAGTTTTGATCATTTAGAAAACCTCCCCCTCAACATGTGCGTATGATTTAGAAATTGTTCAGCACAAGGAGGCAAGAGGACTTTGAAATATTTTCTTTGATCACAATTTTCATACGAAAAAGCCATTTGATTTTCATGGTAAAATTCTCCCCCTCAATATGTGCATAGGATATTTAAAATCAATTTTATCACATAGAGGCAAGAGTTCTTTTGAAGCACATCCACGATTACAAAAGCCACTAAGAAAACCATTTGATAACTCAATCAAGGTACTTTATAAATAACTTTAAAAAGCTTTTGTACCTCGATAGTTATGCTCCTCCTCAAAATGTGCTTCGAGATTCGGAAGCGTTTAGCACATATGAGAGAGCAGCCTGCACAATTAAATCAAAAATGATCACCTTTTATCAAATTTCATTTTTAAATCACAAATTCTCCCCCGATCAAAAATATCAAACCCTTTGAGATTTTGGATCCCAAGTGATTTAATTAGGTTTAGAAAACATTGGAGAAAATGTGGCCTTGTTTAAATACTCATCTGGTTTTTGGATAAATCCTCCTCCTCAACATGTGCATTGTGTATTTGAAATCGTTTGGCACATGGAGGCAGGAGTGCCTTTGAAGGACTAAAACCAATTCCATTAAAACAGATTTGAGATTTAAATCACGGTCTCTCACCCGATCAAAGATTTCAAACCATTTGAGATTAGTGATCCCAAAAGATTTAAATAATTTAGAGAATTTTGATGAAAGACGTGGCAAGATTTAACTTTGAAAGATGACAGATAAGAACCATTTTAAGACATTAAAGATTGTTAGTGTCAGGTATGATAGTTTTTAAGAGATCTTTTAATTAAAACAAAATAATTTCACAATCAAACAAGAACAGAAAAAATTTCATTTTGAAAGACCTTGATTCTAAAGAAAAAATCATACCATGACATAACATTAAATCTTTAGATCACCACTTATTTTCATACAAACGGACTCTTTTGAAGATATATTGTTTGAAAATACTTTATTTTAAATCACTCTCCCCCTCAATCGATGACTGAAGTCGATAATTGAGTGACTAATGTTTTGATAAAAAGAAGTCCGGTGATTTGCAAAATTTAGTCCAATATATTTTCAAAACAATATTTTCCATTTTCAAAACAATTTAATCAAATTATTCAAAATTGTTTAAAAATGGTATCCTGCACAAAGACACGTTAGGTGGTTGAGAAGCTTCCGTTGTTGCTGTAGGGCTTGGAAGAAAACCGTCTGCAGATGCAGTGAGACTTCTTCTTACGTTGCATTTTGAATGCCAACTGAGGTCCAATTAAGCTCCGTTTCTTCAATCACTTAGAAGAAAACCATCTGCTGATGCAGTGAGACCTCTTATGTTGCATTTATGCCAACTCTCCATTGAAGTCCAATTAAGCTCCGTTTCTTCATTTGTCAACCCAAGAAATAGTTACCCTTTCCTTTCGGCATCCAATCATCTTCAATTGTGGGATCCGGATCGGGAACATTCTTATAACCAATATACCTGCATACGTTAGTGAACACACATACAGATATATGGTGGTCGACATTACCCATAACAGCAATCGACTAATTAAAGTCAATTCAACATAACAATCAGATCATATAAGTCATGGGGTTTATGTGTTAATCAAACTCTAATCATCTAAACCTAACAATCATATCCTAAATTCCTAGCCCTTCGACACAGGCAAATATCATTTTTAATTAAGCACGTAGGATAATTAAGAAAGCTCGTTAGATGATATAGATTTGAAAACATTCTCCCCCTCAATCAATGACTCATTTTTTTTTTTTTTGAAACATTTTAAAAGCGCAGAAGTCATTGATTGAGTTTGCAAATTAATACGAAAACTCTGATTCTGATTGATTTTTCAAGCAACTCATTTACCACCATTTTGAACACAACAAATATTTTTCTGAAGAATTATAGACGGAAAAACATTTGTGTAGGAACAGCAGTCCTTCGACATACCTTCCTCATTTTGTTTTAGGATAAGTGCACGAAATTTGTGAAAAACGTTTAAGCGTAGCACTTTCCTTCCTTATAAGAACGGGTTGTTATCTGAAATGATAGCAAGCCATAGTATAAGCACGGGTTACAGTCTGAAGTAACTGCAAGCCATAGTTTTAGACATGTATAGAAAGAAATATATACACCTCCTGCTCGAACTTCATCTAAAGTCCCGTGCCATTATTGAATGACATTTCTAAGACCGTAGATGTTATCGATACCAGAAGACATGTCATGAGAAAACATATTTTTGGTATTTTTTGAAATTTTCTGATTTTTATGGGTTTTTGTTGGTTTTATATTTTTCTATTTTCTTTTCGTTGGTTTTATATTTTTGTATTTTGCTTTTTGAATAAATATATACAAGGATAGAATAGATGATATAGTTAAAGAATATGATGATACGAGTACCGAGATAAGGATATCGAGCAGCACGTCGTAGAAGATAGAAGTCATCAACTCTTAAACATTCACCACCAAAGCTTCCATGGCTCTTGAATCGAAGAAAGAAATTGAACCAACTGAAAGTGAGACTTTGGCAGCTTCCCCCCAAACCGAAAATCCTTTAGCTGAGCAGATTCGAAGCTCTATTTCAAGCTTGCCTTAGCCAGGTGCACAGAGAAGAACACCATTATCATAAATCCCGCTGCTCCTTTCAATAATAATCACCGTGATTCTTCGTTCGAGGTTATATCATCAACAAGAACAGCAACGTATCATCCCACGTATAAATAATCTTCTCAAATTTCTTTTCCACTGAGGTCTGAAGCAATCCATTCCAAAAAGGTGTCAAGAGAACAATTCCCCCAAGTAGTTGAATTGATGCAGTCAGTCTCTTTGTATAATGCTCAAGAACTCTCCCGAATACACATCATGAGGGTAATGAAGAACACCTCCCCAATGTTCACATCTTTCGTCCCTGATGTTCGTGTATGAAGCTCAAGAACCCGAAGTACACCACTATCCAAGAACTCTCCCGAATACACATCATGAGGGTAATGAAAAACACCTCCCCAATGTTCACATCTTTCGTCCGTGATGATCGTGTATGAAGCTCAAGAACCCGAAGTACACACATTCCCACCGAAAGAATAACAGATAACACCTCCCTCATGTTATACATTTATATCCCCTGAATATGTCATACTTGTGTACCTCTTTTATCTTCAGAAACTTTCTCTTACATCTCTTCCCCCACGTAGTTGGAATAAGAACACTAAACGCTTTGATGAGTAAAACCTTGAGTTTCTCTGCGGTCATGACATTTGTTTTCCCGGGATATCTTCAATTACTTAGAAGTATTAAGTTCATCAAGTTTACTCGCGTGTAGATGCTTGTCTCCTTACCCCTTGCTGGTTTTTGACATTTCAAAATCAGCAACTCTTTGTAAGTCCGTATACTAGAAATATATTGAGAAGAACATCATTAGCTCAGATGTATCTGTGAGAATCAACTTGCTGAAGAACATGAGCAAGTCTAATTGGGGATTAAATTTGGCTTTACACTCTTCCCCAATTAGTGCTCTCCCCTAAACCGACAATCTTTATGATGAATGCTTGAATTGAGAAGAAGTCTTTAGATCGTTAAATGCAACTCGTCTTTAGTCTTCTAACATGTAGCAGAAAATGTAGAACAGACTGTAGACTCGACCTTCTTCAAGATTGTGCAGTTGGGGAATAGATAGTTAACATCTTCATTTCACCAAAAACACAAGAACATCACCAAAAAGCATCCCAATTAACTTACATCTTGCAAATCCCCTTAATTAAGATCCCTCCCAATCAAACAAGAACAGAAAGATGTTCATCAAGGAAATCAACAATCAGCCCGCAGCGAACACATGAAATGGTAACACCAAGCAAACAATCACATCAAACAAGAACATAAGGTTGTTCGGAATCATCATGTTGATGTGCACGTGAAGCATTAACCAGAAGCACTTTGTCAATAAACTCATATCAGCTTGTGAAGATGTCAACTAATGGCTCTTAGAAGAAACACCATGTAAAGATGACCCGATAAGAAGAAGCTCGGTTCTTACATGAGTTTGGAGCCGTTTGACCATTTATTCTCAGATATCGATCAACCATGCAGAATTATCATACTTCTTCTCCTCCTCAAGAATTGCATACGGAGATGCCATTCTTGATTAAATAAGTGAAAATCATCCGAAAGTTCTATTCACACTTCTCTCCCGCAAAATAAGCACATGATGTCGCCATCTTCATTATAATCGAGCAAGTGGAATGAGAAAAACAATCAGTGGTAGCCTGGTTCACTTGATGACTGAAGCGCATGGAAAAAGTATGAAGCATGTTGATGAGAATGGTCATAATAAGAAGATTTCTCTTCTTCAGAAGATAAAGCGCACTAAAGCGTACACTTTTCTTTTCTTTAGAGAACGAGGCCTGAACAGATTTGAACAGACATCATAATCTCTCTCTTTTCAGCTCTCTTAGCAAAACATGTAATCAACCCCATTATCATTCAGTAGGCTCTTTGTCGTGACAGCTGATGGAGAAAACCCAATATGATGAATTTGACCCTGAAGTAAACTAACCCGAACTCGTGACTTAAACTTGCACATATGTAACAAAGAGCGGTACCGAGAATTCATGCACCATTGAATCTCTTAAGTATTCTATACTCTTCAACCAACCAACCATCAAGTAATAGACGTACATTACCTCTTGAAAATCCACAATTGAATGTGACACTGAGCACTACAACGTAACTCCTTAAAGTGATAGTTATTTTTGTGGCAAACAGAGCCCAATTCCCCCACGTGGTAAAAGGAAAAAAAACTCCCAAAAATAACTAGATTTCCAAGTCTTCGTTTTTGGAAAAAAGCTCTGTAACACCCCCAAAATTTCACAGCGGAAGCGTTCGGGTCATGGGGTGCTACTAAATCAATATACACAACACAAGGCAATAAAGAATGGAAATTCTATTCCATTTTCAAAATATAGATTAATTTAAGAAATAGTTTTACATCATTGTTTCAAAGTGCGGAAGTAAAGCCCATAAAAATATATGTTGTCCCATTAAAAGTTGTATTAGAATGTTTGTAAACACTTTGGATGCCAGTCTTCAACGAATGCCTTTGCCATTGCCCACGCCAATAAGTAAACCTGAGAAAAACATGCTAAAATGTCAACACAAAGGTTGGTGAGTTCATAGGTTTAAGTAATCAAGTTTTCAAATTGGACCACAGTTGCACATATAGCATCTCCGTGAATGACACTATATGCAAAAAGGCTATTACGCTAGTACCAAGTTCATGCGACCGAAACTACGACAGTGTGCATGCATCTAGAAGTATGATAAATAAAAGCCCAGCAAGTGTATTTCCAGTACACTCAATCAATACGATATGATATACGCCCGACGTTTGCCTATCCGATCAAACTCGAACGGGGGTGTCATCCCCAATAGATCTATTCATAACAATCGCGCCTCCCCAAAGGGAACTAACGGTAGCATAGTTGGGATTCAAGGTTGTTTCACGTAATAGTGTTTTCAGTTTCAGGTCCGAAAAGAGTTTTGCATGTTTCTCACCCCATAGTTTAATAAAGCAAGTAAGTAAAAGTAAAAGTGGGGCTATAAACTCACCTTAGCAGTTCGGTGAATAAGCACAAAGAGAACAAGTAACAAGTAGCTCCAACACGCAACCTAAATTAGTGCGTCAAATCTCAGTTTTGCAGTTTTGTGTACTCACGACTAGAAGTGCGTGAATAAATTTAAGTGTTTACAAGTGGTTGTGTTTAATGTTGCTTGTGTGGCAGAGTTCACGTTAAAATAATTTCAAAATGTTTTGTAAGTATTGGCTCTTGGAATAGATGTGGGATAATAATGAGTACGAAATGTATCGTATAAGAGTATTGTCGAAGGATTAAAAAAATATAAGCAGACAAGTAATTATTAAATTTGTTTGATTTTCGAGTGTCAAAGTATATATAATTTATATTTATTGAAGTTGGGGGAAATAATATACTAGGACAAATATATCACTTAAAGTTTACGCGAATGTGGTCGTCAAACAAATATATGCTAAACATATTTATTTAGCGAAAACATGCTAAATATTATAAGTCTTATCAATCTTATAAAAGGTTTAAGGTGAAAAGTTCCAAAGTTAATCTTGAGGGATTTAATATTGTAAAAGTTATACAAGTTATAAACTTATAAAAGTTTTTAAGAAAAATGATGAGCTATTCAAAGTTAAGGATTGAAAGTGTAAAAGTTCTTATAAGTTACAACTTATATATGAGTGTTTAAGAAAAGCAGCAAGTCTATTAAATTGGAGGGGTTGAAACTGTCAAATGATGGAAGTGGTAAAAATAACAAAAATGCAAAACTGCCACTGTTGTGTCTCGAACACGTGACCATACGCTTGTCAGCCCAACATCCTAACCAACTGAGCTAGGCATTACTTTGTGTTTTAGATTCCAGTGATATACATTTTAACCTCTTTCTAACTGTTTTAGTTTTTGATTAATTCCTTCTCAGTTTGTACGTGTATGTATTCATGCATAAGTTGAGTACTTATTATTTCTTCATCTTTAAACCCAATGCTATTTAACTTTAAAAGTTGGCTTAATGTTTACAAGCATGAGACCAAAATAAGCACCAAGATAAGCTCGGCTTATCTTGGGGTTTTTCGCGACTCAACACAAAACGAGACCAAGTCTTCAACTCGATTTTTGAAATGTTCGAAAGGGTTTGTTTTCGTTTCTACAAGCTCATTAGTTCAGATATTAGCCACACAAGTTTTTAAAACACAACCATGGTACTTTCATGCAAGTCGTATAGAAAAGAAAGAAAGTTTAGAACGGCTTACTACACCGAGAGTACGGTGGTGACGAGATTCAAGAAAACGAATGAACGTGACCGAAAGGACTTTTGAATGTGACCGAGATAACTCCTCGTTTCCTTACTCGACCAAAGACCCTAGCGACTTGGGTTCCCTTTTTGCTTCCACAGTAGACGTTTGTGTTTAGAGTGTGAGAAGTGAGTTGTGTAGTGTGAGAGTTTGTGTGTTCAACAAAAGGTCTTAGGAGTTTATATAGAAGGAGATGGGCATGGTCTTCACGTGGGATCACAGCAATGTGGTAGCATAATGTTAGCAAAGTTGGTTGGGTTGCTTTGTTTTTGCTTGGATGTCAGCCCTTGTTCTTCGAAAAGTAGTTAGGGAGGTTTTAGAGGTGGGGTATGGTGTACGTTGGGTAGCAGAGAAGGAAGAGAAGAAGTGGGGTTGGGAAGATAAGGGTTGCACATGGGTTAGCTTGTTTTGTGCTTTGTTATTGACCAAGGTTGGTGTTGTCTTTTGTGCTTCGCTGGGTCTATCACAGAAGGGGAAACACATGCGCATGCATGATAGAAAAACCAAAAAGGAGAGTTGTGTTTTGCTTGATATAGATACTACCTATGTATTAGATTTCTTTTCTCGGGATATGTTTGATATTCAAAAACATTTGACTAAGTTTTGCATTTGGGATTTGTGTTGCTCTTGCTGTGTCGTTGGTAAGATTTATACACATCACATTTATACGACATTGGTAAATTTTAAGTCAGTTTGTTTGTTTGTATGGCTTTTACATAGTCTATAATATATAAGTTCACTTGCTACGTAAAAAGTTATTGTCCTGCATGTTTTTATTAGGATTATGTTTAATTACTTCATCATGGTTCATGTCATACATCTTATTTGCTACTTATGTAAGAAAATGTCGCACCATATACCTTTTTAACACAGTGGATTACAAATATTTGTGTTACAATTTATTAAAAGGGTGCTTTGGGCTGAGGAGTAGGAAATGGGCTCGGCCCAAAGCTAAGGAAGGGTGTTGGGTTGAACTTGTACACGAGAGCCCAAAGAGAAGAAATGAGATAGATTGGATTGGGCTTGGGCCCGGTAAGAATATATAAAAAAAAATTTATTATATATTTATTTTATATAACGTTTATTATCGAGGTCGAGGTGAGTTTCGAAAAGAAACAATATGTGACTTGACGCGATTATAGTTCGAAAAGAAAGAAAAAAAATATAGCCGCGAAAATCGGTAGGGAAATTTACGAGTTGTTATAAGCTCGAACAAGGATCTCGAAGAATCTTCATCCAACCATCCCCGATACCTTCAGATACTAAGTACACTCGCCCGTGATATTTCACTTCAACCTCAAATAAATAATAGTGAATTAACTCCGTTGTCACATCTTCTGATTAAAAACTCAACTCTAGCCTCCTTTGACGTTTTAAGTGAACTCTGATAATGGTTTCATCCCGACCATGGTTGAGTGCACATATCCCCGTAAAACCAAGTAATACCCATACTGCCATGACGAATATCCAAACATACATCCAATTCATGAAGTATACCCTTTTATCCCTTCTTCGAAGTAGAAACCGTAGCACCAGCATCAGATAAGATCCAGAAATACACTTTCCTCTCTCCAGGATGGTTCCATCATCACGGGATTTTACAATTCTATGGTCTAAACCGAGAAATAGATTCTTTCGCGGGATTTTACAAGATCAAGAATAAACCGTAAGATAGATCTGGAAATGCACTTTACAATTACCAGGATGTTTCCATTGTCACGGGATTTTACAAGTCTGTGATTTAAACCGAGAAATAGGTTCTTTCGCGGGATTTTACAAAATCAAGACAAAACCGTGAACAATGTCAGCTTGAATGTGTTATGACAAATTTGATTTCAGAGAATATCTGTTTTAGGGGAACATGCAGCGGTTCATCAACGGTTCATTATCCAACATCATCACCATCATCAACCATCCAATCAATACTTTGGTAAACACATCATCCACATATTCTGTCGGCTGTTGCTGTGACCACATGGTGAAGTAATCCCGATATACCAAACTTGATCGTGAAATAGAATTCCCCAGATTTGTTACTTAAGCTTGTACTTATCCTTGTGAAAAAGAAACGGTGTACCCAATGTACAAAACCTCTTGACATTCTCAACTGAGTGAGACACCGAAGTGATAGCTACGTTGTGGGTTAAGTGAGAAACAATCACAAATGCAACTAAATAGCCAAGTCTTTATCACCCTCTATAAATGCCCAAACAAGTCATCTTCACGGAAGGGTAAAAAGAAAGAAGACGAAATAAGTAAACGCGCCCGGAAAACATCACTTCAAATCCAAATAAGAAATACCGTACAAACAACCCCGTAGTCAACCTAGTTCCAATAACACATCAAGCCGTGACAAAATATTTTGCGTGAAAATGTATATATCAAAGTACCAAACCTCATAACCCATCTACGATCCAATTTAGAGATGCCCATCAGCCCATCATTCAAATCCAAGTCATTACATATACAAACACATTCAGTTTACATTCAAGCCCACTTCTATTCCAAAATTCAGAGCCCAAGTAGCAAAGATCCAATGCCCGGTCACAATATTTGGCTCATAAAATAATATCTTCGGTTCATAAAATTAGTTCCACTTCCAAATCAGTCAAGACCAAATACAATATTGTCTGAATCCAGGCCAGTTGTATCCCAATAAATCACATTAAACACCACTTCCCCACGATTACAATTTTCAGGATACCAAGAATGATCACTTGACATGCAATAACAATTCATTGACAATTGTGTATAACATGGTATATCATGGTTTATCACGTGGGGTGCATGGGCCACCAAGATAGCATCGCCATACGAAATAAAAAGCTTATTCATACACGGCATTGAGTCCCATGAATAGATCAATTAACCCTCGAGATCAAATCTAAATTCATGTGGACCAGCTTAGTTAACTTACCCAATCCATATCACCATTCCAAAGCCCATATACGAATGAACACTCAAAGCCCAAAAAAAAATCCTGATCCAGCTCCAATTAGAAGTTTACCCTAATAAACAGGGTATAAAATACCATAAAGCCACTCACAACCCTAATAATCCTCTCCTACCTCACGCCCCCATCTCAGCCAAAGATGTCTCACCCTTGAAACCCTAATCCAACTTCACAAAATAATACGCCTCCTTCTTCTAAATATTCTCACAAACAAAAGAAAAACCCAACATCAAATCTGCCATAAAGTCCGAACCATACACATTACCAATCTCATATCATTACTCAGCCTCCGTCTCAGCTGAGTCTTGCTCGTCATACATACATCTCCACAGGGATGGATAGATGTCAAATTTGTTAACGCCACAGGGATGGCTCCGAGCATATGAAGTTGGCAAGAACCAGGAGGTGACGGTAGGTTTGATAAATGATTTAATCTTGTTACTTTAATTATGAACGAATAGAAGAAAAGATGATAACAAATTTGTTATTATACTTATCTTATACATTCGAAGATGAAATGGAAACTAGACCAATGATGAGAGTCTATTTCGTGTATTAGATTCCTGATAATCTAGTTGTACCTTTTGTATCACACGAAATATGATGGTCTGAGGTCTCGTATGAGTAACATGGACGATTCAGTGGGTAGTGACCTCTTAATCGACCCAAAGTTTAAGAGATTAACAAAATTGTTAATCTTCTTACTTTATGTTCGAAGAAAGATAGAAGTTAGACTTCACAAATAGATCAGTGATGATAAGGTTCAATAAGAAAAAATATCTTGTGATGATATGTGAACATGTTGACCGAATCTGAGATCTTGACTATTTGTTAATTTTCCTTTTGGATCGAGTCATGATCAATGATGAGTATATGTCGTGTGTTAGATCCATTGATGGTCACGATACCATTGTAACACGAAAGTATACTTATGAGATTCATTAGTATAGCAATTACATTTGAGTCTTGATTCTTGATTGAAGTAAATGGAGTTAGGAAAGACATGATTGGATGTTGTTGGAGTTTATGTTAGAAGTCGGTTGTGATATGATGTGAGATCGTGGACTGATGATGGAAGTGGTACTGAGGTCTTAACGATTTTAGGTAATATGGTATATGGTTTTTGTTGTCGAGTTCTAGTGGTCGTAGTCTCTTCTTCATCCTTTCTGTTTTCAAAGCAAGTCGCTAGTTTACGGGTCAAGTCGCTAGCCAATTCGCTAAGCCAAGTCGCTAGCCAATTCGCTAAGCCAAGTCGCTAGCCAAGTTGCTAAGCCAAGTCGCTAGCCAAGTCGCTAGCCAAGTTGCTACGACTTGTTCAGTAACAAGTCGCTAATTTGATTTAAGTCGCTAGGACAGTTAAAGAATAAGTCGCTACTTTGCATTTATCATCACAAATCGCCACTTGTTAAATAACAAGTCGCCACAATATGCACAGGTCGCTATAATTTTTCAACATACACAAGTCGCCAAACAACGACTTGTAAATACAAGTCGCTAGGTAGATTGACCCAACTCGCTAGCATGAATATATGAGTTTTCCGATGAGTTTTTCCGACTACTTTTCAGGTCAGCTTCAAATAAACCCAGAAAAGTGCTGCAAAAAGACTTCATTTTTGACCCGTTATGACCACAAAACTGATGGTTTAACCATTTGATAATGCACGTATATTGGTACAAAGAAAAACAGATTCATATAACCCATATGACCACGTTTGACCAAGAAAAAGAAACCATTTGACTGCTGAAACTGATGGTTTTGACCACAAAAACTATGCAAGGGATTGGTCACAAAAAATCTGGTACTGTTTTGGACATAAGACACAAAACAAATGCAACCATAAAGTCACATGACACAATTTTTTTTGACCAAAAAGGTTTTTAAAACTGTTAACAATATATAACGAACCATAAAGATAGCACAAAACAGTTTACAACATAATCTAAAAAACCACATAACCATGATACACAACCACACAAATCAACACAACACAAGAACCTTGGCTCTGGTACCAATTGTAGGATCGTTATTTTTATTGTGTTGATGATTCGGGTGGTCTTGGATGATCAAAATACATGTTTGCCATAGTTAGAGAGTTAGTAGAGAGAGAGAGTGTTCAAGCTAGAGACTTGGTTCACAAATTATGGAATATTATATTGAAAGCACCACCCCTTCCATGGATGGAAGGGGTATTTATAGTTACAAAGCTAACGTCCTCCTATCATACTGTGGATCAGGCATACAGTGGGTAAAGACCCGTCCTTCCTCCACGGTGTTGCACTAAACTAATCTACGCTACAAACTAACTAATAAACTGCTAAATAACGTAAACAACGACAAATCTACGAGCTAACATATGCTAGATCATTATTGGGGTGACCGACTCTTTAACATGGAATTTCCAATTCCTAACAAACACGCCACATAATGTACTACGGTAAGACTTCACATACAATTTTTAAAAGAGGAATTTTCAAAAATGGCATATTTTTCACTTTTGAGTTCACTTTCTAGTAAAAGAAAGTGTTTTCCAAATTTAGTCTTATGCGACTGCTAGACTGTGTCGCTCTATAAAATTCTTGACACGTGTCTAAATTAGTGGGATGTTTTTTGCTAAACTGAAATAACGTTTTGTGTCTAAATTAGTGGGATGTTTTTAATAAGACAAAGAAGTCATGTCGGTCTAAAAGAAGAAGAAAAAAAAGAAAAAAAAAAACTTGATTGCCCAAAACATCACTTAGAAAAACAATTTTCGAGAATTCTATGGAGTCACACGGTCTAGCGATCATACAAAACTAAATTTGAAAAACAAATTTTTTTACTAGAAAAACTAACTTTTCAATAATTTTGACACCATCGAACTCATACTCAACCTCTTTATCTACATGACCTTCACTTTTCGACTCGAAATTATCCCCAAGTTTTCTCTTTTGAATATAGGCAATTTTCAATCGAAGTGGAAAAAACAAACATACATTCTTTGTGTTTAAACCGCTATTACAAGCGTAGGTGAATGGTCTGATTTGTGAATGATGGAGAGAATAGATATATTGGAATAAAAAAGCTTTAGTTTTAATTTTAGGAAAGAGTTGACTATTTTGACTAATCAGATCGATTAGGCTGGTTAGGCTGATTTTATCTGATTAATCGGTTTATTCACTGATTTTTAACTGATCTTTAACAATCTAATTAAATAAGCTGATTAAGAAAAATCTGAGCGCTTAGTAACCAAAAAATAAACTAGTTTTAAAAATTTGTGTGTTTCAAAAACATTAGATGATTCTCTCTCACACACAAATACCAAAACACACAACACACACATAGTCACACACAAACGTTTCTTACCCTACTCATCACACTATGACACTACTCTCAGCTACCACCACAGTCACTTCCATCAGTGAAAACGATGCTTACCCATCACCCTACCCCACAATAACAACAACCTGCGACCTCAACAACAACCCGACACCAATTCGTAAAGAAACATACGACGATGGACACATAATAGACATAAGTCACAGGTACCACCCCGACATGCCATCTTGGGACTCAGAAGATGGTGTTGGTGTAGGACCTTAAATATATCAACCTTATCACTTTACCAAGCTTCCCAAATGAGTATACCACGTAAACAAACACAAAGCTTATGCGTATAAGAAGGAAGATTAAGATGAGAAAGGTGGTGACTTGAAGATATGTTACTCGTGTATGGAGGAGAGAAAGATGAAAACAAGATGATGTTTATTTCAAAGAAAACACACACACATACACACTCAAGCACACCCCTCAAATGACCATTTAAGGGGTATTTATACTTCTTATTCTACACGCCCTAATGGGCTTTCCATGGGCTTGGATTGAATTACAAGTGATAAAAGGCTAGCTTAACTTAACTAATAGCCATTTAGCTTAGCCAAATCCATGAGCCCGTTGACTATTCTATTACGATATCTAACACACGTTACAAAGTTCCTAAACGTGAATGACCATCACTTCTATTAATTATTATCAAGGCTAACAATCTCCTCCTAAGGGGTGGTCATTCAAAAGATGCTCGACTTGATTAGGTCTTTACTTTCCTTGAGGTTGAAATTTGGGTGTAGATATAGAATAGTCTTGATTTTCGTTCCTTCATGCTTTGTGATCAGTTAATGGTGTAGTCTGCCATTTGTCAACTTCTTTGGTTAGGTGTCTCCACGTCTTTCTCCACCATGCTCACACTTCTTTTTGACTCTGATATTCCAATGATGTTGTTGGTATGAGCATGTGGAGAATCTGCACGATCTCTTCCTCCCGCGAGCATCCATCAGTAGCAGCTTCCCAGGTACAGTCACGAACACCAATTGATCATTGTAATCTTTTCTTAAAGAATTGATTACTACAATTGTTCTACTGATGAATGTCTTGATTCCATTCACCTTGGTCGGGTGAATCAGCCGTCCGAATCCCTTAAGGGACAGTTGGCATTACGTTGAACAAGTTCAAGTAATGACCCACATCTTCAGGATTCGATTCGTGAAAGGAATCTCCTTAGCGGGATTTCCAGCACTTACAGGTTCGAACGTCGAGGGTGTTAACAACATATTGTGAAAACACATCTCTAATTCTTACAAAGGTTGTTCCTAAAACTGAAGGCCCTCAAGAAGGCTAACACGACATACCGAAGTACATCTACAGTTCAGGTGAGTCACTGAAGTACACCGAAGCATCACTTCACGACTGTAGACCGTTTGAGACACACTAAGCGTAACCCATAAAGAATTACCGAAGTGACCTGCTGTCAGGGCTGCTTGATGTTGACCCTGGCAGGAATTTCCATTCAATCACTGAGGATCACAATTGTAAGTCCTCTCATAAATGTTCTGGCAGATTGCTAAGATCTGCGTAGGACTCTAGAATGTATCACTTGTGTCCTTATTGTTGAACAACAAGAGATTAAATGTCAAGTGTTCCTAAGAGATCTTTTGATGAATCTCGTGGTTCTAGACTCAATTAGTGCATTTTGGTTTCCTAAGCGGAGACTAGGGAGAGGGTCTCCTTCTTCAATACCAACGATCTCTAAGAGAAAGTCGATAGATTATGTAGGGTTCCCAGTGAGAATGAAACAAATCCTTTTAAGAGGAATTTGAGTGGCTACAAGGTTTAGTGCAGTGCGTCACTGGGTCCATGACGTCTTTTTCTTCAATACCAGCGTCATCTAAGTGACAGCCAGTAGCAGATGAATTGAACCCGGTTTCTGCCCTAAGGTTGATTATGGAGGGCTATTTCTTTTCACCCTTTTTCATTACATTTCTTTTTAATTTTTCAACCCCTTCTTTCTCCTTTCTCACATTACTCCTTTTTTCAATCATACCTAAGGACTTCTAGTTCTAAACTATTAGTGATGTCCTTGGGTAGATCCCTCCGGCTCTGGCGGATCATAGGACAGATTTTCCTATCCTTAGTCACCTTATAACTCCATGACTGTCCTATTGTTGCCACAAAACTATTTTTCTTAAAAATATCTCAAAGTGTTTATGATTATCAAAACATTTTGTTAACACCTTGAGAGTTTTGTTTTTCAGAAACACTCCCCCTTCACATGTGCTTATATTGTTTTAACTGAAATCTGCACAGAGAGGGTAGAGTTCGCACTTTTTGAATTGATCGACTTTAAATGAACAAGACCGATTCGAGACACGTTTACATCACTAGAGAACTAGCTTGAAATTATTACCCGTCCTGGTCAAGTTCATAGAGAGTTTCTCGAGATGGTACAATTCGTGACTTAGATTCCTCGTCAATTCAATGGTTTCAACTGAGTCGAGCTCTTTTGAGATTCAAACAACAATCATTAAACTTTTTGATCACATTTTAATCACGTCTTCTCGCCCTCAAAAATAGCATATTCGTGATATTTTTTATATCAACGGATTAAACATCATTTTAGAATCTTATTGGGAGACAAACGGATTTGAGTAAAGCATGAATTTGGAACATTTTTGTTTTATATTCCCCTTTTAATAAAGCATAATCAATTAAAGGGTTTTAGAGGGAGTTATCTTGAGCACAAAATATTTTAAAAGATTTGAAAATCTTTTTGAACAATCTTGAAAAGGTACTCAAGATGAAGATGATTTCTCACCAGTTTTAAATGTAGTGCACTGAAGCGTACACTAGATTTTTTCTTTAAAAACACGAGTTTTGATTTGAAAATAATCAGAAGTCATCATTTTTGGTGCGGGTTTCGTACTGAAGTATACGAAAGCCATTTTTTTTTGAAGAAATTTTTTGAGAAACGACATGTTTTAGAAAACATTAAAAGAACACTTGCTCAAGCATCTGTACATTTCCGTAGCATTGTTAAATGACATTTCTAGAAACGTACAGAATATCGATTATACAAGAGAAATGTCGTGAGAAGATTTTTTTTTTTTTTTTTTTTTTTTGATTTTTTATTGTTTTTGTATTTTTGAAAGTTTTATATTTTTATATTTTTCTTTTGTTGGTTTTTCAAATTTTGTATCTTGTTTTTCAAAAGAATTTACAGCGAAGCTTTTTGGAAAAACATTTTCAAGAAGATTCGAGAAGGCGTTCTAACTCCTCATGGGTTAGGCTTCGCATTCCAATTCGTCGAACCAAATCGTTAAACCGTTCTTTTGGAAGGGATTTAGTGAATAGATCGGCGAGTTGGTAATCTGTCTTCACGAAAAATAATTCAACAGTACCATCTTCTACGTGCTCTTTGATGAAGTGGTAGCGGACACGGATATGCTTAGTCTTTGAGTGATGAACAGGATTGCATGATATGGCTATGGCACTTTTCGAGTCACAATACATACATATTTTATCGAAAGTAAAGCCATAATCTGTGAGTTATGTTCTCATCCATAGAACTTGAGCACAACACGCAGATAGAGACACATACTCAGCTTCAGCGGTTGAAAGTGTAGTGCAATCTTGTTTCTTTGAAGACCAGCTTACTAACTTTTCACCCAAAAATTGTGCTCCTCCTGATGTACTTTTTGCTGTAACTTGATCACCTGCGTGGCCCGCATCTGAAAAGGCGATTAGATCAAATCCGGATTCCTTCGGATACCAAAGTACCATGTGAATGGATGTCTTCAGGTACCGAAAGATCCTTTTAACCTCTTTGAGGTACAGTTCGGTAGGCTTTTCCTGAAACCGTGCTAATAAGCAAACAGCAAAATGAATATCGGGTCGACTAGCAGTGAGGTACATGAGAGAACCAATGATGCTTCGATATTTCTTCGGATCGATGGGTTTCCCAAATAAATCGGCTCCAATTTTTGGTGAAGTTACCATTGGTGTACCGACTGAATCACAATTATCCATACCATGATTTTTTAATATCTCAGTTATATATTTTGCTTGATTGATAAAAATTCCACGAGGGGAGTGATGTATTTGTAAACCAAGAAAAAATTTTAGTTCCCCCATCATGGACATTTCAAATTTGCTTTTCATGAGATTTTCAAAATGTTTTGATAGATTCGGATTAGTGGACCCAAAAATGATGTCGTCCACATAAATCTGAACAATTAAAATGTCGTTTTTGCATTTTTGAGTAAACAATGTAGGATCAACAGTTCCTTTGGTGAAATTGTTTAGAATCAGGAAAGAGGACAGTTCATCATACCACGCTCTCAGAGCTTGCTTTAAACCATAGATTGCCTTTTTGAGTTTGTAGACGTAGTCTGGATGTTCCATGTCTATGAAGCCTTCTGGCTGACTCACGTACACTTCCTCTTTCAGAGTTCCATTCAAGAACGCGGTCTTAATGTCCATCTGATAAACCGTGATGTTTTTGTGAGCTGCATAGGCTAAGAATATCCTGACTCCCTCAAGTCTAGCTACCGGCGTGAATGACTCTTCAAAGTCTATCCCTTCTTCCTGTCTGTATCATTTGGCCACAAGACGAGCTTTGTTGCGAATTACAGTCATTTCTTCATCCCTTTTGTTCTTCCATAACCATTTGAGATCAATGACGCGAATGTCAATTGGTCTAGGAACCAAATCCCAAGAGTCATGTAGACGGTATTGGAGAAGTTCCTCCTGCATCGCTTCTATCCAAGAGTTTTCTGCCATTGCCTCCCTAATGTTCTTTGGTTCTTTAGTGCTAATTGAGCAAAGGTAAATGCACAAGTCGCAGTCTGTGGCAAGTTGGCGTCTCGTTTGAATTGGCCGTAAAGGTTCACCAATAACTTGTTCAATTTGATGGTCTTTTGTTCACTTCAGAGTAGAAGGATACCGTTGGTTAAACGTATGCGAGTTAGATGGTTCTCGTAAGCTTGAAGATGATTCAGCTGATTTCGTAGCAAACGGGTTTTCAAATAAGTCTTCATCTTACGTTGTATCATTCTGGTTTTGTGTAGGTTCTTCTTGAAATGATATGGTTTGGTTTTGCTCATCAACTGCTGGTAAAACTGTTTCAAGAATATGATTTACAGAAGTTGATGTAGATGATATGGTGCATTGGTTTAGACCGTTGTAGATGCATCTTCTGTTGGTGGTGGTGGATGATTTTGAGCGGGTGCAGCGGAATGATGGTTTGATGCATTTGACGAAGTTCCACCATAGTATTCATCGAACATTAACTCGAATAAATTCTCCCATTCTTGTTCATGAGGTGTGTCAGCAAAAGTTGATGGAGCTCTTTGTTGTATGAGTCCTGAACTGATGTGTCCAGGAGTCTGCGGGTTTGGTGCGGGTTCTAATCTGTTTTGATTAGAAGCCATCGGTTTAAGCGCGGGTTCTAGAGCGAGTCTCTCAGAAGCCATTTGTGAAAGTTCGTCAAAATTCACATTCATCGTCTCCATTATCTTCCTAGTTCTTCTGTTATACACCCTGAATGCCCTCGAGTTTTCTGAGTATCCAATGAAGATTCCAATATCACCTTTAGCTTTCAGTTTTCCTAGGTCTTCTCTGTCGTTCGTTGGATAGCACAAAGCGCCAAACACGTGAAGGTAAGAGATATCAGGTTTTCTGTTGTTCACTAGCTCATATGGGGTTTTATTGAATCTCGGATGGAAATAATGGTGCCCATAGAAATAACGGTGCACTAAGAATAGATTAGCATTGTGCGAGCAGCTTCCACAAGAGTACGATTTCTTCTCTCAACTACCCCATTCTGTTGTGGAGTTCTAACAACTGATGTCTGATGTGTGATTCCAACATCTTCAAAATAAGCTCTTAACTCCTGATTAGTAAATTCTGTGCCGTTGTCTGTTCTTACTACTCTTACTGGAGCTTGAAGAAGTACTTGAATACGTTTCAAGAAGGTGATGATGATGCCTGGTGCTTCGTCTTTTGACCTCAAAAACTTAACCCATGTATATCTTGAATAGTCATCAACGATAACAAGAATATACTTTTTCCCATTAATGCTTTCAACTCTCATTGGGCCACATAAGTCCATGTGCAACATATGCAACCTTGCTTCCGAACTAGGTACGGGTTTGGGTTTATATGATGCTCTTTTGCTTTTTCCTTGTTCGCATGATGGACATAGGTGATCCTTGGTGTATTTGAACTTTGGAATTCCGTTGACGATGTTGTCTTTGGCAAGTTTGTTGATTGTGTCGAAATTGAGATGGGGTAATCTTCTATGCCACAACCAGGACTTTGTTCCAGATGCTCGTGTCATAAGACATATTGGTGATGAAGAGGCCATTTGGTTAATGTTGATAGCATACAACTTTGTATCACGATTCCCAGTTAAGAGATCAGTGCCATTTAAGTTTCTAACAAAGCAAGCATTTTTCCTAAAAGCAACCTCTAAATCTGCATCACAGAACTGCCCAACTCAAAACAGATTGTGTCCCAACCCTTCGACATAATAAACCCGAGTGATCAAATAATTTCCAAAAGGTAGATCTCCATAACCCATGATAGCTGCTACATGATCATTTCCAAAACGAATAGTTCCCACGATTTTCCAAACGAAATTGATCAGCAGCTTCAGATTCCCGGTCATGTGCTTGGAGCAACCTGAGTCGACGATACAAAGACATATTTCGATAACCTGCCAAGAACAGAAGAAGAAGATTTTGGAAACCGTTTTGATTTTGGTTCCTTTGGGTTAGAGGTAAAATCCTGATCACACTCATAGAAGTTTTCTACTGGGTAAACTGATTTATCACTCATTCTACCATTCTGGAGTGTGAAAATTCTACATGTGGGTTTCCTATCAGTAGTGTAAGACCTAAATCTTGCAACTAGACTTCTTATTGGTTTAGCATAAGTTCTTTTTGGAACGTTCTTCTGATCAGGCTTAACAGTCTCTTTCTTAGAAACACAATCATCATGAACATTAATTAAAGATTTCTTGCAAGTTAAACAAACAGATTCAACAGATTCATTAAACTTAGCAGATTTCATAGGTTCATTACATTCAGATGAAATGTCTTTCTTATTACAAAGCGGTAAATTCCTAGGGTGTTCTTCTACTTTTTTTCTCTATATTCAAGCTACAACTCTTAGAGGCAGTCGAGACTCTATTGTTCCTTGTATTGCTCTTAGGCTTTAGTCTGCTGCTCCTAGAGGTGCTTTCTAGTCCTGTAGAAGGTAAGGCACACGCATTAGGATTCACATTTTTATCTAGAGAAGTGGTTTCAGCTTTCCTAGTCTCTTTAGAGTGCTTGTTTAAACTTATGTCATTTGTTCCATATGGTTTAGATGTGGAGGCAGACGCATTAGTGGTACTCATCTTAAAAAGGCCAGGTGCTAAAACTTTTGGTTTCTCGATAACCGCTTTTATATTTTCAACAATTTTTTCTTTTTGCTTAGGCAAGGCAGGTGGAGTGATTGGTTTTGACAAATCATTTTGCGCATTGACTTTTGGAGGAGGCAGAGAAATAGACATTTTTGGTTTAAAAACCTGTTTGGCAACATTTGCTTTCTCCTCGGTTAATGGTTTTGCAATCTTAGTATCCACAGCCTTTCCTTTTTGACTGTCCAGCTGAGCCCTCAAAAGATCATTTTGTTCTTTCATGTCTTTGTAGGCACGCTCATACGACAATTTGTCATACTTGCATTCCTCCGTTTTTCGATCAAATTGTTTAAAATATGAGACATTTTCTTTTTCAAGTTTTGCAAGAGCATTTTCATATTTTGAAACAAATTTAGAGGTCTCAGACTGGAGTCTTTCGTGATCTTCAACAGAATATGTTTGTAAAACAATGGACATGATATCAGTTGTTATAACATCTTCAAAGAGAGAATCATTCAAATTATCCAAAACTTTGATGTGTTCAACACTTTCGTTAGCTTTCTTTACCAGGGATTTATGGTCCTTGACAAAGTCACATGTTTCTTTCAAAAATGCTTGTTCAAAATGAATTACCCTTGCACTGATGTTATTCAGCGGAAGGGCAATTTGAGTTTCAAAAAACTTTTTCATTTCATCATCAAAACTAGAAAACCATATGTTAGTTGTAATATTGGTTTTAGATTTAACAGTCTCTTGAAGTTCCCCAATTCTAGTTTTAACGTCATCTAAAATGCTTCTAGCGTCACTTGTGTTAAAAGGATTGTTTGAAGACATTTGTTCGATTTTCGAATGAGATTTTGAGACAACTACAGGAGTTGAAACTGGTTTTGAAACTGATTTTGAAACAGGTGTTGACTCTTTGTTTGAAACACTAGGTGTGATGGAAAACTTTGACTTTTCTTTTTGTGAAACAAAAGTAATTCCAGAAATTTTGTTCCATTTATTATAATCAATTGGTTTTAGATCTGGGTTCTTTTGTTGCATTTTTTATCTACTCTCATCAGATAGATCTAACGTTTCAAGAGAATCATGAACAATTATGGGTTCATGCAAAGCTTTTCCATTGTTCAAAACATTATGTTCTTTCTGAGCTTTCTTGAGGAAACATGGAGGTTTGTTACCAAGAGCCATTTTTTGAGTTGTATGAAAATACGGACTTGTTTGATTAATTAGCATATTGGTTGATTTGGCTGAATGACCCGTTGTAACAAGCAAATTTTCCAATTTTTTGATTTTTTTTTTCATTTTTATCAAGAATTTCATCAAGAAGGGAATCTTCACGTTTTGAAAAATCAGCAATCAACTGTTTCTTCTCTTTTTCAAGATCAGAATAAGTTGCTTGTTGTTTAGAAAGTTTGTTTTTAAGATCAGAAATTCCTTGTTTAAAGATTTTATTTTCAAGTTGAAATTAACATCAAGCGTGTTATACTTGATTTGCAATTGTGTTTCTCTTAAAACGGAATCTCGATAACCAATTTCTAATTCTGACTCTTTGTTTTTGTGAAATTCAAAAGCTTTTGCATTCTCCTTGTACCTCTCAAGCTCAGCGGTCAATTTATCATTCGCGGCCTTAACATCGCGATTGACCTTTTTAACTTTCTCAATTTCAATGCCACAATTATTTATCAATGATTCAAATAAGGCACGTGTTTCCTCAACAGTCTCAGTATTTTGTGCCACACAGCCTCCATTAGGATCCCCATCTGGAGTTTCAGAGATAATATTGCTACTACTCGGATTGTCCAGGTACGTATCATAAGTGGGTGCTGGTGTCACAGAATGTTGTTCGTTATGAGTAAACACATCAAATATGACATTGTTATAGCATGGATCAATGATTGGTACCTCAGATACTGCATTGGCGTCATAAACAGGAGGTGCGTCAGAATCAGTGTCATACTTAGCTTCCTGAAGATTTGCCATGAAGATGCAGTTTGCATTGATATCCTCTAGGTCTTCCAATTCATCCATAAGAGCAAAAAAGTCATGTTCCTCAGCACTCAACTGCAACCCTGATTCAGACTTCTGTGCCAACAACATTGCTTTATGAAGATACGCAGAATTCTTTTTGTTTGGCTTAGTGGGACAATTCCTTGCAATGTGACCTACTCCTTGACAGTTGTAACACTTAACCTGATTACCCTGATTCACATTTCCATAATTCCCAACGACTGGAGCTGCAACATTCCCATTCGAATTACCCACTGTTCTATTCCCAACATTCTGACCCAACTGATTTCCAACATTCTGACCCATCTGATGACCATGATTCGGGACCACCTGATTACCCATGTGAAATCCAGTAGCATATCTCTGCTGATTCCCAATAACTCCAACCATTTGTCCTTGATGACCCATATTTAAACCCGGCTGTGCAATTTGCCTGTTGCGAGTGTTTGATGAAATCCTCTGGTTGTTGTTAGTTGGTGTGGAATAGCGACCTTTGAATACTTTAGTCAAATAAGCAAATGCATTTGGCAAAGCCTCTTCTCGTTCAGTTTCAAGATCAGGGATTCCTTGTTCCTGGTATTGTGGATACTGTTGTTGTTGAATGACTTGTTGTTCTGGAGAGTAGAATTGTTGTTGAGGGATAACAGCTTGTGGTTGTGGAATGTATTGCTGCAAGTTGTTGTTAGTGGAAGATGATGAAGCTTGTTGTTGTGAGTTCACTGGAGTTGGAGTCTTTGCAATTAGTACCAAGGGATCATGATTCTTTGCCAATCTTTCTTTCCTAACTTCATTGACTTCAGCTTGGTTTTGTTTCAGAAAATCATTGAGTTGATCAAAGTTCACCTGATGTAAGTCCTTTGTTTGGTTGACAATAGTGACATATCGTCCCCATTCTTCTGGAAGATTGTTGAGAAATTTGATGTTACTCACGATAGTTCTGGGTGCCAACTTGTTTCTGATAAGCTCATTTATCACAGTGCAAAACCTTCCATAGTAGGATTCAATGGATTCTCTTGGAGTTGATGTAAACCTCTCCCATTCAGTTAGCAGCTTGTTCTCCATGTCTTGTATACCAATTTATGTTCCATAACATAGCCGTCTAACACGTTCCCACATATCGTAAGCAATTTCACAGCTGTCTACAGCAGCAAAGATATCTCTTGGTAAACCCAGTTGGACAATGTGTATTGCCATGTCATCTGCTTCAACCTGTATGTTATACTCGTCCGTGTATTCTGATTCATTTTGAACACGAAAAGATGGTGGGACGGGAGGTGTTGCATCAGGATTTCCAGGGTTTTGGACTTGTCGAGGCTTGAAGGGTCCATTCGTAATGGATTGAATCATGAGTTTTCCATTAGGTTTGGTCTTGATGTAGCGGAGCATACGACTTGTCCATTGAAGATATCCACCTTTTTCTAGCATAGGAGGACGGTTTTCGGCACCGGCTGCATGAATGTCTTGTTGAGTAGCCATTGATGAAGGTATTTGATGATAAAGTGGATGTAGGATCGATTCAACGATAAAAGAGTTGTGTTTGATGAAGATTAAGCTCGGTTGTTGTAGTGAAAATTGGGTCTAAATAACTTAAAAACCTCAATAACTTCAGTTCGGAGCGTTTTTAGGACTCGAAGGTTGACCCGAATGAACTTTAGTTAGTTCATTCGGCGTGCCAATCTCCTCGTTCTCACGGTCGTTTTGATGGGTAGAATGCTGAAAACGGAGTTACGGTTCAAAAGTTATGGTCGTTTGAAGTTTTGCTCAAAATCTTACTCGTAAACCTTGTTCTTAGGCGTTGGATGCAGTGCTTATGCATAGACTTCCTTATGCGTAGGATTCCTTATGCGTAAAATTAGCTTAGGCGTAGGATAGAGCTTATGCGTAAACTCAAACTTACGCGTAAACTTTAAGGTTAAACGTAAGCTTATGCGTAGACTAAAATCTTATAAGTATAGTACCTTACGCGCAAGAATTAACTTATGCATAGAAGTGCTTACTCGTAAGTTTTTAGGCTTATGCGTAAGTTTAGGTTTAAAACCAAAATCCTTTACACTCGTCCAAGTGTAAAAGATATCCACAAGTCGAAGTGTTCCACAAACTTATCCAAGTGAGGGAAGCACTGAGTCACCGTTGTTGCACGAAGAAACGTCACCAAATGCTTAAGCGTAGGATTTCACTTCTTACGCGTAGACCCTTAAGCGTAGAACTAGGGTTTTGACTTTTCCTTATGCGTAAAACTAGGGTTTTGACTTTCTGTCCTTGCAATGGTTACGCGTAGAATGCCCAGATTTTTGCAAAAACACAAATTTTCACCCAAAAACACGTTTCCAAACGATTTCTTTTGCACAAACTTCTTCTAAAACACTTAATGATCAATAAAAACTACAACTTTAACCTTACCAACACGTAAAAATCAAAGCTTTATGCCAAAAGCTCACGTTTTTATATAAAAAACGCAACTTTCTTATAAAGTTTGAACAAAAAACGTAACACAAGACTCCTAAACCATTGTTAGGCGATTGATACCAATTGTAGGACCTTAAATATATCAACCTTATCAGTTTACCAAGCTTGCCAAACGAGTATACCACTTAAACAAACACAAAGCTTATGCGTATAAGAAGGAAGATTAAGATGAGAAAGGTGGTGACTTGAAGATATGTTACTCGTGTATGGAGGAGAGAAAGATGAAAACAAGATGATGTTTATTTCAAAGAAAACACACACACTACACACTCAAGCACACCCCTCAAATGACCATTTGAGGGGTATTTATACTTCTTATTCTACACGCCCTAATGGGCTTTCCATGGGCTTGGATTGGGTTGGATTGGATTACAAGTGATAAAATGCTAGCTTAACTTAACTAATAGCCATTTAGCTTAACCCAATCCATGAGCCCGTTGACTATTCTATTACGATATCTAACACACGTTACAAAGTTCCTAAACGTGAATGACCATCACTTCTATTAATTATTATCAAGGCTAACAGTTGGTGAGATTATAAGGTTGCCAAAGAGTATGAAGAACGGGTCACTTGCTAATAACTCTGAGATGAAAATGGAGACTCATACTGGAAAGCATATTGATGCTCCTGGGCATGTGTTTAATCGGTATTTTGATCTTGGGTTTGATGTTGATACTCTTGATCTCTATGTTCTTAATGGTGAGTTGGTTTATTTGGTTGATGCTTGATCTCTATGACCCTTTTAAAACTTAAATTTTCACATAAAAATTCAAACAATGTTGTCTTAATAATAGTTGTGTCAACAATGTTCCCACAAAAAATTTCAAAAAAATATACATGACGACTTTTTCTGAATGTAGTTTCTAAAAGAAAAGATGAGTCTTTTTCTTTTTTTTTCCTTTTTTTTTTAATTTAATCCTAACACTAATAATTTTTAAAAGTCCATCCACAAACTATGTTATATAATCCATCATATTACAACTTATTATTGTGTTAGTTCATAGTTGATGATAATGCTTAACTATAATATCGCAGCTATAACTACTTGTCGATATAGAATCTCATTGCTCTGCACGAGTAATAGAGGATAATCGTATATGTAAGAAATCGAGTAATGCACAGAAAAAATAATAATTTGATAGAGAATGTCAATAAAGTTTACTTGCAAAAGGCTATAGGTGAAATATAAGAGTAAGACATTAATCTGGTTTAATGTCAAATAAGTGATACTCTACTAACTTTACCCAAAAAGTGATATTCTACTAATGAAAAACTGTTTTTCTGTTTAGAAAAAAATTTGAAAAGCAGAAGGTGTGGGTTCGCCGTCATCCCTCGCCTTCCGATGTGGCACTTCGCCGACCCTCGCCGTGACACCGCCCCTCTTCGTTGGAGCTCGCCGTCAAGCACCTCTTCGTCTACACGACGAACTTGTTTTGTCGGTTTTTTTTTTTTTTTTTTTTTTTTTTTTTTTTTAAATGTTTTTTAGTTATAATATTTGTATTTTTAGGAAGTGGTGGACCCAAATGAGTGAATTGAGGTTTGTTGTGAGTGGGGGGAGGTTAGTTGTGGAGGTTTGTTATAGTGATGTGACGGTGATGAAGAGGTGAACCTATGTCACGACACCTGATGCTCTAAGTAGTTTCATCAACAAAAGCAGAAAAAAGAGATTTGTGGATTCAATTATCACTAGCAGGGTACCCGCGCATTGCAGCGGCGGGTACCCTGAAATAAAAGTTTTCGATGAATAATGTATTTTAGTTTATTATGTTCTTTTTAACAATAAATTACGGATATCAAGAATTTCGTATAGCCCGTGCCCGTTCGGGCTCGAACCCGTTGGCCCGTGTCTGCTCGGGCTCGAGCCCGTTTGGTCTGCGCCCGTTCGGGCTCAAGCCCATTTGGCCAGTTGCCCGTTCGGGCTTGAATATTTGTATAATGTGCTTTATTATTTGTAGTAGTGAAATTTAATACAGGAATTGTGTTTTATTTGGTTGTACAATATGTTTGATAATTTGTGTTTCTTATGTAAGGGGTGTTTTAATAACTGTATTAATTGTATTTATTGACCAGTTAAATAATTGACTACATTAAATAGCATTAATGTGGTGTTTTGTTGTACACTATGCTTCTTGTGTTATACGTCTGAAAATTATGTGCATTAAAGTGTTGTACACTATGTTTCTTTTGTTGTAAGTAGTAGTCATTATAGTCATTAATAACATTGGTCACTTTAATAGCATTAATGTTGTAAGTCTGAAAATTACATCATGCTTATTTTGTTGTACACTATGCTTATTTTGTTGTAAATCTGAAAATTAGTTGCAGCTATTGTACATTGTGCTTAAATGGTTGTAATTTTTAGTGAAGGGGTGTTTTTAATAGCATTAATGATTTTTGATAGAATTTCTGGTCTTAAAATGACACCACGCTTTATTTTGTTGTACAATATACTTATTTTGTTGTAATTCTGAAAATTGGGTGCATTAAAGTGTTGTAAATCATGCTTAATTTTTTGTACGTTTTAAAATTTAAAGTGAGGTGCATTCATGCATTATAAGTAATAGATATGGATAAACAGTTTTAGTTAGTAATAATGATCTTTCTGGAAAGAAGAAAAAAGATATTGTTGATTCCCTAAATAATTTGTTTCGGTTTTACATTCAAAAAGAGTGATTACGTGTGATGGGCAAAACGAAACTATTTTTCGCTTTTGCTACATATGTAGTTGTTGATTGCTAGAATGTCAAGATCATGAATACGACTTTATTGCAATTAAATGATTTCCCAATTAGTACACCATAATGATGTTTTGACTAATAAGCACCAAGACTAATGTTTTGACTAATACCATTCAGATAAGGCGGCTGGCAACTTATATATTATTATGACTTTATTGGCAAAAAAACGCAATGTTCTCATAATTGTTGCACCCATGAGAGTGATAGGGGATGCCTTTTAAACACAACCCACCCCAAATATCTTAGTTGTGACAGGAAAAACATAACACAAAGAGATTCCAAAATTTCAGCAAATTTAGTAGACTAGTGAGGATAAAGGGATATGACCCCTGAATTGATATTTTTGTTTCTGTTTGTACCATCTTTGGTTTTGTCATCACATGATAGTGCATACCCACCTCTATATTGCTACGATAAGGATTCTTGTGGTGGTAAAGGCGAGTTGATCCCTACTAGGAGGGAAGTGTATGGAACTGGCAAAATTTTTGATATCACACATAGGATTACTTCAGAAACACCCTCGGGCATTACTACAAATGGGATTGGGGATGAATATCTTCAACTTTATGATAGCATGAAGAATGGGTCAGATTATAACTTTTCGATTATAAAGTTGCCTGCTCATGCGGGTACTCATGTTGATGCACCTGGACATTTTTATGAGAATTACTTCGAAGCAGGGTTCGATATCGATAGTCTTGACTTAGAAGTACTCAATGGTATAAACTGATCACCTTATCGCATATATGCTTGATAAGAACAAGCTTTTGAATTATTTTGAACTATAAAATATTGTGTTACTAAATACATGAAGTCTAAACACATCATATTTTTTTGTTCTTCACAGGCCCGGCATTATTAGTTGATGTTCCAAGGGACAAGAACATAACAGGTAGTTTTTCAGATATGGTTATTTACTTTGAATCTTAAATTGCTGATGTCAATGTATGACACATCTGTGTTTTTCTAATGTTTCTGCCAGTTAATTTTGATGCGTTGTTCAAATTATTTCAGCTGAAGTTATGAAGTCGTTGAACATTCCAAAGGGAGTAAAGCGTGTGCTTTTCAGAACATTAAACACTGATAGGTAATTAAGCTCCTTTCACTTTTAAGGATCATTTAAATTAAAATTCTGTTTAATTAGCTTTTTATTTCCGGAATGTTAATGACAGGCAGCTAATGAGGAAAAAGCAATTTGACACAAGCTATGTGGGATTCATGAAGGATGGAGCACAATGGTTAAAGGATAACACCGATATCAAACTTGTTGGTAAAACTCTCACTGTTACTTTGTCCCACTGTCGTGTCTTAGGAGACTTCAAGCTGGCTCATTTTTCAGTCATTCATATGACTATCAATTCATTTTGCAGGTACTGATTACTTATCAGTTGCTGCATACGTTGATCTGAAGTCTGCTCATCTTGTCTTCTTAAAGAGCAGGGTAAGACGTATATTCCCCCTTGTGTAATATTGGCTGATTGCGTACTTACAGAAGTTGTTTGATTAGTTATAGTATCTCCAAAGTATCCTTCAATAATGACTAAAGAACGATTCAACTTAAAGCAATCACCACCATTATTAAAGAGATAATGAGTATAAGAAGATATGGTTTTAACTCAAATGTTTCTCGTACATACGGAACTTGATATAAACTATTGGCTGCATATATTTTCTGGTTACTCTTATAATGAGGAAACTGTTAACCTTGCTTTGTGTGATCTCAGGAAATCATTCTTGTTGAGGGTTTGAAACTTGAAGATGTAGAAGCAGGATTATATGATGTCCATTGCCTACCATTAAGGTTACTAGGAGCTGAAGGATCACCCATAAGATGCATCCTCATCAAGTGATATTTCATAGTAGTATGCGATACATGTATGTTCCACAAATAAGCTTCATTCTCTCCTATAGTTTTGTTATTCTATGTTGTGTTTTTAGCTTCTGGTTGTAAGCAAATGGTTATCCTTGCCAATATATTAATAAAACTTATGGTTCTTTAGAATGATCTGCTTTAGGTAAATTGACAGCATTTTTCGTTTTTCTTTGGCGTGTCATCATTTGCAAAATGTATTATGACACTGGCATTACCTATATATCTCACTGAAAAACAAGACATGGGGTTTCTTCCAATTATGCCATGCTGTTTAGAATAGTGATTTTGTTTGTCTGATATCACCACGATCCATAACTTAATAGTAATGGTTCACCTATCTTGTGTTGTTTGGAATTTTTTTTTCTCTGCAGTCCATTTATGTTAGGAGTAGTATCTCAAAATGTAAAATGAGTGTATAAGATATGGTAACTAAATTGGTTGACTCTCAACTTAATCACAAAAAGTAATATCAAAACACACTTCTTGTTTTTGCACTTAACTATTGCGTCACACACACAAGGTGGTCTAGACAAACAGTTTAAGCACAAGAATAGCCAGCTAATCATAGGAGGTTTTTGGGACATTATTGTATACCAAACATCCGATAGTAACAACTTAAGCAACATTAACTTTTGTATATGATATTGGCTGTTCACCAATCTCTTCCTATTTTAAGTGCTTCTGCTAGGATGTATTCCGAATGCAACATCACCTCACCAAATGCCAATTTTGACTATAACGCCAATTTTGACTATTGCGCAAGCTACGATCACATGATGATACAGTTTACTATATCACAACAAAGCTTTGAGCTTATCTTGTCTTTCGTTAGTTGTCCAGTGCAAAACAAAAGCCACCTTATTGCGATTTTAGTTACTAGCTCATACAGATGTACTTAATAGCACATTCTAACCTTAGTATTGTCCAGGAGCATATTTAACAGGAAGTATGGACTAAAAAAAAAGAAAATAGATCAATGCTTATCTGATGTACTGAAGGTTGAAACAGAGCGAACAAAATATGCTTTTGTTAAAATTTTGTGTGCTCAGATAGAGTGGGAAACCTAAAATGTGACATACAAAGGTAAATTATATGTTTAACATCACTAAATAATAGATTGCAATAACACTCTAAATCATCACTCATAAACACCAAATATCATTTTAAGTGAATGAATGGTACATTGTTTCCTTCAGACTACCCTTCATATACAAGTTTTTAGCCGGAGGCATTTTACCTCCTTCAACCCTCCTCTTTTTTTATCCGGGCTTGGGACCGGCTGGGTACACACTTAACCCAGGCAGAGTTAAAACTTGTACATATACCATACTAATATATTAAACAAAGAAACGATCAGGGCATCTGCAGCAAAAACATCTTCCAAATAGCCATTAAACCACACACCATGTACGGATAACATATCCTTCATCAATTCCTACATGATTGTAACTAGCCATATCCGTATTCTCACATGGTACAGATCACTTGCAGAAAAGACTAACCATAATAGTATCACTACAGCAATTCATTGTCATACTTGAGCAATGCCAAACAAGGGAAAATAATCATGCATCATGAGTGCATCTAGTGATATCTAGTTTCTTACAAAGCTTATTGCAATCGCGTTTACCTAAATAAACTTCCACGAGCAAATAAAATAGTGGACAAAGTCATATTCACTTTTCATCAGATAACTTATGCTTCCAGTTTGAAGATCACAAATGAAACAACTTCCCACTTCCCGCACAAATAATTCTATTTTTAATCAAGCAGGTACAAGATATAACTATCACTGTACAAAATTTGGAGACAGCAGAGCAGACTATGTTTCATGTTTGTATAAAAAGAGGCAACCAATAAATCAAAAAGATCGCAATGGTTTCAACTAATCCTTGTGAAGGAGGGACGCTATATTCATGTAGTTCAACACACACTGGAAAAGCAGAGCACTATGACTGATGACTGTAACAACCAGTGCACAACAAAAGTATAAAAGATTTTAACAGTCACCAGTAACAGTGGTACGATGATACTCAAGCTGATAGCCACTTTGTTCAAATTCAACCCTGCGATCCATTTAGAACCTAGCAGCAAAACAAGAAAACACAAAACAGCTAACCAACCATCCAAGCTATTGGATGATAAACCACTGCCCAGCCATCGCTTCACAACCAACAGAGCCCTAATAACACAAAAGAGATAGTCTGCAAGACTCCTGACCGTGATGACCAATAACAAATAGAAAAAACAGCAAGCACCAGAAAAACACAATTTAAATCAAACATGTGGATGTATGGTCGAGGGCTTGATATAATGAATTCCCGAGTACTTCCAGTCTACCAACAACAACTTCAGACCTGATAAGCCAATCATCCACGGGAAAAAAAGGAGCCAATCATATTCAATTATGCGTTGTACCCTTAGGCATCTAAGCCACACATAAGGAAGATAAAATAAAAGAGCATATCATATAGCAACTGAAAATAAGGCAGAAAAATAGACATCACACAGAAGTTTGACCGAACAGCTAACACAACTTCTCCATGGCCAATTAAACAACAGATAGTCACAAGAAGAGTACAGCTACACAATCTGCAAGATGTGACCAATAAAGAATACATCATCATACAGAAGGAAGATGATCATATATACTGAAATAAACCAGCAGATAGATAACTAAAATACCAGAACAAGTGTTAAGCACCCAACAAACCTACAGACAGAACATAACCTATAGTGTAATCTACGCACAAGCTTTCGTACACCTATAAGAGAGAAAAGAGTGGGATGCAGACATTTTAATAACAAGGAGAATACAGAAAAAAGTAGGAAAGAGATTGTCATATAAATCAAATTAGAAACCAGCATATAACCATCATGAGCACTGTGTTTGGAAATCAGCAAATCTACACACAAACAGGGTCATGTTGAAAAAATATACTAAGGGTATGTTTGGCGCAATGGGCTGGGGCTTTTATCATAAGTTGAAGTTAAATTTTGTATTTTTGTAAACTTGTTTGGCAAATGGGCATAAGCTTAGGCTTATTATTGCAAAATTACTAAGAAGGACATAATTAAATGAGTTTTTGTATATGTTAGATATTTTTATGGGTAAATAAGTAATTTATTGTTGAAAAGCCTCGAGCTAAAGTTTTTAGCCCCTTTTATGGGGCTAAAGTTTTGAGCTCTTTTTAGGGGCTTATGATTTCATAAGCCCGCATGACAAACATTATTTTATAAGCGGGCTTATTTTAAAAGCCCAAACCCCATAAACCCCCCATAAGCCCTTCCCCAAACACAGCCTAAATGTTTGGCACCATAAGAGCACACGGTATGCATGACATTTAACATGCCATTCGTCTCATTTTCGTGCCATTGGTGAGCCAAATAGTACCATCACTTTGTGCCATTGGTGAGCCAAACACATATGAGCTAGTGAAATGGCTCAAGCCATTTGTTTATTTTGTGTTTTTTGTTTTTTGATTGTGAGTGAGTAAGTGTTTTTAGTGGGGTATTTTGTGGGACCCAATAACATGTTAGTGGTGTGTTATGAGGGAGTGTGTGAGAGGTGGATGATGTAGCGCTGATGTGACATACCAATAACGTGTTATCCGTCATTGCGATACCTTGTGCTCTAAGAACTAAAAAACCTACACACAAGGTTTAAAAAGGGATGCAACTTATTTTACAGTCTAGTCTCAAGTATCAAGGAGAACTCAAATGAAGCATCCAGTCTGTTGACCTATCAGCAAAAGAGGAAGATACAAGGACCTCATATGATGACGACAGCTAGAAAACCTTATAATACTATAATGCAAATACTCATAAGAATTATAGAAAAAACCAGCACATGGTGACCATTATGATGGGAGGTGTTTGATTCCAGAGACCTACACACAACAACATAATCTTGTCATGCAAACTTAAAAGGGAAAGCAAAACCAAATGATAAAAGCATAATGACAAAAAACAAGTGTCTATAGATTTATGCCTAACCATATGGGGACAAGAAGGTATGGCATCTAAGAAACAAAAAGATAATGTTAAAATCATTTGACAGTAAAGAAAAAACCCAAGACCAGAAAGGTCAATGTCACACAAATTTGACCAAGAAATCTCCTATTAAATTAAGCCCACAAAGCCGATGAACAAATCAGGAAAATTAAAATGCGAAGACAAAAATTAGGGAAACCCACAAAGACCAGCAAATGGCTGTTAAGAGAGGCAGGTGTACGGCAAACAACAAACCTACAAATAGAACAGTCCTCTTAATTAAGAAAGCATAAATAATGGCAGCCATTAAACAAACTAAGAATAAAAGATTATGGTTTGCACCCTTAGCACCACACATATTATATCCCAACCACACATCTCCTAATGGTCCACCAGCACAAAAGCAGTCCAATTTAGGTTGGTACCATCTTAGCCTGCGGCACAAATATGAAGTATACTTACATGTCTAAGCTATACAAAAGAAAGAATAAAACACAAGTAACAAAAATGGGAACATCCAAAACAAGAGATAGACTTCACACAAAAATTGGACCAAGACATCCTCATCAGCCAACTCAGGTAGTCCATGGATTACAAATTAATTTTACTTTGAAGTATCGAGCAGAACACTAATGAATGATCCCCCACACAAACTCTCGACCTATCAATAAAAGAGAGACATTTAAAGACCTATCATAATAGATGACGGAGCATTAATAATCATGACACGGGAAAAAAGTTTTAAGAAAAACAAAAAAAGGCACCCATGATGATCGACGCCACACAAACCAGCTCACACAACATACAAGGGAAATCAAGAAACAAGTTAAAAATTAAATGATAGGTGCTAGACAGCAAAAAAACAGCTTAATCACGTTCAATTATGTCATATAACATGATCATGAAAACTACATGCAAACCATCATATGAGGCCATCACCAGTGTTCAGCATACGACAAACCTACACATCACACTACTAAAAGATCTGCAACAGTCCAACCATCAATTGTCTTTCTGAGAGAACTCCATAGATAGCCTTAAAATATTAGCAAGAGAGCGTTTTAAGTCAAGTGAAGAACCAGAATAGATAGTCTTACAACAGCATAGTACTTATTCAATAATTTGGTCTGCACCGAGTATCATTAAGCAACTTAAATATGAAGTCGACCACATAACTTTCTCAACCTATTAACAGAAGGGGAAGGATAGAACAATCTCATGATGACGCCATACTAATAAACCAATGATGCTAAAACTGAAAATAACCACAAGAACTAACGAAAACCAGAAGAGTGATGGACAAGGCTGTATGATACCAAGCAAACCTACAAAGAGAAGATGATAATGTAATGCAAGCTTACACAAGTGAAAATATGAGATCAAATAATGAACAAAATAAGGGTAAAGAAGAAACAATGGTGCTACTGGTCCACCAGCCAAAAGACGGTCCAATCATATATTCAGGAACCTCTAAGCCTGCGGCGACAACATATATTACACATTAAATCCACACAAAAATAAGAGAGGAAATAAATGAACCCCAACAGTAACTAAAACACCTAACAGTTCTTAATTCAAGAGACAAAAGGGGCAAGTTAGCCAAAAACGAACTAAAAACCAAAAACAACTACATGACATGACATCAATTGTTTGTATACAGGACCTATTCATATAGACTCATTAGTAGCACATCTCTATACCAAAGTATCTAGCGGCTCTGACTTTTTACACTATATGCTTTGTAGAACCTATGAGCAAAAAGGCAAAAAATAATTATTCTAATCAAATTAGTAGGACAAAAAACCAGCGGCTAGTTAACAAGAAAACAGCATTGGCAACCAATAAACCTACACAACAGGTACGACCCCTTCATTATTTAGGAACTCAGAAAAGGAGACTACATAAAAAGTAAGAACTCAACATGAAGCTTGTAGGACAAATAGAATGATATATGATGATGACAGAATAGAAAGCCAATAACGCTAAAATACATGATTCCACAATGAAGCCAAGAGCTCAAACCAGCAGATGGTATACATGATTCCACAATGATGTGCGTCATCACACGAACCTACAAACAGAACATGATCATGTCATGCAAGCTTACACACTGGAAAAGAAAAAACAAATAATGAGCATAATAGCGGCAAAGAACAAACAACAATGTTGATGGTCCGCCAGCAAAGAGCAATTCAATCATATTCTCAGTTGTCTAAACCTGCGCCGACAACAACATATGATTCAACCCACACACAAAATATAAAGAATAAAACACATCTAAAAACAATGAAAACACCAAATACGAGTAGAATTCATCCAGCCTATATGTAAGCGAAGTCCACATGTCAACGGTCCAATCCAAACACAAGCTCTTCTAGACCTATCAGCAAGAGGGACAAAGAATTCTTCTAATCCTAATTGCATTTATAGAAATAAGTTAAAAAATAATAAAGAAATAAATAAAATAAAAATAAAAATGACCAGGAGTCTTCGAGTGAAAAAAACAGCTTATAGTCATCACGAGCACTACATTTGCAACCAACACACCTACGTAATGAGAAGTCCTCATATTTATGATCTTATAACAGCATTTCTTCATAAAGGGAAATAAAAACATAGAAAACAAAAAATTCTTCTAATCATATTGCAAATATGAAAAATAATTTTAGAATATAAACGAATTGACCAGGGGTGTTGACTGAAAAAATAGCACATAGTCATCACACCACAGTCGCAACGAACACACCTACATAACGAGAAGGCCTCATATATGTGATCTTATAACAGAAATTCTTGAAAAAAGGAAATAAGAACATAAGAAAGTTTAAAACAAATCGAGCTTATTCAATATTTTGGCCTGAAGTATCACACGGAATAACTGAAATGAGACGTCCACCACACAAACAAACCTACAGACATAACATATTCATCTTAATTTTAAAAGTGAAATGGAAGTTGGCCAATAACTGAACATAGAACAAAAAGAAACAGAAAAACATTTTAATGATGACATGGCATGATACTAAACAAACTGCAAGGGTACCATCTAGTATCATTCCACAACACCTGCATGCAAAACGATTTATACCAGATATCATGAGCAAGAGAGCATGAGACATCAACTTAATCCAATGCAAAAATGGAGGAAAATACAAAAATAAAAATAGTATAAGTAGTCAAGAAACCGGCATATTGATGATGACGACAGTATTTGGAAATCAACCGACCTATACACAAACATGGTTGTATTAGGAACATAAAATAGATGCTCCCTACTAAAAGGAAATAATGCCAACATTGAACATGATCTAGTAATTTTTATTAAAAATACAGCACATGTTGACCATAATGATTGGTAAATGCTTTTTCGACTCTCACACAAACCTACAAAGAAGCAAAAAATTATGTCATGCAAGCTTTACACAAAAGAAAACACAAACATAATAACACAAAGAAGTAACGGTGCTACTGGTCTGCCAGCCAACAAGTAACCCGATTATATCTAAACATGTGGCAACAAGAACATATAATTATGCATCTGATCCACACGAAAGGAAAGAATAAATAAACACATTCAACACTGACCAAAACATCCCAAGTTGTGAAACGCTAAAATTTTGGGAGAAGCAGCAGATGTCCGTTAGAGGCCAAGACAAGAGCCCAGCTAACAGCCAACCTACAGACAGAACAGTCCTCATAATTCAAGAAGCAAAGAGACGTTGGCCAATAAACACACACACAGAAATAACAGGACCTAAGACACGATGCATTAGTGAAAGGGTCAAACCAAGTATTGTCCTTCTGGAGGACCCGTTTATAACCATTAGGAACACAATTTTATACCAACGTATCTAGTGGCACTGAGCAAGTGAGTTAAAAAGACACAAAAAAAAAGAAGTAAAAGAAAATGATCATAAAGAGTCGAACAATAACCCAGTAGACGATTTATCACGAACACCCCATTTGGAAAATAACAAACCTACACAAAGGTCACGGTCTTCTTAATTAATAGCCTACAATGGAAATTGCATTAAGAATAAGAACGTTCAAAGAAGGTGTTGCGACAAAATAGAACTCATTCAATATGCTGGTCTAAAGCTATCACGCGGTGACTCAAAGTAGTCCTCAGCCAAATGAACAATCCTTGACCTATACCAAGAAAGGAGCGATATAGAAGAATCTCATCACAAGAGACAGGAAAACAAATGATGCAAAAGTTAAATAGAAGAACAAGAAATATAGAAAAACCATCAGATGGTAAACATGATTGGACAGGGATTTGACACCACACAAACCTACAAACAGAACATAATCATATCATGCAAGCTTACACACAATGAAAACAAACAAGATGATGAACAGACTAATGGCAAAGAACAAAGAATAAACGCCAGTTTTATGGGTCCGCCAGCAAAGAGGATTAAATCATATTTTCAGTAACGTCTAGACCTGCAGTGACAACATAAATTCTAAATTTTGCACATATGAGTCATATATAAACACAGAAATTCTTGATCTAAATACATCCATAAAAGAAAATACTCAAATAGATAGAAGAGTCAACAGATAGCCACAAAGATGATTAGGCAAGCATGTTCGAAACCACTACACACATAACATAATGCCATGCAGCTTACACACAAGGGATGTCAAAAGATCAGATAATGAGATGACCAATTGCTAAGAAAAACCAGTTAATGATTTGCAGGCAAAAACCAAGCCAATCATTTTCACTTGTGTCGGCATGTGATGAATCCAATGTATCCTTATGCATCTGAGCCACACAACAGGCAGATGACACTACTACAAAAAAGGGCATAGAGCCCGGTTGGAAATGGTCATAAAGCCTGGTTTTTCATACAGGCTCAAAGGGGAGGGGACTCTATTCGACAAGCAAATAGAGCCCGGTTTAAAGAACGGGCTCTATTCCCAGTTATAGAGCCCGGTTTTTAATTAAAAACAAAGGCTCTATGTGAATTTAAAAAAAAAATCTTTTTATGACATAATTTGAACCCTCAAATCTTTTTGTGAAATGAACATTGTATAGATACAAATCAAAAAGTATTGAGATTACAAGTTTACAACCAACTTTCTGTTGAGGAAGAAAACGCGGCTCTTCTGTTTTCCAACATAGAGCCCGGTTTTGTAAAAGAAAACATGGCTCTATACCCATTTTTGAAACACGGAATCCTTTTAGAGCCTGTTTTTCACTAAATCCGGGCTCTAACTGAAGAAAAAACAACAAAAAGAAAGGTAAAAACAACAAAAAGAAAGGTAATGTCACAAGAGTGTTTAACCGAATATCTAACACAGTCTCCCCATGACCAATTAAACTGCAAGACTCAGAAGAGAAATACAAGAAACACAATCTGCACCAATGAACAAGAGAGCATATTAAAGATATCTGATCATAATAGAGATGCAGAGAACTGCTAATGCTAGAAATAAAATGATCATGAGTATTGAAGAAAAACCAGCAAATGGTCAAGTAAGACGCCAGCACCAGTGTTCAGCACCGACCAACCCTCCAGACAAAAGAACATAGCGCTCTTAATTTTCAGAAGTGAAAGGGAACTTGGCCAGTAAATGAAGCAGAACAAAAAGAAACAAAGAAACAGTTTCAAAAATTGGCATGATGCTAAACAAGCTGCAAGGATCCAGCCATCTAGCCTGTTGCCACAACCTGTATGCACAATGTTTGATAGCATATGTCATAAGCAAGAGAGAGCGACACAGTAATCTAATCCAATGAAGAAATGGAGAAAGATGGTGTAAGTAGTCAAGTCAAGAAACCAGCATATTGTCATCATGACCATAGTGTTTAGAATTCAACAAACCTATACACAAACATTGGTCGTATTAGAAACATAAAAAAGATGTTCTCTAAGAAATCAAAAACATAGAAAGAATGTTTATGACGCAATAGAGCTTTAATAAAGTGGTCTGAAGTATCGAGCAAAACTTGAAGCACACTCCCAGCAGATGAGCTCCCATAACCTATTAGCAAAATAGCGACATACAGGGATCTCATGAGGATGACAGCGAGAAAACCAATAACGATAATACTTGGTAGTAATTATGAAGAAAAAATAGCTCATAGTGACCATGATGACTGGTAATAGATGTTTCGACTCCACACAAACCTACACACATCAAAATAGTCACGCAAGCTTACACACATATCATTATGATGAGTTGATGACAGACTGATAAAGAGTAATGCTAGAACCCAATACATCTACGAGTGCTACTAAATACCAGTGGACGATGATGAACAGGGATCAATGACACCACACAGACCTACAAACAAGCACATAATCACGTCATGCAAGCTTTACACAACAGAAAACAGAAACATAATAATGACAGAAAAATAATGGTGCTAATGGTATGCCAGCCAAAAAGTGACCCAAATATATGAAACCAAAAGGCATGGTCATCTAGATTAATAGCCTATAACTGAAATTTCACGAGAAATTAAGAACATAGGAATAACAAAATACAACTTATTCAATATGTTGGTCTAAGCTATCACGCGGCAACTCAAATTAGCCCTCAATCAAATGAACATCCTTGACCTATACCAAGAAAAGAGCGAGATAAAGAATCTCATCACAATAGACTGGAAAACAAATGATTCAGAAGTTAAATAGAAGCACGAGACATCTAGAAAAACCAGCAGCAGACGGTAAACATGATTGGACAAGGATGTTTGACACCACACAATCCTGCAAACATAGCATAATCATGTCATGCAAGACCACACAAAAAGAAAAATTAACAGATAATGAGCAGACTAATGGCAATGAACAAAGAACAAACGACTGTATTATAGGTCCGTCAGCAAATAGGATTGAATCATGTTTTCAGTAACGTCTAGGCCTGCATTAACAACATAAATAATAAATTTTACACATATAACCCATATATAAACACACAAACCTAAAAAAAATACATCTAAAAATACTAAAAGCACCCAAGAGGCCATGACGAAAACCGTAGACATTGCACGCAAAGGAATAGCTCATATGCAGCAGCTGATGATCAATGTTGTTCTCAAAACATTTCGCCACCTAAGTTTCAAGAGGTTTAATGAAATCGATAAAAGGTTGTAGCTAGCTAGTTAGTTAAAAAGAATTCAGCATATGACCATTTTCCACACCAGCACATTGAAATCGATGGAGTCTAAGATATAAATAAGAAAACCTTGGTTATTGACTTGGTGACATCTCGATGCAAAACTAAACCTCTAAGAAAACGCTGCCAGATCCAAGCACAACAAAAATTGAACAAACCTATAGTTTTACTGCAGTTTACCACTTAACAAACAACAAACATATCAATTTATTACGTATTCCTCCAAGGCAACATAAATATGCAATATCTAAAGTGAAATAATCGAACAAGATCAAATGTACCCATCCAAACGCTAGTTAAACCAGTGACCATCCTCCCTCAGCAGCCAGAAAAACCCTAGATATACAAAAGAGATAATCTCATCACTCTCGATTTTGAAATGGAAAACAACTTGAATATAAAGCTGATATAAGAACAAACAAACTCTCAAGTCAATATCATATTATTATCCTTCGCAGAGAAACCAATTGGACAGATACATGAAATTCCTAAAATGATGCTATCCGATCATAGTTGCCGACACCTACAAAACCACAACCAACAGTTCTCCCACAACACATATATAGCTTTGCAAATAAAACGATGAATCTAACCTAACAAATAGCTTCAAATCGATATCAAACCGTCATTAAATAAACTAGCACACCTGATTTGATCAAAACCTAATCCATATTCCGCGTAGATGTGAATCAATACCCTAATAGATCTGCCATAACAAATAGTTTTGCATTCGAAAAATAATCATCTCACTTAAAGCCATAAGATTCAAAATAATAAAGAAGAACCTGGATTCCATTTCATGAGAACAATTCTCTAACCATTAACCTATTGAATTAACAGACGGCTTTCAGGTCGAATTATCAAATCAATGGGTTATTTATCAACCTATTTAAAAAAGTAAGATTTTATAGAGGGAGGGTGGCATATATAGAGGTGCATAGGTGTATATTGCGTACTCAAGTACCGGCAGAACCCTAGAAATACACAAAATAGAGATAACCTCGTGACTCTCGGTTGCGAAAAAGAAATCAAATCAATCAAGTATATTGAGTAGGAAATAAGCAGCCAAATATCAGGTAAATCTTATCCTTTTGCATAAGAGATTCCTAGAATGATGTTATCCATCCGATCCTAATATCTGGCACTACAAAACTCAAATTAAACCATCTTATATCAGAGACCTGGAATCCATTACGAATAATTCATTCGATATCGAAATCAGATACGACGTAACAACCTGATATTCCATCAAACGTCAGAATAACCTGATCAATATTCCATGCACCTATGAATCAACAACCAGATAGATCTACCACAACATATATAGTTTTCGCAACCGAATCCAAATATAATCATCGATACGTGAATATAACAGCTAGGATAATAATATCTAACAGCAATCCTATATCCTATTAGAGGATACGAAAACAAATTTCATATTAGCAAATTGATTTGAAAAATAAGAAGTTAGGAAAGAAGTAGAGAAATAACAGAAAACCTATGGGCTGTTGATGGAAAGAGGCTAGATATAGGTATATATAGAGGTGTTATGTCGGTTAAGTTGATGACGTGTGTTAGCGCGTGGAAAAAGGCAACTGTGTGTTTTAAGTCGGTTTGACAGAAAAAGTCGGTCCACTTTGATTAGCTTAAACGCGTTAGACCAATTATCTTGCTACACGTGCTAATATATGAGATTCGTCCTTAGAGCCTGGGGTATCATGAGTTTACCACTTCTCCTCATTTGGGCCCCACGTGTGCCACATCACCTCCACATCACTCAAACACACTAACTAAAAAATACCCCCCAATCACAACTTACTCACTTCTCTTCATTTGGGCCCCACCCACCCTCATTTTATTTCTTTTCCATATTTTCCAAACACAATTAAATTCATTCCATTCATTTAAAATAAAAATACAACATAAAAAAAAATACACTGCGAAAAAAAAACATACGAAATTTAAAATACATTGCGAAATAAAAAAACATAAGAAATTTAAACTAATGTTGTTGTTGCTGATGTAGTTGCCAAACATGCTCAATGATATTTCATTGAAGTCTTGCGTGCGTTGCTTTATCACGCAGTTCTTTGGCATTCTTTCGTTGTAGATCGCATCGCTCAATCCATGTCCGTTGTATATTTGCTCGCGGACAAACATAAATATCGTTCAATTCGGATATCGCAAACTGTTGATCTTTCAAAATCATGTTATGCAATATGATGCACGTGTACATGATTCTTCTTAGCTTGTTGATAGTCCAAGCACGCGCCGGTTGGCTTATAATATGCCAACGTCCTTGAAGGACCCCAAAAGCTCTTTCAACGTCTTTGCGAGCACTTTCTTGTTTTTGTTTAAACAAGGCATTTTTCTCCGAATATGCAGTGGAGAAAGATTTGACAAAAGATGACCAAGTTGGGTAAATCCCGTCAGCTAGGTAATACCCGTTTTCAAATGTTGCACCGTTTACTTGAAACGGAACCTTGGGGGCGATGTCATCAAGAAGGTCGTCGAATAACGGTGAATTATTCAAAACAGTTAAATCATTATTCGCACCCGCTACCCCAAAAAATGCATGCCAAATCCATAAATCGTATGATGCAACGGCTTCAAGCATAATAGTTGGATATTTTTTATCACCTCTATGAAATTGCCCTTGCCACTCAACGGGACAGTTTTTCCATTCCCAGTGCATACAATCAATGCTCCCAAGCATTCCTGGAAACCCATGGACAGTGTTATGTGCGTTATATAAATTGTGAATGTCACCCAAATTAGGCTTTCTTAAAAACTCGGGCATAAACAATTCAATTACACACATAGTAAAAAAATCTAGACAATCGCGTGCAGTGTGTGACCCCATTTGCAAATATTCATCAAATGCATCACGTGCGGTGCCGTAGGCCAATTGGCGTACGGCAGATGTGCATTTCATAATTACACTCATACTCATTACACCACACGCATCGGGTCGGACTCTAAAGAAATCAAAATGCGGTGGAAGAGGATCAACAGTTTGAATATAATTTTGAATACCTTGTACTATTTGTAAGAATAGTTGACGGCTCATACGAAATCGACGCCTAAAATAGTACTCCGGATATTTTGGAGGATCAGAAAAATAGTCTGATATAAGACGTTTTTCAGCAATTTCACGGTCACGCCAGATGTAATTACGGCTGCGTGAACTTTCAGCTTCATCTTCTCCCAACGATTGCCCATAACCTGCAGCGTTCAGAATCATCTTGATATCTTCTATATCATCAAGATCGGAATCCGAACCACTCATGTTTTTTTTGCTTAAGATGTAAAGAGTTGAAAGAGTAGTGTGTGAATGATTTGAAAGAAAAGAGTGTGGATGATTTTATGAAAATGAGGTATTATTTATAAGAGGGTGGGTAAAGTTTTTATTTTAAAAATAAAAAGTTTTTTTTTTTGAAATTAAACCGTTTGAAAAAGAAACGGATATATTCGATTTTTAGTTGTCGTTTTGTGTTTCGTTGTAACGGCGAGATTGCTTGTGGCGAAGGGGCATGGTATCGTGGCGAGCCACGAAATGAAGTGGCGAGGCTCCATGTCAGCTTCGGCGAGAAACGAAATCAACCATACCCCATGCTCTTATCGTTTATGGAAGAATTATTTTCATGTCTAAAATCCTTTTTGAAAAATTTCAGCCATATATACTTAGAGAAGGCGGTACGGTAACTTTGCCCAGCGTTAAACCTTAACTTTGCTCCGCGTTAAGGTGTGTTACCACACCGTCTTTGTGAGTTAAAGATGTGTTAACGCAGCTGAGTGAATACCTTAACACGGTGTTAAAGGTGCTTTTTTTTGTGAGTTAAGGTGAGTTAAACTTTAACACTCATACCGTTTCCTGCGTTAAAGTTTAACTATTTTTTTTTTGTTGAGTTATGCTAAAAGTGAGCCCCAAAATATTGAGTTAAAGTTGAGTTATGATAAAGGGTGTTTTTTGGTGAGTTAAGGTGAAAAGTTTAAAACTGATGTGACGCTGACGTGTGAGTGTATTAAACCTTAACCCAAGGTCATCATACCTTACACTCTTACACCTGCAATGACTTCAAAAGAGAGCTAAATCATCACTAGATATTTGTGTGACACATCAGCATTACATCATCATTTTTCAAAACACATCAATGACTAAAAAACTTTTTATTTATAATAGGAATTGATACCTACACCACATCTTTTGATGCATGCATCAAAAGATGTGGTGTGAGTATCACTCCCTATTCATAATACATCAATACCATCATCTGTAGGTTTCACAAAATATCCACCAAATATACTCACTCACTTACAATACAAAAAATAATAATAAATGCAAATGGCGTGAACTATTGCATTGGCTCAAAACCTTTAGCACATATTTAGCACGATGCTCCGGTATGATTGGCTCAGCTTTGACACCAAAAAGAGGATGAATGTGTTGGAATATGTATATATTTATAAAACGCGTATGTCCGGATTCGAACTCGTGACCACGGGATTGCACACATTAGCGAATGAGAATTAAAGTTAATAATTAATGTTTATGTTTACGATTAATTATTGCACATTAAGTCCGGTTAACGATCGTTAAGTATTTAACGGAAAAATGACTAACGACCGTTAAAATGAAAAGAGAAAGGACTAGTAATGGAAAGACTTGAAAAAGTTATGGGTTTTCCCTTGGGCTTTCCTCATGGCCGGCCAAGGGGGCTTCACCAAGCCCTAATCCATAACTTGTTCCCAAAGTATTCCATCTACTATATAAACAAGGCTAGGTTCTAGGGTTTCTCATACTTTGTGCATTGAATTAACCCTAGATCTCTCCTCTCCTCTCTCTTGTCCCTATTCGGCCGAACACCCCTTGTAAGGGAGTTTGGTTTCGTTTTTCTTAAACGAGGACTTGTGTTAGATCTAGCAATCGCTTGATTCGTTGGTTAATTCGTGTGTACAAGAACGTGGTAGTAAGACACTATTCTTACACCATATTGGTTTGAGTTGTAGAACGGTAAGGGACAACTCTTCAAACTACTTCTTTGTTTTGCTCAAAGGATCTGACATTCGCAAGAGGTACGTTACGCATACTTTCAGTTAATTAATTTATTTGTTATGATCTTTAAGTCTTCCGCTGTGTACTCTTGATGTCTTTATGTTTTATTGTATTTTATATATCATAAACTAAACAGTGGCATCACAAGCCTTGTATAACAAGTAATTAATTACTGAAACACATAAATAAAATAAACATGTTGTGTTATTATTTTTATGCGTAGATCTAGGGTTTGCAAAACCTAAACCCTAATTTTTTAGGGGGCGTTTATTTTGGTGCCCTAATTAGGGTTTTGTAAACTAAAGTTTTAATTGGATTAGAAACCCTAAGATGCATGAAACTTTATGTGTATATGCGTAACTCTGCTTAATTGCATTAATTGTTAAGTGTAATTTTATGTCCATGATAATTATCTGCATGTTTTATCATGGATCTGCTTTTATTGTATGTCTTTCTTGTTTAAGTGATATACACTAAATTATGATAGATCTAAAATTGGGGAAGACCTCAATAATTATTATTTAATCAATTATGTGCTATGTAGTATATGTTTAATTTTGACTTACGCAATCGATGAATCGATGCATGTGGCCCACCTTGTACATAGCTGAAAACGGGTGAAAGTCTTAATTAAATATATGCATATTGATAGATCTAGAATTGATTATTAATAGGATTTATCAAAAGGTTTGCATGTGGCTATTTGATATGCATGACTTTTATTTGTTATGCATTCATTGTTTATTTGTTTATTTTTTCAAATACTTGCTTGTTTGTTATGTGTAACAAGAGTATTTTTACAAGAAAAATAAACTGACCTAAACAATGGTGAAACATGTATTTTTAAGCATAGTAATCATAATCGTTTAATTGATTGGTGACTTTGGTACAAATGGTCTGAACGGCTCACCCATTAGAATGAACTATAAAGGGGTTATTAAAGAAGTGCGCACAATCACACTGAAAGGATGTCTAAGGTTATGCTTTTGCGCTTACCTGGTCCTCTGCCCTCTGTAAGTTCGAATGGAGCTACTTAGTAAGCCATTAAATGTGCAAGCTCATCTTAAGGGCGAATTAGTTTTAATTCCATGCGCCACTTTGGTGGCAATTACCCGAAACACTAAGTGTTTACACTTATGCAAAAGTACGGTATAATGGATGATAATTAACACTAAATTCCTTGATTGGTGAATCCAATACCTCAATTAAAGTTTGATGATGAAAAGCTTATATCATTAAAACAAGCATATAAATGTTTTAATAAAAACTATGCTACGAAGATGAATGCATGACATCTTTGTACATATATGATTTGACATCAAAATTATTACCCTTAATTTAAGTTATATGCCATCCAACGAAACGGAAACACCTGAGATTACCTTTTATTTGCGTGAGAACGTGATTTAGATCGTAATCAAAGGGTAAAATATCCACGTGACGTGAGAACGAGCATGGATGATTTTGCAGTTTCTTAAGTTGGACAACTTAATTGAGTTTTGTAGTGAGAACTGGCAACTCAAGGCATAAGATGGAAATAAAACATGTTTACATGGCAATTGATATTGGCTTAAATGTAAATCCCATAAATCTAGGAATTGCAATTTGAAAATTGGCAATTGAGGTTCGACTCGTACCATCTTGAATAATTTCATTACTAGCAGATCAACTGATGTGATGAAACTATGTCAATTTGGATCCTAGTTTTTCAGTGAAAAATAAATGGTTATATGCTTATGAACCATGGGTAATTAATTTTCTTGAAAAGGTTAATTATCGAAAATACTAAAATTGAATTTTGTAATTCTTTTGAATGTATAAATGAAACATTTAACCGTAAACGAGGTTTAGTCTTTGATCAGTAAATTGATCCATTCTGCTTTCAAACAAATGTTTGATCGAGAATAATTTACCGAAAAGACAAACGAAGTCTCTTTTCCATGGGAGAAGCACGAGACTCAATCATATTCCTTTTCATGAATGAGAAAGGTATAATAGGAACATTTGAATTGTCTAAATTCTAATGTAACTCATAGCAATGAATTGCACATCTTATTTTTCATAAAGATTTCATTACCCTCATTTGGTGAATGAATCCTTTGTAACAACATGAATGTTGGTTAACTGGAAAGCATGTATATGAGTTACTAAATTAGAAGCTAGACTAATTACCGCAAAAATTGGTAAAAGGCAAACTAGCATATTTGATCTAGTTGTTTTGCTTTAACCTTTAAAGGTACTACATACCAGTATGGGGATGGTAGGCCTGTTAAGGAAGAAATTGCATACCCAATTTTTCGAGTTAATAACATTGATGGAAAACCCATCATTTATAGAGTATAATACACCTTTTAGTACCTTAGTAATGATTACGTATGGTTCTTTAAAGGTGTAGGAAAGTAAAAAGCAAGCAAGTTGTTTTCACTGGTTATGCAACACTTACAATGTTGTCAGATTCAGTGGGAGCATTTGTGTTGCATTACTGAATAAGAAGTTGTTTTATTGATTTCTAATTCAGTGGGAGCTACAAGCCTTATTACTGTGTAGTAACCCTGATTATCTTCAAAGATAATTACTTTCCAATTGTAGGCACTTATGTTTTTTTAAGGATTGTCATGTGCGTTTTCTTACAAATCAATATAGTCCTATATCTACTAGTTATATCTATGACACAAATCATACTAATCAAATAAACGAACGTGTATCGTGTTGTTTATATGCTACATGATGTTGTTCCATGCACAAGTGGGAGAAATCTTTATTGTGTGCAAGGTACAACACATATTAATATGATTTAAATGGATTCTCTTGACTGTAAAGTAAGAGAATAACGTTCTAATAGGAAGTATACATTTAAATATGTATGATTGCCCTATTAAGAACATGTGTCAAGATGATAACAAAGACTACTTTATTTTAAATATTTATGTCATTCAATATTTAAGAAACACTTGTAGTTACAATTTATGTTGCGTGAGAACGTGAACTAGATTGTAGCCCAAGGTAAAATATCCACGTGTCGTGAGAACGAGCATGAATGATTTTGCAGTTTCTTAAGTTGGAACATTTCATGGAATAACATAATTAAATGAAGTAATCTAATACTACTTTGAATTTAAGTATTCGTTGAATGACTTAAATATATGTAGTAAATATTAACTTGAGATATTAATTGAAACCCGAGGTGGTGTTCATAATTACTTTAATTATAAATGTTTATGATTTTGTAAAGTCACAAACATGAAGTCTTTTAATACAAGACTTAAAATATAAAGTAAGACGTTAACTTGCTATGTTTTATGACATATGCATGAAGTCAATGAGTTGATCAAAGACTTATAACGTATAGTGGGATTATAACTGTTATGTCTTTTGACTTGGTCAAGAATACTTGTGTTATAATACATGTAATTGACTTGGTAATTCTATTGTACCATTAAGTTTTACTTTGTTGGTAAATAGGTAAGCCAAAGGTAGATGGTTATCTTAAAATATTGTTAGATTTTCTTACAATATTAATTATAAGGAAATATCATAGTTTTATGGTATGTTCAGTTAGAAGAATCAAAATCTATTGGCGTTGTTTGATTCAAGATAACTATAGTTTCTTCCAAAAGTTATCAAGGTGAGTAGAATGAGTATAGATAACCTAGAAGATTGATAAGACACCATTTGTTTATGGAATGTGATGAATCACATTAAGTCTTATAATGAAGTTCTGAATTTGTTAAACTACTTGTAAAGTGAGTTGTAACAAACTAAAGTCAGGAACTGTCAATGTTTTTGTAATATCCCAAAAGAGAACAATGTATTGTTGCTCTACTGGCTATACTATTTAAAGGTGATCTTTAAATTTTTAAAGGCAAGTGGGAGTTTTGTTTAGATCTTGAAAGATTGAATTACAAAATACACAATCTTCTAAAATGTACTAGCAAATATCATGATGAGGCTAAACATGAAAATGATAGACCTTAATATGATGGAATTGTCATTCATAGATCCGTAAGGATATCTCAGATATTTAATATGCTGAGGAATATGAGTTACAGGATCATGGTAAACCTGTTAATCATAATGATGAATTTACCAAATGTTGAATTGTCGTAAATCAATCATACTATGAATGTAGAGATGCTGTCCATAGAGATAATCAACTTTAGATATGTGGTTTATCTTAATAATGAATATGAGTTTCTTCAAATGATGGAAACCCTTGTGGTTTAAATCTTTAAGTAGAAATCATATGGACAATATTGTACACATATTTAATGCATGTCTAGTGATAATAATATTAATCATATTTAAGCAATTAACTATGATTGAATATTCTTTTCTAGATACATTAAATAAAAGTATAAAGATTATAATTGTCATACTTAGTTTCATTGATATGAAATTTTGACATTGAATATCAAAACTCTTTATTTTGGAATTACTTTTGCGAGGACGATAAGTAATGCAAAAGGAGTTTTATGAATTCAAATAATCTTTGAATATGTACAGACTGCAAGAATCCATGAATGGATATATGCATGCATCTAGGAGATGATTCTTATGTTTAATATTAAATCCATGTTTGATTTAATAATTAAAATAAGATAGCTCATAAGTATTCCTGAAAGCTAGTGGGAGTATTATTTTTAAATCTTATATGTTGTATGTGCAACTACATTCCACCAAAATTAAGTTTTAGTTGGGAATGAAACTTCGTTTGTAAGATTTGGAAATAAGACATACAACCTTGGAATATATGTTTATTACTATAAACATATGCGGTAAATAAATGAGTCTAATAGAATATGATGGATATATAATGAAATCTTAAAGTCTAACTTGAAGATTCATTATGTACATCATGTTGTGTATAAGATTGTTGTATCATGCTTGATTACAAGATGATTTGACAACATTGAAAGTTGTTAGTGTAATAAATATTTTAAAAGGAATATGTTTGGATTTAGAATCACATTCCACAGTCTGGAGATGCTCCTAGATTCTATGGATGGAAATATGGCAATTGTTTCATAATTGTCATTGCCAACAAACTTGAGTTTTGGTAGGCACCAACATTACACTATAACTGTTCGAAGTTTACGGATGTTTAAAGAGCTTATTGTTGTACACAATGATGCTAGTATAATTGAGATGACACTCAATTCTAGTCATGGTATCCTTGATAATGACCATGTTGACTAGTTATGCTCAACTAAGAGCATAGTTGCATTATACATTAAAGAATAAAGAATACTTTAAAACTTTAAAATTTTGAAAGATAATTGTCATAAAAGGGTGGTTCAGGTTATCACGCACCTTATGGAATGATATGACAATATCAAGATATGTGTAAACATATACAAGAAATTCACTTATTGAATTCTTGAAATAAGTATTCTCAAAATTCCTATAGATCAAAGTTAATTGAAATTATGCCTTGTCAACAAGTATGATTTTCATGACTTGTGGCAAAATTCATTAACTAGTATTATCATGCATTGATCTATTTAGTATTTGGATAAAGGATGTTAAACAATTATTATTTATAATAAATTAAAGTACGGTATACGTTTAATTTCATTTATAATATTGTGTCCTGTATTTGCATGTTTAAATCCTTGAATAACTTAAGTTATTCTAAATAGTCCGTTGTCAATCAATAACATGGGAATGATATTGAATTAAGACAAATCTGAGTATTAGTTAGAATATACTTGAAAGTATATTGATGCGTAGCATGACTAATTTCAGATGATATTCAATGAATTGAATATAGGACTTATCCCACCCTCATGATAATACTTTATGGGTCCTTGTAATTAAGTATATCATGAATATTTATCCTCTGACTTGAGATACCAGAGATATGTCATGGATGTAGTGCATTTTTGTGAAGCAATCTAACGCTATACGTAACTGGTAGTTATAAGGGTTGTTTTCAAAAGTGTTGCGAAATTTATGAATTCTGCTTGTAGTCAAAATGGGATTTGTTTCCTTCAAATTTATTTTGAAGTATAATACTGCTGGGCCCCTCGTAGGGTTGTTAAGATGTTTGCATGGCCATGCCCAAGGTCTTCTGGAATATGTTCAGAAGAATTGGTAATCTTGATCAATCACATAAAGCGAGAAACATAATAGTTAATTAAGAAATGAGTGAGATCCATATTCTTATTAACATAGTATTAGAAACAAAAGGATGAATATGATGATGAATCATCAAACTTGGTTTTTCTCCAGAAAACCATACACGAGTTGTACTGGGGGCATTGGCGTGTTGCTAGACGCTAACCAATGTCATTTCACGTTTTGTAAACATATCCAAGTGGGAGCTATTGGAATATGTATATATTTATAAAACGCGTA
>BPTQ01000001.1:82511004-82575454 GCA_019973895.1 Chrysanthemum seticuspe | reverse complement strand
TACCGGGGATGGTAATGGGGGTAGTGGGGTTTGAGATGCCGATTTATGTTACTTTAACACGTTTTGGATATGTTTGTAGAGAATAACGTGGATTATTATGTCGTTTATGTGCATTATGTGCTAGGATTCTCGTAAATGGATTATACGTATAGTTTTGGACCATTTGCGGATAGGTAGTTTTGGATAGTTTTGTAGATGATCATGCGTTAACGGTTTAGGAACCGTTTTGGCGATTTTGGAAAAGGATAACTATGTAAGCGATTGATGGGTATATATGATATTATGTTTAGCGAATTTGTGTTATGATTGGCATATTAAAACAGGTTGTGACATTGGTAAAACAGGTTGTGGCATATTAAAACAGGTTGTAGATTTTTTCCAGAAAAGTTCCGGAAAAATCTGGAAATTACCCATTTTGCAGCAATATTCTGCATAATGGGTCAGCTAGTTTTGCCGGGGACATGTCCCCGGAGAAGGTTCAAGAGCATATTTCAATTTACAACTTTCCCCGGGACAAGTCCACGGCAAAACTAAAAACACAACAGTAGCCTCACGCTTTTGCAGGGGACAGGTCCCCGGCGAAAGAGTTTAACTCAACAGTGGTTACATATTTCCCCGGGGACATGTCCCCGGCAAAACGTGTGCCACGTCGGACTAATAACGTAATTAGGGTACTTACATTAAAGTCCAAAAATAGTTTCCCCGGGGACGTGTCCCCGGCAAAAATAGATGCCACGTCGGACATGTTTGACCAGCGACAATTGGCTGCGGGACCCACATTTCCCCGGTAAAGGTGGTAAACAGTCCCCGGGAAAAGTATTACCGAGAAGGTATTGCCGGGGAACTTTCGCCGGGGACATGTCTCCGGGGAAAGGTTACGCAGGGGACATGTCTCCGGGGAAAGCGGCGTGACAATTGTTGAATCTAAAACTACTTGGTTCAATAATAGAAAACACCCAACAACGTGATGTTTAAAAACAATTTATTCGAGTGAACCCACCTTAAGGATATCATGATGCAATTAAGGGAAATCATTAATATTGTGAAGGTACGCTATTAAAGTGAGGTAGTTTCAATGTTTTTTTTGTTAAAACGACGTAGTTTTAATGGGTTTCTTAGGTAACCTTATATGTAAGACAACTTCATATTCACTTTCTTTGTATATTGTTAAGTTTTATTAGCAATAAAGAAATATAATATGCAATTAAGGGAAAACACATGTGAAACAAACTCATATTCACTTCCTCACATATTAAGTTTTATTAGCAATAAAGAAATATAAGATGCATATGAGGTTATGTCACATGTAACCTTAGATGCAAAATCACTCGAAATTTCTAAAATTATGTCACTATGATTATTTATTGTCATAATTTGAGTAGTGAAATAATGTATGAGTAGTAAAACTGTTTTTTAATTTTGTACAGATCAACTATTGTTGAATCTATAACTACTTGGTTCAATAATAGAAAACACCTAACAGTGTGATATTTGAAAAACACATATTCGAGTGAACCCATCTTAAGGATGTCATGATGCAACTAAGGGAAATCAAGAATATTGTGAAGGTACGCTATCAAAGTGAGGTAGTTTCGATGGTTATTCTGTTAAGAAGACGTAGTTTTAAAAAGTTTCTTATGTAAGCTTACATGTAAGATAACCTCATATTTACTTTTCTTATATATTGTTAAGTTTTATTAGCATAAAAAATATAATATGCAATTAACGGAAAACAAATGTGAGACAAACTCATATTCACTTCCTCACATATAGTTAAGTTTTATTAGCAATAAAGAAATATAAAATGCATATGAAGTTATGTCATATGTGACCTTACATGCAAAATCACTCGAAATAATCTAAAATATGTATATGATTATTTATTATCATAATTTGAGTAGTGAAACTGGGGGTGGCAATTTCTGACATGACATGAAATCTGACTCAAAACCGACACGAAAATAAACAGGTTCGGATTGTGCTAAATAGATTTCGGGTCAGGTATGGGTCGACCTATCTAACCCATTTATTAAACAGGTCAGGTTCGGGTTGGGATTAAAATAAGCAGGTCGACCCGCCAACCCGTTTAAGATTTTTTTTTCATAAACTCAAAATTATTTATATTTTATTATGCGGGTTAAATGTGTTAAACGGGTCGACCTGACAACCTATTTAACCTGTTTAACTCGTGTAATGTGTCAACTTTTGTATATAAAAAGGGTTAAATAGGTCAACCCGAAACCCGCTTAACCGATTCGGGCCCTTTTAACATATTCAACCCGTGTAACCTATTTAACCCGCCAACCCAAGTATATATACGGGTTAAATGGGTTAGGTTCGGGTTATGTCTAAACAAGTTATGGTTGACATAACTGACCGGATGATTTAAATGGGTCAGGTTTGGGTTGGGATTTTCTGATCCGCTAACCTGACAACCCGAACCCGCTAACCCGAACCCGACCTGAATTGTCACCCCTAAGTGAAACTAATGTATGAGTGGTAAAAGTGTTTTAATTTTATAGTAGTAAAAGTTTAGATTTGAGACAACATTATATTCACTTTTCTCCTATTTAATATATATTTTTTCTCGATTGAGGCTTAATTTACAATCAATTGGTTTGCACCCATATCATGTATAACAACTAAAATAAATTAGTGCATATATTTAATAAATAAATAAAACAGCTACGTCAACTTATGAAACTTATACTTCGATAATCATGATTTCTAACATTTTGCCGATTAATCAACAGTTTAATTTTACCGTCACACAAACTCATACATAATAAAGCCCTCATTTTCTCTTGAACTAATCAACGTAGCCACTTTAAAAATATTTACACCAACCAAAAATTTAACATCAAAAAACTAAAAGAAAATGAAAGAGATGGTAACTGACTATACTTGTTGATGTGAACGAACAATAACAATAATAATACTAACGATATAGAAATGTCCGATGTGTGATGATGACTTATAAACTACTCAACATTTATTTTTAGATCTCTTATTGGCAGACTCGCTTTAGAGGTGTCGATTTGGTGGGAAATTAGTGATCACCACAAGCTGTTGCCTAATCTAATTACATGATCAATTTAAATCTTTTATATAATAAAACAAAACCTCTAGTGGGAATTTTTCATTTAAAAAAAATCAAACCATACCTTATTTGGTAATAATTTTTTTAATTTGATTTTTTTTTGGATTTTGAAAAATAATTAAACCTAATTATTTCCTGATTTGGCAAAAAAAATTGAAATTTTCGTCTATACGTATTATGCTTTGGAAAAAACTAAATATACACAGGTACTTGAGATATAATACTTAATAGATTTGGGTGGAAAGTATAAAATTAAAAAAAGCGGAACACAAATTCTTTTTAACAATACAAAACCTAAACAAAACAAAAACACAGATCAAACATTAAACCTCAATCAACAAAACCCTATTCAAATCTTGAAGTCTTTGCATCCATCTTTTCAAACGATTGTGTGTTCAACAATCATGGTAAGATTTTTCTTTTCAATCGAATTAATAAAAACCCTAATTCGATTTGCTATCTTTTTTTCTGTTAATCAATTCAATTACTGCTAATTCGATTTTCTTATGCTTCGTTCTTTTTCAGTTAATTGATAAATCTAAATTCGATTTGTATATCTGTTTTTTTTAATTAACATCCCTAAAAAGACCTTACGATCGATCGACCCCCTTTGAATATTTGCAGTTAAGATTTTCCGATGGATTAATCGGTTTCTGCCACCACCATGTGTGGCTGCTCCGCCACCGCCATTAACATGCTTCAATCAGGTATTACTGTGACCCACATAATTTATAGCATTAGGTAATTGTGTTGAAGGTTATAGCTGATTGCTTAATTTGGGTATGAATCGTTTGAACATTATGTTTTAGTATTTGTTGTGTTTAAGACTTCAATACTTGGACATTAGAAGCAATAGTGTGGTCTAAAAGAGTGAGATTATGATTTTTACATAACAAAGTAAACCTAGCTTTCGATTATGAATGTTAATTCATGAATGTAGAAATATGGATTAGAAAGTTATATAAAAACTTGAATTAACTTGAATGCTCGAAATCCTCGAATAAAAAATGTGTAACCAATGCCGGATAATTTTGAAATTGGCATTGGTTTAGTATCTGTTATAATAAAGTAGCAGCCTTTAAAAAAAATTTATTGTTAGATTGTTCTTTGACATGCTTGTATAAAATGTATTTAGAAAGTTAAAAACATGATGATGTTTGTGTTATGGCCTATTTTGAAAGGTGTTTTATGAAGTAGTCTAAGGGGTTTATTGAACTTTAAATTGCAGTTTGGATATGGAAGACTCAAGGGTCGATGTAATACTTGACTTTCTCAAAAGGAATGACTTCGCCCGGGCTGAGGCATCTTTTCCAAGCGAGATTGATAAACTGTATGCCCTATAATTTTTTCCCCTTTCCTTTTCAGTTAAGAATGATTCTATTTGTTATATTAACTCTAACCTGCGTGTAAAAATTGATAACATATTGTTTTGTCAGGTTAAAGCACCATGTAAACGATTTTCACCTCAACCTTAGTAGCAGTCTCCAAGGGCCTGGACGAGGATGAGTGGAAAATACTATAGAAAGACTTAGCAGGTGAGTAATTAGTATGTAGCTTAATTCAGTTACTTTAACTTTCATTCAAATGACAAAATGTGGAATCTTGTGGACCAAAACAAATGCTACATACATCTTTTAGTGATCATTAATGCTTGAAATGGTAGGTTTTGTGTGATAACTTCCTCAAAGGGATGGACTAACCATAGATTTATAAATCACATCATCCTCGGTTCTAATAATAGCTTTACAAATCTTGATTATAGGGATGGACTAGGAGAAGGATATGATCATATGCTTAGTTAAGCTCGACATGGGAAGTCGCGTGTATTAGTTGGTCAAAGCAAGCTCTCTGCTAAAGTTTCCAAGAGGTATGCTTTTTAGATAATGCAAACCTTGAACTGTTTCATCTATGTTCTTATCGAACATGATTAATTCCAAACCTTTAGGTTGAAAGATAAGCATTATAGTGCCGATGGGGCTACCTCTGGATTGAGCTTAACTTTCACACCAATGGTACTCATGTTGAAGGTTAGTCTCTTGCAGTATTGTGCTTTAAATGGATACTAATAAATATGTAATGTTGCTTTAAATGGTTAGTCTATTTTGGTTTAGCTTAATAAGAAGAGGAAATATACGGGTAAAGTAGAGCCAACGATTGCTACACGATTGCTACTAAAATATTAAAGTTACTGAGTTGAAATTGGGAGACGTACTGTGCTGTAAATGGTTATGCTGCAACCCTTTTTTCTTACTCAAGTTGGTATAATATTCGCAAAAATAAATAAATATTGTTTATTTGTTTCAATGGAACAATTCTGGTAAGAATGGAGATAGTGTGGATTTTGGTGTTAATTTGTTAGCTCCTTCTGGTCCTCAAAATCCCAAAATCATTGTCTGTTAAAAGCTCCTTCAAGAACAGGACTTTGAATATCAGTATTTTGAACGTAATAATGAAAATTAGTCATTCCAGCCCAAGACTATTTCAGTAGGATTTCTAGGAGAAAATAAACAATTAAAAATTTTAGTAGGAAACATCGTTGGAAGACCATACTGTTATGGTCTAAATTTTGAACAATGTAGAAGACTTTAGTTTTAAAACCTTATTTCAGTTTATAAATTGTTTCTATTACATAATAATACATATTTAAAAGTTTAAGAAAAATCCCCGTGCGTGCACGAGTATAAGTTTTACTGTGGTCCAATTTTTAATCAGATTTCACTTAATGTACATTTAAACTTGTGAACTTGGAAAAAGCCATTGAGTTTTAAGAATACTTGATGGCGTGTATTTGTAGGCTTTAAAAGTCATTAAGTATGCTATGGGGAAGTTGGATGTAGAATTTGATTTGTGTCGTGCTAATGACAACAGTTTAATGTAATGACAACGGTTTTACTATCAATATCCGTATGCTAAGAATCGGTGATGGTAAGTATATATGACAAAACAGGAGGGTCAGACGGGTTGCGTAACATATTAACATGTCAAACAAGGTGTTTTATGTACAAGGACAGGTTGAGTATCACATTTTGTTTAAATATTTTACACCCTGATAAATACTTAGTATGACAAGCGTTGTTACAATAGTTGATGTAATTTCAAGTAATCTTTTTAACCAAGTGATGTAGGTAGTTTTATGCATTAAAATCAAACTTTGGGTTACTTTCTACGTATTTCCTCTTTATCTAAGTACCTACATATGCCCAGCTATGAGTAAACTTGGTTGGAAATTCCAACCTCTGTTTATTCTTAATGTACATTTATATAATAACTACTTTGATAATGTGTGTTGGTAGTTAATTCTGTGCATGGTTAAATATGCAGGGTATACTTACTAACGCGACAAGGTGTTTAAGGTGTGAGATTGTAACTGCAAGAGATGAGACATTCTTAGAGGCTTGATATAGGGAAGAACAGTTCAATTATGAGTTGTTTAAAAAAGTTCAGTTGCAGTGAGACATTGATTGCAAAGGATAAGTTTTTCTGTGATAAATGCTGCAGGTTGGTACTTTTTGCAAATTTACTTCTTTAGTACTTTCCCAATGTTAGTATTGTTTTTCAATGTAGTTTGGTAAAATGCAACTAGAAAACACAATATTTATCGACATTAGTACATTACAATCTGATTAAAGATTTCTTATTGTGAGCTTCTTTAATTAAATGACCAGAAATTAATATCTTTGGAGGGAAATCGAACGAATTTGACGCAAACTTCATGGACCATGCTTGGTCTTAAGCATACAAGGGGAAGAAATTCAATGCCATCTGCCACTTTTTTGGCTACCAAGCTTGTGATTCCTTTGCCTTCAAAGTTTATTGTGCCTATGCTACTATGCATATGCAAGTTCCCACACCTTAGCCAATGAATGTAAACAGTAATATAGGCCTACCTAAACTCTGAACAATTCTGTTGTAGGTTTCTTGGAAATTGATGTTACCATATCTTGGTAGCTGGTCTGAATGGTTATATGGCAACTGTCACTAACCTAAAGAGTCATTCAAACAATTGGCAATGTGAGGATGCTCCAATAACAGTAAGGCTTAAACTTTTCATTTGCATCAGCTTGTCAATAACAGTAGGAACTACAACAATTGGGAAGCCAGTGGTCCATCGTGCTACTGTTGATTTAAGAGGCAAAGTATACGAGTATGTGAGGTTTCATTTCTTTTTTTATTTGAATTTCAATGGAGGGAGCAATCTAACATATGTGGTGCGATGGGTAGGAGGGAAGATGCTATTGGGAATTTGAAAAAGTGTTTGGAACTTAAGGAAATGATGTTCGAGAAAAATAGTAGGGAGATTGGAAACGCGTATAGGGATATGGCGGAAGTATGTTGCGCTTTTGAACTTTGGTGAAGCGTTGCCGTATTGTGAAAAGGCTATGGAGATACATAAAGTGCAATTAGGGAGTAATTCGGTTGAGGTTGCACACTATAGGCGTTTGTTAGGCGTTATTTACACGGGTTTGGAACAACATGAAAAAGCGTTGGAACAAAATCAGTTGTCTCAGAAGGTTATGAAGAATTGGGGGCTTACATCCGAACTGCTTAGAGCTGAGATTGATGCAGCGAATATGCAAATTGCGTTAGGGAAATTTAATGAGGCGATTAATACTTTGAAAGGTGTTGTGTTACAAACTGATAAAGAGAGTGAAGATCGTGCTATGATTTTTGTATCTATGGCAAAAGCATTAGGTAATCAAGATAAGTTTCTGGAAGCTAAACGGTGTTTGCAAATGGCGTGTGGGATTCTGGATAAGAAAGAAAAGTCGTCACTGTCAGAAGTGTCGGAGACGTATATGGAAATATCGATGCAATATGAATCAATGAATGAATTCGAGACTGCAATATCTTTACTAAAGAAAACATTTTGGAGTTGGGTATGTTTATAATAATTTGGGTGCGGCTTATCTTGAACTAGACAGGCCTCAGTCTGCAGCACAAGTGTTTGCAATGGCTAAGGATATAATGGACACTGCCCTCAGGCCTCATCATGTTGACTCAATTGAGGCGTGTCAAAATCTGTCAAAGGCATATAGCGTAATGAAAAAGGTATGCAACTCACCTTTCTATGTTGATTTCCATAATTCGGATGTTCAAAAAAATGGTTAAATTAATAAGACATCATTTTTTAGGTAATCAAAACTTAGCAAATACTCGAAAAACAAAATTTATGATTATTACAACTTCAAACACCAGAAATAGATCCAAACATCATCTCCAACAGCTGGTTGTTTGATCTGATTATTTGAATATAATTACTCAATGCATAACACTTTCACATCGCACATTCAGTTTTCTAGAACTCGATTCTGTATCTTATCTGGTTCCTGTTTTGCAGCTATGCCCTTGCAATAAACTTCCAGGAGAAGGCCGTTGATGCTTGGAGAGGACATGGACCAAGTGCACAAGATGAACTCAAAGAAGCCCAACACGTTCTTCACCAATTAAAGGTGAAAGCTTGTGGTGAATCGGATGACAAAAAAACATTACCTCCAACTCATGAAAGGAGAAGAAGCTCAAACTCAAGCTCAAATGTTTCAGTTGATTAAAGGTTTTTAGCTAATGTAGTTTACATGAAAGTGTTTTTGAAGAAATTTTACTGCTTTTTATCCCTTTTGTCATTTTGGTGACCTTCTTATTGACCTTGGTCTATATAAGCTTACATGTGTTCATTGGCTGTAGTAAAGATAATTTGATGTATGAGTTCTAATTGAACATGAGCGTATGCATATTTTGTGTTGCTGTTAGACTTTGCGGTTATGCGAGTGGAGAGATTATGTAGGTCTTTCTCAAGATCTTAAGATGCATATAATGCAATTTCATTTATGAGGTTTGTCCTGGGTCGTCTAGCATTTCAAATGGGGCAAAGTAAACTTTTATAACCTAAAGGAAAACTAGGTCAAACAGGTTAAAATTCGTTCATAGCCTATTTTTAATGTATACCACATTAAAAAAGTAAATTTGTGTTTGATTTAATGCATTGATGTGGTGTGATGGGGTGTTTTTAGGTTGAGTGAATTAGTGTTAATTTTTTTTTTCTTTTTGTTATTGAGTGAATCTAGAAGAACTCCCGTTTCTTTTTAGTTTACACTTTGCAACCAAAATTATAAAGTATTAAATCTCAACCCATGTGTATTTTTGACTTTTTTTTTCAACCTACTAGGAAAAAACGAATTTTTTATATTTTGGTCATATAAGGAAATATTTAAGGTTTCTTTTCATAATAATTATTTTTTAGAAAAATTAAATTAAAAATTTAAAACCATAAATAAAACAAAACAAAAATTAAATTATTTTTTTAATGAATAAAATACATTATTGACAAAATCAGTTAAAACCCCGCGCGTGCGCGGGCATTATAACTAGTAAATTAGCAAAATATTTCCTTGATGTTACCGGATTAGTAATATGCTTAAAAAATTGGTTTGATTTAAAGCCTCTATGTAAAGACATCTTGGAAGAAGAAATCAAGTTTCTTTCTTTTATCAGATTAATAATATGCTTAAGAAATCGGTTTGATTGTGGAGTGACTGGATTCATGATCCAAAATACGCTTGTAAAAGACGTATTATGACCTGCTCTTTTTTCAATAAGAAACTCTAGCCAACAAAAATTTCCTTCAAGAAAGAGAATGTTGGAATATATCGACCACAAACCTGAAGATCGAACACGGAATAACAGACTGTCAATCGTTGAACAATAAACAAGCGAGATACCCTTCGACAAAGCCTTTTAGTAATCACAAATAAAGCTTTACAATGAAGAAAGAAGAATGTGAAACCGGCATCCTTCACCTCTATCTATAAATATGAGGGGGTAGGACACCATGTAATGATCAGCTAAGGAGTCTCCCTAACCGACCTCACCATGAAGCTGGCCATATGGGCCTTCTTTGCCTTGCAAGACAAGCTTAACTAATCCTGTTTATAGTCTATTCCTAATCTAGATCTCAATGTATATTTAAAAATCTAATATATGTTAATTGTGTTGGAAAATTTAGTGCACTTGTGGGATTAGTTCACACCTTGTAATGGGTTAGGAGGTACGGAGTGTACACCCATAAGGTCCATGAACACCCTGACTCTTATAGTGGTTTGTATTGGTAGTACTGGTGAAAGTACTGCTTGGTGAAAGTACTGCTGGTGAAAGTACTGCTTGTGGAAAGTACTGCTTGTGGCAGTTACAACTTCTTTATGACCACGTTTAATTGGTCATGTAACCACTAACGGCTATAATGGGGATAATTATGAGGCTATTAATGGGCCGATTAATACTCATAATTCCATTGGAATAGCTCAAGAGTAACCTCCTATATATAGGAGATCTGAACATGCATGAGGAACACACAGAAAACACTAAATACTTATAAGCGAAAGGGTTATTGAATTGTGCCTAATTCTATAACTGCATTTGGTCTTATCCCAAGTAGATATTCGTGATACCCATGCATTAGGGTCGAATAGTTTACTTTGGAAAGTGATCACACGATTCCAAGTGATATCCGGTAACCACCTAGTGGTATTGCTACTGTCATTGATTGTCTTAACCCTGTTCTGGGATCTAACCCCCAACAAATTGTTGGTTACAAAAGCAAAAAATCTTGAAAGAAAGTGCGGAATATGGACACAAAGAAAACACACACGTGACCTCAAATGCTTACATTGTATTAATGAACAAATGAGCAATGAAGAATGTACAAACTATGATCCCCTTTCACCCTTTTTTATAGATATGAGTGGGTACAACCCGTATAGAATTAGAATCCAATAGGTAGGTTACATGCTTGGCTTACAAGCCAAGCAGCTAGTTTCCTGGTCTAAGTACAATTCAAAACTTTATTTAAATTAATGCAATTAAACCCTCATAGTTGTTTAAGTCACATTAAAACCAATCTAAATATTGCTAGTACATACAACAATTTCCACCTTGGGAGTATTACATAGGCATTAACGATACTCGACATCTTCATAAAATGTTTTAACCTCGAACCGGGGATAACCTTGTTAACCAGGCCTTGTATTTTAGAAAATTCACAAGTTTAGCTTTCGTATACCTTGTTTTCTTCCTTCTAGTAGTACTACCCTCTTCACCCTCTTGACGAGGTACAATAGTTTCCATAATGTTTGCCCCCACCTTGGCATCAAGGTGTAATTGTTTATGCTCTTATACCTGCGATTGTCTTCCTTTTGAAAGTTGGTTAACTTCCTACTATCTTTGAGTCATTGAGTCATCGACATTGCTACTATTTTGAACCTAATCTTCACAAATTTTCCAAGCTCCTTGCAGTTACACCTCTAACTAAACACGTTTTTAAACATATACTCCATGGACTCCTGTATTAGTACCAGGACCAAGCTGAGTGAGTCAAACTTTTTAGAGCCTCCATACTTTTGTACATCCTCTCCCTTGAGCTTTTTTATGTTAAACTTGGTATTCATACTAGTCATTCTTCTTTAACCTTGTTACAAACCTTGTCAAGTTGTTTGTTAATAAAGTTTACCAACAAGTCTCGCAAATCGTGTGCTAAACCCACTTTCTTGTATAATTGATCTACTAAGTTTTAGAGAACCCTAAAGCTTCAAAATTTTCACCTCAAGTCCACAACCATGATATACTTTGTACTCCAAGTAATCGTTTTTCTTTCAAGAGACCCGCAGACAACTTAACACTTCAATAATTCAAGATCCAAGATAATTAAGTAAACCTTGAAGCTTTTTTACCCTTTTCCAACTTAACCACCTCTAGAAACTAAAATATAATCCTTTGAAGCTTAAAGATTCAAAGCGGTACAAACCCTTTGATGCTTGAACCTTGTTGAACTAAAAATTTCCAACACCAGCCTTGACGAACCCAAGACTCTTGCAAAATGAAACCCAATACTCTTAAGTCGTCAAAGCCTTAATCGAAATATATAATAGAACATGAAGATTCTCAACTAGAAACTTCGACCACCTATAATTCACTCTACAAACCTCTAATTAAAATCCATTCGGTGATATATTAGAGTTGCATATCTTCAACATACGATTCGAATTTAAAAATATCCAATGTTTAACAAACATGTACTTCAAATCTCACACCGTTGCGCAAAAATCAACGAACCAAAAAGAGAAGAGACTACTTGTTGGGATTATATACCTTTAAGTCTACCTAGCTTCAAGAAACCAGCGTGACCTTAGCTCCGAAACCAATTTTTTGGCTAAGAAACCAAAAAACTTTGAAAGCTAGCCCGGAATATCGACTCAAAAAACACATACGTGACCTCAAATGCTTACATGGATCGTGTCAAGTTTTTAAAGTACAATATACTCTAAAAAATGTTGTAACGAAGCTCTGATACCAATTGTGGAAAACTAGAAGGGGGGGTTGAATAGTTTTACCGATTAAAACTTCGTTTTAAACTATTTAGATCGACTTATGTCAAACTATTAAATATGTGTGTTGGATGTTGATAGATAAGCATATAAATAAGTAAGCATAAAACCACAACGCGAGTATTTATAGTGGTTCGGCTACAAGGACACCTTCTTTACCCTACTCCACTCCCCGGGTCACCTACTCGAGAGTTCGTAATCACTACACAACACAAGCTCCTTGTGGCGGAGAAGCCTTCATAACGTCGCCTAATCTTTATCCGGTACAAGGCTAGACATTGGGTTCTTCCACGAGGTAGAACCAAACCTATCACAACGTCGCTTACACTTAATCCGGTACAAGGCTAGATACCGAGTTCCATTACAAAGGAGGAACTACTACCCAACGCTAAACAAAACCTATCCTAAAGGAGATTCACTCCTAATTACAACATCAACAAGGATATCAATATCCTTTGACTCAAACTAATCTATCTTGTACATCAATGTACCATATCGAATGTACACCCTAGGCACCTTTCACTAATGCCTTGGACACGACAGCTAGGCACCCTTCACTAATGCCTTCAACACAGACTTTCGGAACCCTTCACTAATGCCTTTGACATGCATCTTCGACACTTTTCACTAACACCTTCGACTTGACCCTTTAGATATCTTTCGCCTATGTCTTTAACACAACACTTCTAATGAGAGAGGAAAGAACTATTTTAGCATCCGGTAATTTTTCAGGAGCCTATTTAATACTAATTTATATTTATTTTTATTTTTTTCATATCGGACTTTTCCGAGCCAATTGTATCTTGAAATCGAGAACTTTATCGTAAAACGTAGGAAACTATACATAGCGCACCTCGGCACAATCAAAAACGCATGAAACTGTTTTATTTATGATCTTTTATATTTACGATAAAAATATTCGTGTGAATACTCAATTTTATCAGTAAAATTATTTCGGACGCAACGACATAATTTTCGCGAGTTTAATCGATCGTACGCTAAGTCAAATGGGGCCCACACTCTATTTTTACAAAAGATTAGCAAAATTACAAAAGTGGTCCTATACATTTTAGTCCTCAACCCCCTGAACTTTCTATAACCTTCCATGTTGTTTTATTATTCTAAACTATTGACAATATATTGATAATATATATGTTAGGGTTAGTGTCATTTTTATAAAAACCCTATCCACACTCAACACTGCTTTCTTCTCCTCTCCCACCCAACTCAGCCACTGTTGGGAATTCTGTGAAGTATGAATTATGCTGAAAATAACGCTGAAGGAATCTACTAAAGTACATGGATTCTGCTGAAGAAATCTACTGAAGTATATGGATTCTGCTGAAGAAGGACTTCTGCTGAAGTTATATTATAGTATAGTTGGTTTCTACGGATATAGATATTCCGTATATTTATTAGTTTGTTAGGATTTGCATGAGCTATTTTAGGTAGTGATATGCATTTATTTTATATTATTGTTTTATTTAGGGTTCCTTGTGTATAAAAGGAACTGATAGCTTTTGTATTAAAGACTTGAACAAAAAGAAAACCTCTGGAGAAAACATTCCAGGAAAACTCTTTAGAGAGAAGAAAAAGATCCATAGAGGATCATTGTTTTAATAAGAAAAACCTTGTTGGTAACTTTGATTGTGTTAATTATTATCCGCTGTGCATCTATTCAATCATTGTTATTATACCCTAGTTGAGTCCGGATCTTGGTTTCAACAAGTGGTTTCAACAATGATCCTCTATGGATCTTTTTCTTCTCTCTAAAGAGTTTTCCTGGAATGTTTTCTCCAGAGGTTTTCTTTTTGTTCAAGTCTTTAATACAAAAGCTATCAGTTTCTTTTATACACAAGGAACCCTAAATAAAACAATAATATAAAATAAATGCATATCACTACCTAAAATAGCTCATGCAAATCCTAACAAACTAATAAATATACGGAATATCTATATCCGTAGAAACCAACTATACTATAATATAACTTCAGCAGAAGTCCTTCTTCAGCAGAATCCATATACTTCAGTAGATTCCTTCAGCAGAATCCATGTACTTTAGTAGATTCCTTCAGCGTTATTTTCAGCATAATTCATACTTCACAGAATTCCCAACAATCCTCCCCTAAACTGGAATTTGACATGGTTAAGTTCCAGTTTCCTGATAGTACTTTAACGCTTCAGAACTTGAGGATTGTACTCTAACATCAGCAGCAAAGAATCAAAACAAGTACATCTCTATGATGACAAACTTTGAAACTCCAGATCTTTGCAGCAACAAATGACAAAAGATACATCAAAACATATTAGTTTCATACTATTCTCATCACATCCAGGAGTGTTAACTCCTGTGAGAGGTGAATCATTGAAAATAATGGATTTGATGTCTCTTTACCAATAGCCATCACTACTGGAGTAGCCAAATGTTTCAGTTCGAAAACCATGGTACACTGATAACCATCTGATTTATTAGCAAACCAGCAACCATGAACGGATTTGATATGTCTTTACCTGTAGCCGTTTGCTCAGGACTAGCCAATGTTTGGTGTGTGAGACCAGGGTACATTGATGACCCTCTGATTTTAAGTAAATCAGCAACTATCAACGGAATTAATATGTCTTTACCAAAAACCGTTTGCTTTTGGACTAGCCAACTCTTTGATGGAATACCGTCATCATCATGGTGAGTTGATTACCATTTATGGATTTCCGCAGCCTTTACCACAAGCCATAATCCTGTGGGCTAGTCAACTCTTGTGTCAGAAAGACATGGTGAGATGAAAACCATTAGTTATGTGGTTATTAACCAACACCAAAACCTGCAAGCTAGAAATAGTAGAAACTGAACACAGACAGGTTAGAGCCTTTTTTTTTTTTTTTTTTTAACTAGCAAAAAGAAATAATACGATTTTTTTTTTTTTTTTTTTTTTTTTTAAACGAAATATAAAATAAAGAAAAAATAAATAAATAACCAAAACATGGAAAATAACCCATCAAGCATCAGTAGAAACCAAAGACAGTTGTAGTGTCAGCAGAAACACTAAGCCTCCCCTTAGGCTTATGAGGATCCAACATCTGCAAAAATGGTTAGAAGACAAATATACAACAATAATAAGCCTCCCCTCAATCAATGCACCTGACAAAGACTATTTTTCTTGGGTACCCAGAATAAACCCTTCCTTTTAGTTTTCCAAGAATAACCTGTTGAGGGTTTAACAATATTTCCCACTCGTACTCCACCATGTGCCATATTCATATGAGATACATAAGGTATATATGACTGAAAGTAAGAACTAGTAGGTCTATATGGCACAAGTCTAACATTACTGTTCCACCAACCAGTAGCAACTGGTGAAGAATATCCTCCACCAGAGGGAACTGGAAAAGGCCTATTAAGCCTTTCAGAAGAAACAGATGCATACACCTTAGGCTTACCAGTAGGAGTTGGTTTACCTGCTCTCACATGTGCAACTTTGGGAATAAATGGAGGAATACTAGCAACATTAGTCCACTTTGGTTTAGAAGTCTTATGGCCAGAGGAAACACCCATCTTTTTCTCATGATAATCACAGTCTTTAATAAGATGGAGTTTACTACCACACACAAAACAAGATTTCTTCTTAAAAGACTTACTCTTAACACAACTTTGTTTATTACATTTAAACTTATCATAGACAAAATTGGAAGCAAAATTGTGTTCAACAGAATAAGTAACTGGCTTTGTTTTGGGCTCAGCAATATTAGGCTCAGCATCAGCTACTTTGGACTTGGGTATGGTCTTGGGTGTGTGCTCAGATAAGTCAGACTTTTCACTTGAATCACATGAGGCATTAGTTTTGATACTAAGGTCTGGCAAGTCACTTGACTTTTTGCCATATAAATGGTGTGATCCATCAAAGTCAACTGTAATGGAAAGGTCAACAGGCATAAATTCTCCTATAATAGGTCCACGAACAGCATGTAGGTCACCTTCTTTCACAAAATTAGCTAGGCCTGCTGATGTAGATTTGCGAGTGTCATCTCTAGCTTCTAATCCTACATACTTCTTAAAGCCTAAACCTATAGTAGTATTAGGAGTTTGACTAGCATAGATGTGACTAGCTAACTTGTTTCCATTTAATATCCATTCTTTATGCCTAGCAATTTCCTCATTAAGTTTCTCTTTAAGCTCTAAATTTTCTGACACTACATCTGCTCTTAACTTCTCAGACCACTTTAACTCATTTTTAGCACATTCGAGATCCCTTTCTAATACACCTATCTTTTCATCATAAGCTATTTGATTCTTCTGAAACCAAACCTTTTGTCTTTCTAGTGTTTGTAAAGCCTGTTTATAAGCTTCAACTTCCACATAGCATTCATTATATTTAGGTTTCAAAATATCATAAGCTTCTTTTAGTTCATTGTATTTATCACTACAACCAAACACACAATTTTGTTTTTGTACCTGAGAGATGCCCATGAATGCAAAGTGTGGACCGGCAAGTTCTTCAGCATAACCAGCAGCTTCCTTGCTCATCTTCTTGAATTCAGCCTTTCCACCATACCTTTCTTTGAGTGCATTCCATATACGACTTGCATCATCCATATAACTAAAATCTGCTACATGATCAACAGGAATAGATTTAAGCAAGATAGTTCTGGCCTTTGACTCTCTTTGTACAGCACTGTGTTCATCTGCAGTCGTTGGAGGAAGATAAAAGAGATTTCCATCGCGATCACATCCAGTCCTTTTCAAACTGTTGCCATTTTGGATCACCTTCCAGATATTCATATCATTATTTATGATCCAATGTTCCATCTTCTTAGCCCATACCTCGTACTCATCATCCATCAAATAAGGAAATATACCATCATCCCTTTTATTATCAAATTCAGCCATTTTAAATGATGTAAAATGATCGAATCTTACTGAACCACTTTTGCAATTTATCACCAACAAATATATGCCAAATGTGACCTCTTCGAATCACTTTGACCAATCAAAAATGAAATCAGTAGAACTAACGAGGGACCAGCAGTGATTGTCTTGAACAAAATTAAAAACTGGTGGGGATCAGCGAGACCTTAGTACGAGGTTGAAAATCATACATTAACAGATCAACCCTTTTTGCCTGACGCCTCTTATAATTTGAGAACTGCTGCAATACACCAATTAGGGTATAAACCCTAATTACCCAAAAACCTTATAAACCCAAGATCAAGAGCCACCCGCTCTGATACCACTTGTTGAAACCAAGATCCGGACTCAACTAGGGTATAATAACAATGATTGAATAGATGCACAGCGGATAATAATTAACACAATCAAAGTTACCAACAAGGTTTTTCTTATTAAAACAATGATCCTCTATGGATCTTTTTCTTCCCTCTAAAGAGTTTTCCTGGAATGTTTTCTCCAGAGGTTTTCTTTTTGTTCAAGTCTTTAATACAAAAGCTATCAGTTCCTTTTATACACAATGAACCCTAAATAAAACAATAATATAAAATAAATGCATATCACTACCTAAAATAGCTCATGCAAATCCTAACAAACTAATAAATATACGGAATATCTATATCCGTAGAAACCAACTATACTATAATATAACTTCAGCAGAAGTCCTTCTTCAGCAGAATCCATATACTTCAGTAGATTCCTTCAGCAGAATCCATGTACTTTAGTAGATTCCTTCAGCGTTATTTTCAGCATAATTCATACTTCACAGAATTCCCAACAATCCTCCCCTAAACTGGAATTTGACATGGTTAAGTTCCAGTTTCCTGATAGTACTTTAACGCTTCAGAACTTGAGGATTGTACTCTAACATCAGCAGCAAAGAATCAAAACAAGTACATCTCTATGATGACAAACTTTGAAACTCCAGATCTTTGCAGCAACAAATGACAAAAGATACATCAAAACATATTAGTTTCATACTATTCTCATCACATCCAGGAGTGTTAACTCCTGTGAGAGGTGAATCATTGAAAATAATGGATTTGATGTCTCTTTACCAATAGCCATCACTACTGGAGTAGCCAAATGTTTCAGTTCGAAAACCATGGTACACTGATAACCATCTGATTTATTAGCAAACCAGCAACCATGAACGGATTTGATATGTCTTTACCTGTAGCCGTTTGCTCAGGACTAGCCAATGTTTGGTGTGTGAGACCAGGGTACATTGATGACCCTCTGATTTTAAGTAAATCAGCAACTATCAACGGAATTAATATGTCTTTACCAAAAACCGTTTGCTTTTGGACTAGCCAACTCTTTGATGGAATACCGTCATCATCATGGTGAGTTGATTACCATTTATGGATTTCCGCAGCCTTTACCACAAGCCATAATCCTGTGGGCTAGTCAACTCTTGTGTCAGAAAGACATGGTGAGATGAAAACCATTAGTTATGTGGTTATTAACCAACACCAAAACCTGCAAGCTAGAAATAGTAGAAACTGAACACAGACAGGTTAGAGCCTTTTTTTTTTTTTTTTTTTTTTTTTTTTTTAACTAGCAAAAAGAAATAATACGATTTTTTTTTTTTTTTTTTTTTTTTTTTTTTTTAAACGAAATATAAAATAAAGAAAAAATAAATAAATAACCAAAACATGGAAAATAACCCATCAAGCATCAGTAGAAACCAAAGACAGTTGTAGTGTCAGCAGAAACACTAAGCCTCCCCTTAGGCTTATGAGGATCCAACATCTGCAAAAATGGTTAGAAGACAAATATACAACAATAATAAGCCTCCCCTCAATCAATGCACCTGACAAAGACTATTTTTCTTGGGTACCCAGAATAAACCCTTCCTTTTAGTTCTTTGTCCCACGTATACACACACTGTGAGTGGCGTTCACGAACACCTTGTCCTCCCACATCGTCCTTTGTACTCCCACCATCGTGCCGACTATTTCTAGGAGATACATAAGGTATAGAGTGACGCCATTAGATACCTAGGAAGTCTTGGCTTTACAGACAATGGATCCTCCACCAAGAGGACGTTCCGCATCGCTGGGCGCGATGCTGCATTCCCCGCCTCGGAGCACAACCGGTTGCGCGTGACCGGAGGAAGCCTTGTCCTCTGACACCAGAACCCTTAGTCTGCTGGCTTTCCCCTCGTCCGGTCTGTGCCCCCGCGCGCGGTACTACACGTAACGTTGTGGGCTTCACATCGTAGCCTTGCTTCTCCATATATAATGTCTGGTTATACTTAACCATCTGGTGAGCTGCGAGCGACCACAACTAGAACAAGATCTGTCTGCGTAAAAGACGGGACAGCCCTCGCGGACTCCGCAGTCTTTGTCGTGATATCTTCTTACCGGGACCACTTGGAAGTGACCTGTTCACGAAGATCTCCAGCAGCAACCTACTCGTCTCCGCAAGTGTGCTGATTCGCCGGAAGGGGGTGCGGAATGGCTCGGCCATCCCGAGCATTGTGTATAATCTACCAGCGAGAGTGGATGGTGAACCAAGGCGAGACAATGCGCGAAAGTAGTGGGGTGACCCCACAAAACAAGAGAAACAGGGCGTGATTGGAGTCCGCATATTAGTGGCAGTATCTGGAGGTGGAAAAATGTAGGTAAAATAGCAAAAAAAGGAGCTAGGCATGAGGAGGAATTGGAGGTAAGAGAAGAGATCAGAAATATTATGAAAATAAAAAAGAGAAGGAGTAGATTTAATAAAGAGGGAGTAAGAAATGTTGCAATTTAGATAAATTCTTTAGGCCATAAATTGAATCATGATTTCTAGTTAACTCTAATGTGATGAAAATACAATGGCTCTACGTCTCGAACAATTTAACATTTTTAGCAATTAGAATCCTTTCTATACACCTATCTTTTCATCATAAGCTATTTGATTCTTCTGAAACCAAACCTTTTGTCTTTCTAGTGTTTGTAAAGCCTGTTTATAAGCTTCAACTTCCACATAGCATTCATTATATTTAGGTTTCAAAATATCATAAGCTTCTTTTAGTTCATTGTATTTATCACTACAACCAAACACACAATTTTGTTTTTGTACCTGAGAGATGCCCATGAATGCAAAGTGTGGACCGGCAAGTTCTTCAGCATAACCAGCAGCTTCCTTGCTCATCTTCTTGAATTCAGCCTTTCCACCATACCTTTCTTTGAGTGCATTCCATATACGACTTGCATCATCCATATAACTAAAATCTGCTACATGATCAACAGGAATAGATTTAAGCAAGATAGTTCTGGCCTTTGACTCTCTTTGTACAGCACTGTGTTCATCTGCAGTCGTTGGAGGAAGATAAAAGAGATTTCCATCGCGATCACATCCAGTCCTTTTCAAACTGTTGCCATTTTGGATCACCTTCCAGATATTCATATCATTATTTATGATCCAATGTTCCATCTTCTTAGCCCATACCTCGTACTCATCATCCATCAAATAAGGAAATATACCATCATCCCTTTTATTATCAAATTCAGCCATTTTAAATGATGTAAAATGATCGAATCTTACTGAACCACTTTTGCAATTTATCACCAACAAATATATGCCAAATGTGACCTCTTCGAATCACTTTGACCAATCAAAAATGAAATCAGTAGAACTAACGAGGGACCAGCAGTGATTGTCTTGAACAAAATTAAAAACTGGTGGGGATCAGCGAGACCTTAGTACGAGGTTGAAAATCATACATTAACAGATCAACCCTTTTTGCCTGACGCCTCTTATAATTTGAGAACTGCTGCAATACACCAATTAGGGTATAAACCCTAATTACCCAAAAACCTTATAAACCCAAGATCAAGAGCCACCCGCTCTGATACCACTTGTTGAAACCAAGATCCGGACTCAACTAGGGTATAATAACAATGATTGAATAGATGCACAGCGGATAATAATTAACACAATCAAAGTTACCAACAAGGTTTTTCTTATTAAAACAATGATCCTCTATGGATCTTTTTCTTCCCTCTAAAGAGTTTTCCTGGAATGTTTTCTCCAGAGGTTTTCTTTTTGTTCAAGTCTTTAATACAAAAGCTATCAGTTCCTTTTATACACAATGAACCCTAAATAAAACAATAATATAAAATAAATGCATATCACTACCTAAAATAGCTCATGCAAATCCTAACAAACTAATAAATATACGGAATATCTATATCCGTAGAAACCAACTATACTATAATATAACTTCAGCAGAAGTCCTTCTTCAGCAGAATCCATATACTTCAGTAGATTCCTTCAGCAGAATCCATGTACTTTAGTAGATTCCTTCAGCGTTATTTTCAGCATAATTCATACTTCACAGAATTCCCAACAGCCACCAACCACCTCCTGCTCCGGCCACGATATCGCCGCTGCCATCTTGTGCCACCAACGCCACTCCTGTCATCCTCTCTCTACTTTCTCGTGATTTGGTTGTGTTGAATCCATACCATTGTACCTGTGCTCTCGATACTATTGTGTTATACATCTTGATGTCAGTCGTGTTAGTTTTTGTGGAAAACTAGAATGGGGGGTTGAATAGTTTTTCCAATTAAAACTTTCTTTTTAAACTATTTAGATCGACTTATGTCAATATATTTGGATGTGTGTTGGATGTTGATAAACAAACATATAGAAGTATAAATATGTAATGAAAAGATAAGAGCAAGAAGCACAAAACCACAACGCAAGTGTTTATAGTGGTTCGGCTACAAGGACTCCTTCCTTGCCCTACTCCACTCCCCGAGTTACCTACTCGAGAGTTCGTAATCATTACACGACACCAACTCCTTATGGCGGAGAATCCTTCACAACGTCGCCTACTCCTTTTCCAGTACTAGGCTAACCACCGGGCTCTTTCACACCAAGGTGAACCACACCTACCACAACGTCGCCTACCCTTTATCCGGTACTAGGCTAAGTACCGAGTTCCATTACAATGGAGGAACTACTACCCAACACTACACCAATTAACTAACCCCAAAGGAGATCTACTCCTTATAATGTCAACAAGGATAACAATATCCTTTGACCCAATACTAATTTATCTTGTACATCGAAACACACCATATTGAATGTACATCTTAGACACCTTTCACTAATGCCTTTAACTAGATCTTCAAGACACCCTTCACTAATGTCTTGTGACTTGACTTCTAGGAACCCTTCACTAATGCCTACAATACGGGTGATCGACACCTTTCACTAATGTCTTCGTCTTGACACTTGAGACATCTTTCACTAATGTCTTCAACACTAAACTTCTTAGAAGAAAGAAAAGAACCATCAACAGGAGTACTTCAGTAGTCTTGATGATGAGGAAGTATGGCAACTCATGGACTTGAGCTTGCTTGACTTCAAAGGTGGTGATCTCGCCTTTAAGAGGAACCTAGAGGATCACAAAAAAACAAAACTACAAACATAGATCACTTGGATTTGGGGTTAGAGAGTTTTTAACTCAAGGAGAAAGTATGTGAGAAAGGGGTGAGGAACAATGAAGAAATGGCTCACTACTTATAGAGACAAAATGCCTACTATTCCCCGGATCCCACGGATCCCTCCCACAAGGGATCCATCTAGCGTAAAGCTAGGGATCCGTGGGACGCTCCTCTTTGCCCCTAGGTATTTTGGTTATGGGTCTTGGGTCATGGGTTATGGGTTGATCCATTGGTCTTTTATTAGATACAATGTATCTCATGAGTGCAATGCACCTAGTCAAATGGGTATGGGTCAATACCATGGGTTATGGATATTATCCATATATGACATAAGTATGATGTCATGCAATAGGTTATGGGTCAAGCTCTATGGGTATGGGTCATGGACTTTGGGTTGTAACCAACTACATTCAATGTATTTGTTCAATGGGTTATGATACTTAAGTTTCTACCCAATATACTACATACTAGTTATGTGTATATTTTACTAAAATATGTAAACACTAGTTGTTGTATATATGTAATACTAAACCATAAAATCACTTATACTTGTTTTAGTGCTTTATGTGAGAACGTAAGTGTGTTAGAAACTATTAGTTCAAACCATTTACGTATTTTATTTGTTTCGTTAAAATATTTTACGTTTGTTATCTACAAAACATTAGAAGTTCATAAAATATAAATAAACGTTTTTATGGCTTATTTGTATTAACAGTTTTAATTCTTGCATTGCTTCGGACTGAGGTGAGTTCATAGCCCCTATTTTACATGTTTTGAGAACACTTTTGGGGGAGAATACATGCTTGTGTTATTAAATTCCAATATTTGCAAATGATTTGATATATTAAAAATTTATGTGCTTCGCTAATTAAACTTGTTCAGTTATTTCAAGTTTATAATGTTGTGGTTAAATGTTTGTTTTATTATTTTGGACAAGTTTGTGTGCGAAAATAATTGCGTTAGGAGCACTAGTGGTTTCTGGTTATTTTGTGTGATATTTCTGTGTGGTTCTTGCGTCATGGATTTAATCCACTTGACGTGAGAGTGCTCATGTTTTAGCTAAAGCTGGTAGGTATACATGTTGTACCTATATATTTCGGAGATGAAGATTTGTAGATGAAAAGTGTGGTTGATTATGGGTAGTTACCTGACTAGCCATATGTTTGATTATGATATATCTGTTTGCCCTACACATTATTACTATTTGCACACTTGTCCTACTCGTATATCAATACACAGCAAAACTGATTTACTACTCTATTACAAACCTATGAACTCACCAATCTCGTGTTGACATTTTTAGCATGTATTTTCAGGTTTATCGTGACAACTTGATTTGGAGGCTTTTGGCATGGCATGGCATGGTCATAGGATACTCTGACATTTTTGGGACCGCTTTATTAATATTATGGGCCTGTATTTCCGCACTAATTCTGAATAATGTAAACTTCATACATTTGTTTATGAATTTTCTTAATGTAAAAACCGTTGTTGTATACATTGTGTTGTGATACCAATTAGTAGTACCCCGCGACCCGAATGCTTCCGCTGTGCCAAATTTGGGGGTGTTACAACTATCAACAAGATAACATCAGTAGTTTTGATGATGACGAAACTTGGCAACCCATGGACTTGAGCTTGCTCGACTTCAAGAGGTGGTGATCTCGCCTTTAAGTGGAACCTAGAGAATCACATAAACACAAAACTACATAGAAAGATCCTTTGGATTTGAGGTTGTTTACAACACTAAGAGAGAATGTGTTTGAAAAAAGGGGTGTCCTACAATGAATAAATGGCTCACTATTTATAGGCAAAAATCAACTATTGTCCCCCGGATCCCACAGATCCCTTGCTTGAGGATCCGTCCAGTGTATTCCTAGGGATCCGCCAGACGCTCCTCCTAAATGGGTTATGGGTTATGGATCATTGGTCATGGGTTATGGAGTTTGGATCATGAGAGTATCCAAATATATACAATGTATCTACAAGATGCAATGCATCTAGTCAATGGGTCATGGGTTAGCTCCATGGGTTATGGATAATACCCATCATGACTTCATGCATGATGTCATGCAATCGGTCACGGGTTATGGATCATGCTCCATGGGTATGGACTTTGGGTTTTACCCAACTACATTCAATGTGTCTAGTCAATGGGTCAAGTACTTAGATTTTTACCCATTACATTACCCATTACAATATGTATACTAAGTATATATAAATACATGTAAACACTAGTTGTTATAGATATGCATTTCTATAAAATGTAAACACTATTACTTTTTTAGTGTTTTATATGAAAATGTAAGTGTGTTAGTAAAATATTGGCTCAAACCATTTACGTATTTTATTTGTTTCGTTAAAATGATTTTACGTTTGTTATCGACAAAATATTAGAAGATCATAAACTATAAATAAACGTTTTTACGGCTTATTTGTATTAACAATCTCCCCCTTTTTGTTGATGACAAAACATAAGATAATTTTAAGGAAAAACTAAAATTGGTAAAAGTTTGAATTGGAGTTTTTACTCTCTTCTCTCCATTTTTGTCGAAACAAAAAGTTCGTCGAAAAGAAACTAACACATTGTTTGAAAAATAAAAATATGAAAAATGTGAAAAGTAAAAATATGAAAAATAGAGAGTAAGAGAAGAGAAGGATTCTCGTCTTAGCTCCCCCATAACGGGTGCTCCCCTTTGTTGAGGGCGTCAAGTAATTAGAAAAGCTAAACGAGTGTTTTGCAATATCGTTTGCAAATGGTTTCGTCTTTTAGATGAACATGCTCCCCCTTGATGAGTGCTCCTTTGTCAAGTATTAATGTACTCCTATGCGAAAGTATTGCAATCGTTTTTGCAACGTTTTGCTTTGACAAGAAACTCCCCCTTGTTGAGGGTGTCAAAGTCTTCAAGTGTATATTGAAAAACTACAAAACAAGGATTAGAAAACAAGTATATGATGCATAATTTTCTGCAAATAAGACTCAAATTAGTAAGAAGAATTGTTTATGTTGCACGGATCCCACGGTTCCTCCGTGGGAGGGATCCATCTAGGCCAAAGTGAGGGATCTGTAACCTGCCTTCTCAATTCAGCAATGTTGATGTAAAATGTGATGTTAACATAAAAATAAGTTATGTATTAAGGCACCAAACATATTCTCAAGACAATATGGCATATAACATGTAATTTTATTCGATAAAAACATGAGAAATGATATACATATTTCTAAAACTAAGAGAACGACTTAAACATGAAATATGATTCCTAATCAATCTAAGTTTAAGCTTAAGACTATAGCACCACTTGAATCCTTAAGCTTAGGAATGTTTAGTTTTGTTGACCTCATCGAAACGTTCAAGGAGGTGATAACACATGAAACGTAGCTCTTCACGTAGTTCATGTACTAAACCTTCACCATGTTGACAATGATAACAATCTTTGTCATGGCTTAGAAGTGGTGGTGGTAGAAATCGAATGGTTTGAAATGGAAGGTTGAATGAGGAAGGTTGAGGATTCTCAAAAGAAGGAGGGATTTGTGGAGGTACATTTAGAGGTGAATCAACTAAGGGTGATGGTGGTGGAATGTCTGTCGAGGACGGTGGTAGAGAGGTATCTACTTCCATGTGATCGGGTAGTTGACTTTGATGATTCCTCATAATCCAAAATGGACTATTTAAGGGTGATGGAGAGAAGGAAATCGGTGCTAGTGTCGTTTTAACACAATGGTTTTGTTGTTGCACTATTTTCTCTATTGAGGAGAATGTTGGCAATGGTGGAGGATGGGATGGCCTACAAGGCAAGTCCACTAAGTTGTAGAGGTGTGGAGATGAAAGTGGAGTGGTGAATGATATGGCTCTAGGCGCCAAAGGTGATGGTTTAGTGGAAATATGGGTGTTTGGTTTAGGAGGTATAGTAGTGTTTGGCAATGGTGGTTTTGTGGAAACAATCCTTTTGGGGATTGGTTTGATTGGTTGAGTTGGTGGAAGGGAAATCCTAGCGTTTGTGGATTTAACGGGTGATGATTCGGTTAAAGAGATCTTGTGAACAACCTGATCAAGTTTCTTGGGTGGTCCTTTGGTGGATGAGTTAGCACTAGGAGCTTTCCTCATGATAAATGGATAGTGAGGTAGAGGCTTTTAGTTGCTGAGAATGATGTTGTAGATGGTGATTTTAGAAGTACTAACATGGTGGTTTATAAAGGAAAGAATTTGGCAAGTGAATTTAAAGCTTAAGCCACTAAGATCCTTCAAATTGCAATAATTTGCATGCACAAGAGTCAATTTCAGAGTTGCACTAAACAAGAAAGTCAATTAAGACAGTATGGAGTGTTCAAGTTAGCAAGAGAAGCTTGAAATGATTGTTTTAGCTAGGATTAGCTGAATCTATGCATCCGGTTCTCACGGTTCCATCCAATGAGGGATCCGTCTAGGCTAAGCCTAGGGATCTGGCTCTCAGCAGCTAAGAAAATCGGAAAATGATGTTTTGTAAGGTCTAGTACCTATACATCTTGAGTGTTTCAGTCTTCTTAGGTGTCTTAAATGAAGAGGGTCTTAAATGATCAAGAGAAATGATTGATGGTAGCTAATGATTCCCTTTTATGGAAAGAGATGGGCTTTATGAGCACCAATGGGTAATCAAAGATTACACCAAAAAAATATGAGAGTGTCAAGTGGAGTTGAATGATCCTAGAGATCATATGGTAGTTTGAAAGAAATTTGAAAAATTCTTTGAAAATCATGATAAATGAAAAAACTTATTTTTGGCCTATTTTGAGATAAGGATAACTAAAATCAATTTGCTAAAATTGATAGAAATATCAAGCTAAGTGTTTTGAGATGTGAGGAACAATGTGTGAGTATCAGAGCGGAAATATGGTGAGTTTAGGTGAAGTAATAAATCAAAAAGCACCTAGAGTGTGATCCTAAGTTAGCTATGAGTGAGTATGAGACCTACTGAGTTTAAGGAAGACTTAAGTGATCCTCAAGAATCATGTTTAGCTAGTATGATGTGGTCTAGAGGAATGGTTTGATGTGTGGAGGTTTGCAACTTTATTTCTGTCTGCCCGGATCCCACAGATCCTTTATATGAGAGATCCGGTTAGCTATAACCCAGGGATCCGGCTACTGCAGACCAGTACCTTTACAGAAAGTGTTCAAATTTTGTATAAGGTGTCGTGTATTAAGACCAGTGATTTCTAAAGAATTTAAACATCTATATAAGGGTTCAAACGAAAAGTGTTTTATTTCATGGGAACGATCATATTACAAAGATAAAAGATGAATCCTAAGGATTGAACCTATTTGTAAAAGAGACTAGGTTTCTTGTTCGTTTTCGTTTGATGGATCGTCAAATGAATGATGAGTATTTACGGATTCAAGAACGAAGAATGACATGATGTGAGATGTGTTTAAAGGTTCCATCATCTTGTTCACAAGTACATATAAAGGACTTTGAAATTGAGGATGAAAGTACATGATATGATGATAAAGGCGTGTCAGGAACATTTCGTATGGAATTAGTTTGTTCTTATTGCCTTGAAGGTTTACAATTCGTCTTGCGAAGAAATAGGCGAGATTGTATGGTTGTTGGGTTAGGAGACAATACATTATGTGAGCACAACAAGCGGGAAGAATTTTTCGATTTCCCCTAAGACTCCAAACATTTTCACGTAGAATGACTGCGTGAGGTTTAAGATCATCTTGGATATCACGTGTATAGATTATGTTTGGATCTGAGTAATTGGATCGAGGTTCGCATAACATGCGAGTTAATTCTTGAAGGGAAGGTATGTGTGAACAATATGAACTATTTTCTTCACGGTAGTTGAACAGAGAATCAAGAGACCAATCTTCAGTGAAGGCAAATTGTCCATGATTTGGAATTCGGAGAATGTGAGCAAATTGCCCAAGAGTTAAGACAAAATTTTGGTTTTTGATCCAAAACCATAGTGATAGAGATCGATTCTCGTTACGAACGATTTCAACTTGACGGAAGAATTCCAACACAAACCGTGGATAGATTTTCTCGTTACTTCCGAGAAGGCCTTCTAGTCCTATGGCTTGGAATGAGGTATTCATACCTTGTTGGTATAGTAGAGGTGAGTTAGCAACACGTCCTTCATGAAAGTAATGAGTTTCGAGATTATTGAACCCACGGAAATGATTGCCAGGTGTGTTAGGCTCAAGGGAGATATTAGGAATGTAGACATAAGTGAGTTGAAAGTCGAATTCATACTCATGAGTCATGATGAGACCTATGGAAGTTAAATGAATAATTTATATGAGCATGTTAAGATAAAGTGATGCATTAAAGGAGAGGACATTTGATATGTGAAAATAATCTTCTAATGTTTTTATTTGATATTTTTATTAACAATGACAATTAACTTACTTTGTACTAACATTCTAGTAGGATTTTTCCTTTTATGGTAGGTTTTTATGAAGTGGTTTTTATGTTGCATGAGTTTCTGTTTCCCAGTTCCACGGTTCTCCCGGTTCCCTTTTAAAAGGGATCCGGCTAGTTAAACTTTAGGGATCCGTGGATCTGCAGTGATAGAAAAATGATCTTGACGTAAAATTGATTTTTGCAACTTTTAGGTTTATAAAAGGAAGTGTGTTTTAGCCAATATTTACTACTTAAGCATGCATTATAGATTTCGAAAGTATGTCAAGGTTAGAGATACGAACGAAAAGAAAAAATGACAATCACATTATGAGAAATAAATGGGATAAACTAAGACATTAGTAATATTTCATTTCAATGCAAATAGCAATACACAGTATTGGATATATGATACAAATGTTGGTTAACAACACAAAGTACATGTCTCCATGAGAAAACTTGATCATGCGATACACGAGAGCGATGAATTTCAAGACGATGATTGATGAGTGTGTAAATACTCATCATTTTTAGTCAAATCTGAACTGCAAAACACTTAAAAATGCTCAGAAATGCATTAAAATACTGAAAATATTCCAAAATTGCATTTTATATGTTTCAGATGCAAAATGTTCAAAATCAGATGAAAAATGAGCAAAGTTTGCATAATTGGCAGTTTCAGTCCCCCAAGTTTCAAAAATTGTCAAAAATAGTCCCTGAGCCTTAATTTCAAAAGTGAAATCACCAAAGGTCCTTTTAATATCATAACTTGTCAAAATTAGTCCTTTGGTGAAAAATATAAAAAGTTTTGAGAAAATTACAAATTGGTCCTTCAAGTTTAAGAATTGACAGAAATGGTCCCTGGAAAATCTAAAAATGGCAACTTTGGTCCTTGTAATATTAACACTTGTCAATTTCAGTCCTTGGAGCAACTTTGAGATATTGGCAGCCTAGGTCCCTACAGTTTCAGAAATTACAATTGAGGTCCCTTGATTATTTAGATCTCTTTCATACTCCTTTTTGGACTTGTCAATTGCAAATGACCCCCTGTCAATTAGCTTTTTGGACCCTGCCAATTGAACCACTCCAATATTAAAAGCCCAGTCAAACCATTTGACTTCCACCTTCCCTCCAACATCACGGGTTACCCATTTTCCCCATCATCACAACCTGCATCTCCTCTGATAACACTCAACCATCATCATCCCTACTTCCCCCCTCCAAACACAACACTCCAAGAGTGCATTTAATGCATCTTTGTACCTAACACCCTCCCCAGCTGGCTTAAACCAAAATTGGCGCCAAAAACTTTTTAAACGGCTAGGATCACTTTCACACATCCAAGGGTCAATATTGTTGCTGGGATCCACTCATAGGAGAGAGATAAGACTGCTTGGGTGTATAAAAGGCAAGAGAAGCAACAAGGAAGAGACTTAGTTTTATTTTTCAAAAAAATGTATGTCGTTTCTTAGCTTGTAATGTTTTAAATTGTTTTCAGTTGTGTTTTTAAACTTAATTGTATCAAACAAAGGTATTCAGGTGCATTGTAACTTATTTCCACTATCAATTCCAGTTTATGTTAAATTTTCATAATCTATGTTCACTGTTGGATTTTTTAATTTCAAACTCTGAATCTTAAGCTTCAATTAGCTTCTTTCCAAGTTTAAACAAGTTTATACTAGCTTATAATAGCTTTTTATAAGCTTGTGTTTGAGTTTTAAACAATATTGAACATTGGTCAACATAAGTCAAACATGGAGCAAAAGTAATGCAGAACAGGAAATGGGTGATTCAAGAATGGGAATGGGTTGATTTGGAAGCAATGGGTTGTTTAAAATAGGTAGTGGTTCTTTGGTTCACAGTTTGCAAGCCATTGTGGCTTTGGACCTTTGTAAGTGATTTTCACAAGTTCTTAGCATAATCAGTATTTGTAGTAATAATCTGTTAAAACCTGTTCTAATAGATGTATTTAGGTCTGGTTAAGTTAGTTTGATCATAATATATGCTGGTTCAGTGTTTGGATTAGTTTCAGTTTGCAAATCAGTGTAATATAGGTGTGTTTGGTTTATAGCTCATTCTGTCATTTAGGTGTATGCAGTGGTTTATGTCTGTTGGTTCAAGTTTATTAAGCCTATTTAAGTTAGTATCAATCAATATTTGGTGCCTGCTAGTTCAAAAAGTCAAACTTGTATCTAAATCTGTCTCACTGCTCACTGTTGTGATTTTTGGGTTTGCAATCTCTGGATTTGTGTTTAAAAGTGTTAAACATTGCTTGCATTGTACTCATTACATCATATAACATCAACACCAGTCCTCAAATTGGTTTTAAATTTCATTTTGGTCAAAGTTCTCAATTGCTTTCAAAAGTCAAAATTACAAAAAGTGGATTTGAGCTCAACTGCAAGGATTTTTCCTTGACTCATTTTTAAGTCAAATTAGGTGAAATTTGTTGTTTCAAAAACTTCAGTTGGTGTTCTTCCTTATCACCATTTTAGTATAATTTTATAAATTTTTTAAAAGCTCTAAACAGGCTTCTCTTTTGGGTGTCAAGTGCCCTGTTCACAGGGCTTATTATAAACTCAGGTTTCCTCAGTTTTGTCCAGGGTTGCATAGGGCTCATATGAGCTCACCCAGGTCTGAGTTTTGGTTTGCTAGGTCTCTCCCAGGTCTGCTTTAGGTTCCAATTGGTACTTTTCATTTTGAGCTTATTTTAAAGCTTATGCTTGTGTCCAAGGTTGGTACCCAAATCTGTTTTAGCTTTGAAACTCAAAAACATCAAATCCTTGTAACTTGTAATCCAGTGGTTAAAAACAGTTAGGATTTGTTGCATTGTAGTTATTTTAGCAGTTTAGAACTTCTGTAATCAGTTGGTGTCTTATTTTGTCTATTTGGCTTATTTGGAGTGCTTAATAATAAGCACTTGCACATCAGTTTCAATATCTTCCACATAAGCACCTGTTTTTCCATTTTTCTTAGATTCCTAATATTATTTTAGAGTTTTCCTGAAATTTTCAGATTTTTCTAAGTTGATTTGCTATTTTTTATAATTTAAAGTAGTTTTTAAGCATTTTTAATTAGCTTTTAATACAAAAAATTCAGAAAAGGTTCAAAAAATAATTTTTCATTTTTATTAAGTTTAGATAAATATAAAAAGAAAAAAAAAAGTAATTTTCCAGATTTTTCATAGTTTATTTTGTAATTTTTAGTAATTTAATTAGTTTTTAATAGTTTAAAATTCATAAAAAATAGAAAAATAATCAAAAAAATTACAAAAATAGTTTTGAAAATTCTATTTTGATATTTTAGATTTTTCCAAGTCTTAATTTTATTTTTCTAGCTTTATTTCCTAATTTCTTGTATTTTAGGTAATTATTAAATAGTTAAAATAGTTTTTAATTAATAATAATTAGAATAATAGTCATAAAAATAATTTTCTTTTTCTAAAACTTTTCTTTTATCATTAGGATTGTAAAAATATCATTTTCATATTTTTAGGGTTAATATTGTGTAAGTTTCACGTTTTTATTTGTACGCCGCGTAGTTTTTAATTTAGTTTTATAAAAACATAAAAACAAAAACATCATTTTAAATATAGTGATAGCGTTTATTTAATAGTTTTTATCTTTTTAATTTCCTTTAATTTGTATTTAAGCCGTTGTAATTTATTGGTTTTTCCTGTAGTTATAATCATAAACAAATCCCTTTTTCGTTCAAATTTCTCGATCACTTTACGTTTGATAATTCATTGCATAGCTCGCTGGGACATAACGACCCGGGGATACACTATACTCCTCAGATCTTCATTGCATTCGTGCTTAGGCAGTTTTAAGCTGATTACGGTCTGCCATTCACAAGTGGCAGGCTTGAGTGATTTAGCTTGACTGTTTGGCACGCATCAAATTTTTGGCGCCGCTGCCGGGGAGCTGTGCTAATTGTCTTACGTCTAGCAGATTAGTTGTTTGAATACTCACTCATTTGTTTATATCATCCATATCCATCTATATATATATCCATATTTTCTTATAAAAAATCCAAAAAAACCCAAAAACATCCAAAAACGTATAAAACACAAAAATATTTTTCTTTTGTTTCTATATATGTATCAAATATAAAAAAATATATATATATACAAAAAGATTCGTCGTTTTTCTTTAATAAATAACAACTTAAAAGATTACCACCGCAAACCAAGGCAGTGCACTACCTAACTGGGGGTGCGACCATAATAAGTTCCCGAACTAAAGATTTAAAACTTACCTTTGTGTCCTTGTGATTGGTGTACCTTTTTCAAAGAAGCCATTCATATTGTGATTATTGGTTAAGTTCACTGTTGTTTTGCCTCGATTTTGTGTTAATTGATTTTGTTGTGATATCTACGTTTCAGAACCAGAAAACCCATAAAGATTCTTCTCACCCGATTTTTATAAAACGTCTTCATAATTCTCATTCTCATCTGAAAGATTTTCATAATTCCCATTTCTCTCCTTAACTCTGAGTTTCCTTAGAGTTAACTCTAGTGTATGCGCACTCGCTCTTCTAGATCTGTGAGCCCATTTCGTGAGCTTGTCAAGATTCCAAGAAGGCGTGTTCGTAGACTTTCTGCTCCATCAGTCGTGTTGGAATCACTCCTAAACAGTATTTCAAGTATTTATATTTCATATGTAATAGATAGCTTTATTATGGCCTTTATGTTTGTTTAAGGTCAAGCTTATGTAGAAGGCCCATAAGCTTGATCCAAGCCCAATAAGGAATAGGGAAGGAGAGGGAGTGTTGCCCTAGCTCCTTGCCTATATAAACTCTTGTAAACCCTCATTTGAGGGTTGGTTGTTCAAGTTTTCTTTTCACACATTCACCTTCGCCTAACCGTGCCTCTCTTATTGTGTGTGTGTGCTTGTTTACTTGTTCAATCGCCTTATCTCTTCTCTTATAAGCTTGTGTTGTAAAACTAGTGACCTAACAGTGGTATCAATCGCCAAATAGTTGGGTGTACTCGTTGGTTTTGAAGTTTTGTTTTTTGGGTCTTACGCGTAAAGGTAACGTAATATTTGGTTATCTTAAAAACACGTTTTTTACACTTTTTAATCCAAGATTCTTGTACTTTCAATGTTTTGAGGTGTTAAAATACTTGTTTTTAACAAAAAGTTTCAAACTTTACGCGTGGATTTACGTTTTTAAGCTTGTTTTTGTTCGTGGGTGTCGTTCTACGCGTAACCCGTTTAGCAGTTTTGGTACATCAAAATTCACACTTTTGTGTTCTTTTGGTACTATTGAAGCTATTCCATAACAAAAAACTGGTTTAGAAACACATTTGGGCAGAATCAAAATTACGAGTAATCCTACGCGTATCAAAACCCTAAAATTACGCGTAAGATTGTTCCTTGGTTTGATCTTCAATTTTCTGGTTTAATCCATGTTTTCTTACTTGGATAAGTCTGAAAATACGTCGACTTTGGATATCTTTTGCACTGTGAAGTGTAAAAGATCATTTGGGCAAAAACCCTAAAATTACGCATAAGCATAAGCTTACGCGTAGAATTCCTACGCATAAGATTCACTTTACGCGTAAACTACGGTCTACGCATAAGGTAATCCTACGCCTACGTTTCTACGCCTAACTTTTGTCTACGCTTAACTTTAGTGTTTTCCCTACTTACGCGTAAGCTAAAACCTACGCGTAACTCCTTATTGTTACGCGTAACTTTTGGTGTTTTTACGCATAAGTGCTACTTGGTTCCTGTCTTTTCTACGCCTAAGGACACTTCATCAACAAAGGTTCATTCGACTACAAAGATCCATTTTTACCACACAAGTTTATCATCATGTCTCAACCACCATACTCTAACTATTTCCCTCACACTTATAATCATCAACAACAACAACAATTAACTCCACAACATCAACAATGGAATCAACAACAAGCCATTTATCAACAACAATTTAATCAGCAACATACTCCACAACTTGGTGCAATTCCACAACCACAAATGGTTCAACCACCACCAAGTCTTCAAACTCTAACCTACACAAACGATTTCAATCAACATCCATCACGAAGCACTATGAAGGAACCCACTTGGTTTGCAAAGATGTGTGAAGCTTTAAGCAGCCAACAATCAATTCATGAAGCTGGATCACTTGATAGACCTCCAATGCTCACTCCAGGAAACTACGATCAATGGGTGATAAGGTTCTTTAGGTTTTGTGATCTAAAGAAGCCACATGGAAAGTTCTTAAAGAAGGTTATCTTGGAAGGTCCTTTTGAGATGCCTACCGTCATTGTACCCGGAGATCCAACTGCTGTTCCACCAAGAGATGAACAAACCAACATTGCTACTGTTGCAGATTTAAATCCTACAGAACTTCTACACTATGAAGCAGATGAACTTGCAATGGAATACATCCTCTTAGGATTACCAAACCCAATTCTTCGTAGTGTTGATGCTCAAAAGACTGCACAAAAAATGTGGGATCATATTCGTCTTCTTATGGAAGGATCTGTACTCAATCAGGAGGATTTGGAATCCAAAATCTACTTGGCTTATGAACACTTCATGATTGAACCTGGAGAGACACTAGAGTCCTATCATCATCGATTTTCAGACATCATCAATGATTTGGATAAACACAACATCATCATGCCAAGAATTGCAGTTAATACTAAGTTCCTGAGTAGTCTTGGTCCTGAATGGGAGAAGTATGTCATTTTTCTCCGTCAAGCGAAGAATATGCATCATTCTACTTATGGATTGTTGTACGATTACTTGAAGCCTCATGAGAAGGAAGTTGATCGGGAAAGGATTCTCCGTGCTCAAATTGCTAAACAGTCACAACTGGACAATCAACAACTTGCCTTGTATGCTCAACAGAATTATCCCTCTCAACCAGCAACTCAACCAACTGCTTCCAACACACCTTCACAGCAACAACCTCAACCTCAACAAAATCAATTGGTTCCATACAGCAACAATGCTCAAGCATATGTCAGTGAAGCTACTGAGGAAATCGATCCGTTCGAAGCATTGCAACAAGGATTTGTGATGATTGCTAATGCTTTTGGCCGTTACACCAACAAATCCAACAATCGTATTCGTTCCTCATCTAACACACGGACTCAAGCTATTGTGAACAATGGACGTGTTGAAGTTCAGAATCGTGATTATGGTCGTCAGATGGGCGGTGGTCAAGGGTTTAATGCTGTGGGTAGGAATAACAACAGAGCTCAAGTGGTGGAACAGGGAAATGCTCAGAATCGGTTAAATGGTCTTAGATGCTACAACTGCAATGAGAAGGGACACCTGGCTAATGCATGCCCAAAGCCAAGGACTAGGGGCAATGCTTATTTCAAAGAGGCCTTACTTTTGGCTCTTAAGGATGAAGCTGGTGGATCTCTCACAGACAAAGAACAGAGCTTTATGGTAGATGCAGACTCAGATGATGATATGGAGGACTTGCAAGCTAATGCAGCTGTTATGTTGATGGCTAATATGCATGAGCTGCACATGAGTGATACAGGCCCAGTGTATGACACTGATGGCTTGTCTCAGGTACCCGAACAAACCATCATCATATCTGAACTAATATCTCCGCCAATATCTGAATCTGGCACGGATCAGACTGTTCAAAATTAGTCATCTACATCTTCTTCTGATGATTTTCAAGTTAACCCTGTAGTTACATTTGACGATCAAGATGACCTTATGGTTTCCTTTGATAAGCAAATTGACTCCGTGGTCGTACTTGAGGATCTAAAGAATGATCATGTTGAGACTCACGTTGAACAAGATGATCTGTTGCCTCATCCGGATTTTGCTCGGTTAATTCAAGACCATAAAATCAAAATGGAGGAATGTTATGCATTAAATCAGTCCTTAAAAAGTAAAAATGCACTGTTAACCAAGGATTTTGAATGTTTACAAATGCAACTCAACTTTTTCAAAACTCAAGAAAACCGTGAAAAAGGTTTTGAAGCCGCTTTTGCAAAATCTCATCAAAACGAAAAATATTTAGAGAAACAGATGCGTGATCTAGCCGCCTCGAAGAATGCTTTGTTGTCCGAATTAGAACAACTGAAACATGAACATAAAAAGCAAATTAACGCTCTCACCTTGGAAAATCAAAAAGCTAAGGCTGAGTTGTTAAATTGTCAAAAACAGTTCTCTGCATACAAAAAGCATTCAACGAATCGGGTAGATGACCTTCGTGCAGAAATTCTCGGTTTGCAAAACAAACTTAAAGAGTTTAAAACTGTTGTTTACAAACATGGTGAATCAGTAACAGCTATTGAAAAGTTTACCTTAAAACCCAATCCAAATGGATATGGAAAAAATCTAGCTGATTACAAACCAAAGCTTTCACTAAAAACATTCAAACCAAATCCTGAAGTTTCCAGTGCAGAATACAAAATTGATAATACTGTCATGAGTGTTGTTGAATACCATCGTCAAGAGGAATTAGATGCAGAAGACGAGAGTCGATCAAAATTAAAAAATGTTGTTTACAACAAACCTTTTAATTATAAAAACGCGGTCACTTTCGTCACACCAACGGATTCTTCAAACACACCCAGGGTTATCATCAAAACACCCGAGTCTTCTATTGTTAATCCCAAAACAGTCTTTGCACAAACTTATGGTCCTTTACCTTCCATTAGCGAAGTAAACTCACAACCTGAAAATCGAAAAATTCTTCGATATTTTGACATTTTCATGGCTGACCTCAAAATTTTACAACATGAGATAGAATATCGATCTGAAATCAAAGTTGAACATTTTCAATCGCCTCTGGCGCGAGAACAAAGAGACATTTTTCAGAAAAATCTTTTACCTAATGTTAAAAACTTGAAAAGTTGTGCAATTGCCTGGGAAAAGGAATTTCATAAGGAACTTGGGGTAAGGAAAAACGTTTTCGAGAAAACAGAAACATCTATTACTAACACAAAACGCAAAAAGAAACTATTGAGAAAAGATGTTGATCGACTCTTGGAAGATGTTATCTGTGCTGATATCCATAATGTTGTGCTATTCTATTCGTTGCCATATGCATCTAATCATATCTCTGCTGATATTGTTGAAACTGTTGTTACTGTTGAGAACACCGATAATGTGCTTCAGATCGAGTCTTTAAAAGCTGAAAATAAACGATTACACACGGAAATTTACAATGCAAAACGTCGTCTTCATTGGTGTGAAAAAGATATTCACAATCATCAACTTAGTTTTCAAAAGAAAATCGCTCAATTGAGTGTAAAATCTTCTGATCCTAAAATTGAGCAACTGGATGATCAAAACGTGTCTTTGAAAAGTCAAATCTCAAAATATGAACAAGAACTTTTAAAAGTTAAACAGGAATATGGTGTCATATTTGATTTACTCAAAAAGACTCGACTTGAAGCATCAAACGAACTTGATCACTATCTTGCTCACACTAGAGAAGTCATGAATTTTGCTGGAAATATTCGTTCTGAAAATCAAAATCTGATTCACACCATCTCTAAGTTACGGGAAATGTTAGGAAAGCATGAACTACTCCCGCCTACTGTGATTAAGAGATTAGCACCAGTCACACTTAGTAATCATGACCCTCGAATTCTCACTGCCAAATCACAAGTTGCTAATGTGTTTCCCTCTACTGAAACAGGAATAGTTGCATCTTTTCCAAACGTCCGCACTTCACAGCCTAGGAGCACTCAATCGAAGAATAGGAAGTTGCGACCTAAGAAAAGATCAATAAAGAATGCTAAAGTAGATGAACACCCTAGGACTCTGAATAAAAATCATGTTGCTTCCACTATAGATGTTGCGTCTGGCAAATGTAATACAAATAGTGATGTAACGAATGCTAAACCGTTAAGTACTTTTGATATTCAGTCTGATGCACCTTGTGTTATTTGTCGAAAGAGTATGAATTCTGATTGTCATGACAAATGTGTTGCTAAAGCTATAATCTCTAGATTACGGAATCCTAAGAATCGGAATACCTCTAGGCCCACTAATCATTCTAAGTCTGTGCTTGGTAAACCACCTTCTTTAGATTCTAAGGCAACTATTGCTATCACAGTAGCTACCGCTTCACCTCCTAAGAATGTAGTACCACCTAGTGTTTTCACTACGACTAAAGCAAAGAGTAGTTATAGATGGCATAAATGGATATATAACACACTTGGATTTAAATGGATGCCTAAAATTGTCAATGTGTGTATGTCTAACGTGCCTGCTTCGGAACCCTCTAACATTTCGGGTTCCACATCTACTTCTATTCCATCTGTGTCGTCTGTGTGTAATGCAGGTGATACAGATCATTCTCTGGATTGTTGATAGCGGATGTTCCCCGACACATAACAGGCAACCTTAAACTGTTATCAAACTTTATTGCAAAGTTCATTGGCACTGTCAGATTCGGGAACGATCACTTCGCAGCCATCATGGGCTACGGAGATTATGTTAATGGGAACATCGAAATCAGCAGGGTTTACTATGTGGAAGGCCTCGGTCACAATCTGTTTTCAGTAGGTCAATTTTGTGATGGAGATTTGGAGGTTGCTTTCAGGGAAAAAACTTGTTTCATTCGTGATCTACAAGGAAACGACCTTATGTCTGGCTCGCGTAATTCTAGTCTCTACACCATCTCTATGCAAGACATGGTTGCTTCCTCTCCCATTTGCTTACTTTCAAAGGCAACATCTACAAAATCCTGGCTATGGCACCGTCGTCTCTCACATCTAAACTTTCAAACCATCACCAACCTTGCTCGACACAAACTAGTTGAAGGACTCCCACGATTCCGGTATTCAAAAGATCACCTTTGCTCAGCCTGTGAACAAGGGAAAAGCACTCGTGCTCATTTTCCTTCAAAGGTGGAACACAGCTCTCAGCATGTGCTTCATCTTCTTCACATGGATTTGTGTGGCCCGATGCGTGTGCAAACGATCAACGGCAAACGCTACATCTTAGTAATTGTTGATGACTACTCACGATGGACTTGGGTCTACTTCCTTCGTAGCAAAGACCAAGCTCCACAAATGATCATCACCTTTCTCACAAAGATACAGGTTCAGCTCCGCAACACCGTCAGAATTATTAGAACAGACAAAGGAACTGAATTTGTTAACAAAACTCTTCGTGAATTTTATGAGAAAGTGGGAATTCAGCATCAAACATCTATTGCACGTACACCTGAACAAAACGGAGTTGTTGAAAGACGAAACCGAACGTTAGTGGAAGCTGCAAGAACAATGTTAATCAATGCTAAACTTCCAGATTACTTATGGGCAGAAGCTGTATCTACTGCGTGCTATACTCAAAACCGTTCCATAATCACAAAACGCCACAACAAAACACCTTTCGAGCTTGTCCACAACTATAAACCGAACCTCAAACACTTTCATGTATTTGGATCCCTTTGCTATCCGAATAATGATCGTGATGATTTTGGAAAGCTCAAAGCAAAAGCTGATATTGGAGTCTTTATTGGATACTGTGACAATTCTAAAGGTTTCCGAATCTGGAATCGTCGAACTAAGGAGGTAATGGAAACGATTCATGCTCATTTCGATGAACTCACGGAAATGGCTTCTGAGTATAACAGCTTAGAACCCGGTCACAACCGTTTAAACTTCCCTCAACCCCCATCATCAGCTGAAGAAAGCCCTCAGCTAACTCGTCAACAAATGGAAAGGTTATTTGCTCCTCTGTTCTGTGACGATATTGATGAATGTGCTCCTGGTGTATCCGCTGTCTCCGCTGCACAACCTGATAATATTCCTATACCTGATACACCTGCTACAACAACTACTGTTGAAGATGCACCTACACCAGTTGACTCCAACACAACAGTTGAACACACCGCTTCCAACAATGATGAACCAGCTGATGATATTCTGAATGTAGTACCCCCACCTGCAGATTTTGATCCAAATGCGTTCTTCAATCCGTTTGCAAATGAGACTGCTGCACCAGATGTCGCGGAATCTTCCACAAACCATTTGAATCCTCAGAATCTGCACAATGTATACCAATGATAACGCTACACGCGTCGTTCGGGGTCAAGGAAACTTCCTTTTCTTCGAGCAAGTTTTATAACACCCTAGGCAGTGAACCTAATCGTTGTAGTGTAGTAATTAGGGTAAGCCACGGGTATTGATATCGTTCTCTAGGGGAATAGGAATGCTAGTGAGAAGTTACTACGCTAAGGTTGAGGTTGAGGAAGATTATTTTTTATCTTTTTATATTTTTTAGAAATTGAAAAGGTACGAATCTCGGGTATTGGATTTGGGGGGTTGGTATTGCTACCGATTACTCTACTATTATCTAATTATCTAAGCTAAGGTTGTGATAGTCTATGTCTAATTGATGTGTACTCGTATGATAGTTTAAAGATGTGTTTACTTAGGTTTTACTACTCCTTAATTATCTCCTATTGATGGTTGATTTGTCACGTCCTTATTCCTAGTTGCGTTGTGATTCTAAGGCTATAGGGCGTGCTTGTTTCCCTAACTCTTTGAAATTACCAAAGGGTCTTGTTTACAAATCCTCTAGTGATTTATAGACGCCTACTCTACGGTTGTCCTTGAATACTTTATCCTACAATTACCTAGATAATTATATTCTAAAGTTCACAAAGAAAAGTCAAGCATTAAGTACACAACGAATAATCTAGCGCACTCTAGATCATTAGTCAACTAAGATAAGTATCAACCAATCAATATTCAATAATTAAGTTTCATATTCCCTAAGCAAACACACAAATAAATTAGCCGGACATGGAGAACATGCAAGCATACACACAAATAATCAAAGACATAATTAAATTAATGAAGTAAATACTTATCTTGATGTATAATAGGGTTTAGAACCCTAAAATACTGCACAAGAAAGCCTTGGTTCGGTTTTAGGTTTTTACTCCAAAAGACTACACACAAAACTGAAAAATTCGGATTCTATATATAAGATTACATCTGCGACGGCGTCACCTTATGTTTCGTGACGCCGTCGTGTCGCCGTCATTAGGGTTTCGTCTTGGCCACGTAAACCTTGCGACGGCGTCACCTTATGACTGTGACGCCGTCCCCTTCAGCTCTGACGCCGTCTTGGCTGCATCTAGGCCGTCTGAGTAACGACGGCCTACTCCTGTAGAACCTGACGTCGTCCCTTGAAAACATGCAATTTCGCTTCTGACCCGTCGCAAAATTCCTTCCCGACGGCGTCGCAGATATGCAGTGACGCCGTCGCCTTATGTTTCAGCAGCTTTGAGTGTCTCGATTCTGACTTTGGCCATTTTCTTCGTACATTCGCGCCTTTTCGTCCAAATAAGCATCATTCCAGCATTTTGCCTTCAAGAGACCTAAAAAGTGAAAAGGAACGATATTAAGCAATAACGGATACAGAAGTGATCGAATAAGGGCTTAAATGACCCCTTAAAAAGGTACCTTTTAAAACCTTATCAAATATCCCTACACTTGGTATTTGCTTGTCCTCAAGCAAATGTGCTTTTAGCCAATTAATTTATAAGTTAGGGGTCATGAAGCATTCATTCAAAACGGTCCACAACACATATAAGCCCCGCAAAAGTCATAACAAGCACGGAAATTACATACTAGCACCTCACATGGGGTGTTTGGATACTCACATCTCTCTCGGGTGTATATATGAAATATAACAAATCGGAAATGGAAGATAAACACTCATTAACCGGTCCTAGTACATAGATTACCATAGGCTTGAGAATAGATCAAACCTCCGTCGCTTTGGCGTAAGCACCTAGGAAAGACTATCAAAGAGGTCTTTTAAAGGGTTGTAATGTTAGGCTTACGGTAGGGAAATGAAGGGTTTGGTGGGATAGGCTATTTAGTGGTGGATAGTCAAAAATCTCTATGTTGCAAGTATACGAAGAATGGCGTTGCTAAGCCAAGACTCGACACTCTAAAACTCTAGGCAACGAAAATAAACAAACATAATTTAAAAGATAGATGTAGGATGGTAGCCCGTATGGTTTTTTTTTTTTTTTTTTTTTCACTCTCTTTTTTTTTCGAATTTTTTTTTTTTTTTTTTTTTTTTTTTTTTTTTTTTTTTTAATCATACACTTTTACTCTACCATCCTCTACGGTACATCAAAATGATAGGGATTTATAGACACATCCCTACACTTGAGTTTTTATTACTCTAACACTAATTTGACCCGAATTGAAAAGATCAAAACACTTGGAGTACATTATTATGCAAACAAAGGGAATTTGAGTTTAACGTTCTCTTCCCTATATTTCATAAACTTTAACTTTTCCCATGAATCCCAATCATCCCAAAACTGTATACAAATGATATGACTCGACTTAGCAACTCATGCAAGCAACCAGATAATTGAACTAAGGGTTTTGGGTGATAACATAAATTTGCACTAAAAGTGAGTGCAATAAAGGTAGGCTAAGGCGATTTGGGTGTATATTAGGGGGTGGGGTGTAAACAATGCTCTTCATTGATATTCCGGAAAAACCGAAACATCACGAGAACCGCGAAAAGGATAGGCTCTGAGGGGTTAACTAGGGGTATCGTGTACTAAAGATGAGTACAACGCAAAGGGTGTGGGGGAATTACTCAACCGATATGGAAGAAGTAATTATATTACAGGTATTAAACAAGGGTTTATCCTAATGCCTCTTATCATTTAGTTATTCCTAACTACACAAGTGTAGTCTCACTAGCGATCTCGGAATGCATCACAAAACAAGTTCTAGAATCTAATATACTACCGGTTCACACTCTAAGCATTAAAGATGAATGCTTTAATTCCTACTAATCTAAGGGCGATCCTCACATTTTGGGTGGAATTTAGGTGGTAAAGGGTTTTTGTGCTAGTCATGCAACTTCCTATCCATGAGACGCTTTTGTTAAGACTAATGGCCCACTCTTATACGTCATGAAAAAATTTTAAATTTGGCTAAAATTACCCTAACCTACATTTTCTCATGGTTTATTACACAAATACACTTGGACAAAGCAAATAGTCAAGGATAAGCATAGTTTCAAAGTTCCCGTTTATTTTCCCTCCCTACACTTAAACTGAACATTGTCCCCAATGTTCCCCGAAAGTATCAAAGTTATGATAATAGAAGGTAATTAAAAACGAAAGAAACTAATACTCCCCTGATTAGCTTGGTAGGATCCGTAAAAAGTGGTGGTTAAATCTTTTCCAAGAAGAGTTTTTTGCGTGAAAGGCTCCTTCCAAACTTGTGTAACTTTTTCTTGACAAACTAAACCTGCACACTAGAAGAAAACAAACGAAACCTTCGCGTAAAATCGGCGGTAATAATATACATAAGACTCGATTTAAACTAGGATATAATGCTTGTGGAATGGATGTTTACAGAATTTGTTTTGAAAGTTAAGATCTGGAAAATTCCAAAATTTTACAAGTAGCTCAGAAAACGAGAAAAAGTAAGCTGATGTTTTTATTACTTCCTGACGCCGTCAGGTTGCAATCCTGACGCCGTCAGGTTATCCTGACAAAAACTGGTCTGCGATTTTCTGGAAAAAATTCTGGAAAATTTACATCTTTAGAATCTGGAAAAATTTCTGCAAAAACATCCATTATGACTCGATACAAGCATTTGACTCGAACAAACAAACATATATATCTTTTAATTAATTGTTATTCTCATGTTCACGTTTCTTATGAAAACGTGTGTAATCCTCCCTACACTTATCCTTTATGTAAAATACCTTTATATGTAATTAAGACGAGGTTAAAAACAAAATAAAGCATTTTTACAAATTCAAACATGAGGACAAACAATTAATAAAAGATATATGACACTAACAAGCAAACAATTAAGCATGGGTTGCCTCCCACGAAGCGCTTTTCTTTATTTAAGAGTCTTGTAGCTAGACTCGTAGTCCTACTACTACGTTTTTGCATCACCGCCCTCTTGACGGTCTCTATCGGGGGGTTCCATGTTGTAGAAGTGTCCCATGATACTCCTTTCTAAGAGTTCACCCTCTTCCCACTCGGTCCTATATTTCGGTCCTAAATTCAAACAATCTTTATAGAACCCGAAAAGCTTAGCCATAACATAATCTACTCCCTTTTCCCTATCCTCATCATTCCTGTAATAGACCGACAGTTTAAGTTCCTTTTCATCATTGGAGAGTGATGAAAACTTCTCAATCTTAAACGGCATTTGGTAGGCTACGTCGTCGGTCTCATCCTTGAATCGCACTACTCCTAACGATGGGTCATAGGTCATCCCGGTCCTTTCTACGAAAGGTTTTCCTAGAATAACATGGGACAAGCTAGGGTCTATGGCCGTGCTAATATCTTCCACAATTATGAAGTCCGTAGGGAGTGTGAAACTACCTACATAGACGGGCAATCCCTTAACTCTACCAAGAAAATTACACTTATCACTAGGATTATCGAGGTCTTGCCTAGTTGGGATAGGCTTCTTCATTATCCAATTGTAATAGGTGCTAGTCATTATGTTAATTGGGGATTTACAATCAATGTAAGCCTTTGCCACAAAAAGGTGTCCTATGCAACATGGTATGTTAAGATTCCAAGGGTTCCCAAACTTGATTCTAGGGCTTTTCCTAACATACATGTGACGGAGGTCACGCACTAAGTGAGGGTGGCGGGATAATTCCTCTTCCGTAGGAAATTTGTTGAAATAGTCATTGTCTACTTCATCTTCTTCCTCGGGTGTTTCATCTTCAACAAATGTTTGGTCTTCTTCGTCATCTGTTTCATCCGGTTCCACTAAGGCGATGGCATTGACGAATTGGACGTGCTTAATAAGCTTGCTTGGATCCTTAATTTCTACACCTGGAGGCTCGGGAGTCGAGATAGCACTAACCTTCCTATCACTATTTATGGCTTTCAACAGGTTGTCTATCTTCCTATCCATCTCGGCTTGTTGATGGTTAAAGTGGTCCGAGAGCTTAGCCATTTGGGTTTCTTGGGACGCAACTATGTTTTGCAACATCCCTTCAATACTCTGTTGGTTAGGACCGTTAGGTGGGGGCCACGAGAAATCATTGGAGGTGAATTCTTTGGTTTGTCCCCAGTAAAAGTCGGGCTTGTTTTTCTATGCCTCCCGGGTTTCATTGAAATTCCTAGGTCCGGGCGTTGTAGGGAATCTTCCTCCCGTTCCATTATTACGCGAGGATGCGTATTCAACGGAAGCATGTTCGGGGGATAGGGTGCTAGTGCGCGTGTTATGAGGATCACAAAACGGCTCGCACGAAGAGGAAACTTTGTTTATATGGCGCGAGGACTTAGGATTCTCGTAGGAACTCATGAGGAATTTGACTTGATCTTCAAGTTCGATCATCCTACGGTCGGGAGGAGGCAAGGAGATTGCCTTGACGGTTTTGGGAAGTTCACGGGGGTCATCCCAACTTTCGTTGTCATAGAGGGCAAGGTCCTCTATTATTTCCCATGATTCTTCCGCGGTGAGATCACTAAGTTTTCCACCGGCCGCTTGGTCAATGGATCGCTTAGTGGGAAAGTTGACATGATCATAAAAGATTTGGACTTGGAGCCAAAGATCAATGCCGTGATGAGGGACTTTATGAAGTAAGTCCTTGAATCGGGTCCATGCTTCGTAGAGAGATTCACCTTGACGTTGTTGGAACATCAAGATGTCATTCCTAAGCTTAGTGGTTCTCCCCGGTGGGAAAAATTGAGCAAGGAAGCGAGAAGTAAGATCATCCCAACTTGAGATGGAGCCGGCGGGAAGTCGCTCAAGCCAATTACTAGCTTGGTCCCGTAGAGAGAATTGGAAGAGACGCAAGCGCGTGGTCTCCCGAGTAGTAGCATCAAGGTCGATGGAATCGACAATTTTGAGGAAATCCCTCAGATGCTGATTTGGATCTTCGGAACGAAGTCCATGGAATGCACATCCGTTTTGCACCAACCGGATGGTGTCGGATCGCAGGGCCGTAGTTTGGGCTTGGTCGGGAAGCTCAATGGTGTTCCTATAACCTAGGTGGTTTGGTCTCGAGTACTCACCAAGAGTACGGGCTCTTGGCGGGTCATTTGGTGGTGGGTTGATGAGTGGTGGTTGGTTGTCACCTTCCATGGTGAAAAGTGATGGGTGTTACGAACAAAGGTCACGAAGAAGGGGGATAGACTAAGAGAAAGCTAAAAATGAGAAAAAAAGTTTACTTGATATGAATCAAGCAAAGAAACCTAAACGAGGTGAACTACTAACTAGCTATTCTATTCCCCGGCAGCGGCGCCAAAAACTTGATAACGCTACACGCGTCGTTCGGGGTCAAGGAAACTTCCTTTTCTTCGAGCAAGTTTTATAACACCCTAGGCAGTGAACCTAATCGTTGTAGTGTAGTAATTAGGGTAAGCCACGGGTATTGATATCGTTCTCTAGGGGAATAGGAATGCTAGTGAGAAGTTACTACGCTAAGGTTGAGGTTGAGGAAGATTATTTTTTATCTTTTTATATTTTTTAGAAATTGAAAAGGTACGAATCTCGGGTATTGGATTTGGGGGGTTGGTATTGCTACCGATTACTCTACTATTATCTAATTATCTAAGCTAAGGTTGTGATAGTCTATGTCTAATTGATGTGTACTCGTATGATAGTTTAAAGATGTGTTTACTTAGGTTTTACTACTCCTTAATTATCTCCTATTGATGGTTGATTTGTCACGTCCTTATTCCTAGTTGCGTTGTGATTCTAAGGCTATAGGGCGTGCTTGTTTCCCTAACTCTTTGAAATTACCAAAGGGTCTTGTTTACAAATCCTCTAGTGATTTATAGACGCCTACTCTACGGTTGTCCTTGAATACTTTATCCTACAATTACCTAGATAATTATATTCTAAAGTTCACAAAGAAAAGTCAAGCATTAAGTACACAACGAATAATCTAGCGCACTCTAGATCATTAGTCAACTAAGATAAGTATCAACCAATCAATATTCAATAATTAAGTTTCATATTCCCTAAGCAAACACACAAATAAATTAGCCGGACATGGAGAACATGCAAGCATACACACAAATAATCAAAGACATAATTAAATTAATGAAGTAAATACTTATCTTGATGTATAATAGGGTTTAGAACCCTAAAATACTGCACAAGAAAGCCTTGGTTTGGTTTTAGGTTTTTACTCCAAAAGACTACACACAAAACTGAAAAATTCGGATTCTATATATAAGATTACATCTGCGACGGCATCACCTTATGTTTCGTGACGCCGTCGTGTCGCCGTCATTAGGGTTTCGTCTTGGCCACGTAAACCTTGCGACGGCGTCACCTTATGACTGTGACGCCGTCCCCTTCAGCTCTGACGCCGTCTTGGCTGCATCTAGGCCGTCTGAGTAACGACGGCCTACTCCTGTAGAACCTGACGTCGTCCCTTGAAAACATGCAATTTCGCTTCTGACCCGTCGCAAAATTCCTTCCCGACGGCGTCGCAGATATGCAGTGACGCCGTCGCCTTATGTTTCAGCAGCTTTGAGTGTCTCGATTCTGACTTTGGCCATTTTCTTCGTACATTCGCGCCTTTTCGTCCAAATAAGCATCATTCCAGCATTTTGCCTTCAAGAGACCTAAAAAGTGAAAAGGAACGATATTAAGCAATAACGGATACAGAAGTGATCGAATAAGGGCTTAAATGACCCCTTAAAAAGGTACCTTTTAAAACCTTATCAACCAACATCAACCCTCTACACATAGATGGACTAAAGACCATCCTCTGGCTAATATTATTGGCAACCCGAATCAACCGGTCGTTACGAGACAACGTCTTCACTCAGATGGTGAACACTGCATTTATGCACTCACTGTCTGCCAATCTGAACCTAAAAACATTAAAGACGCAATGACAAAAGACAACTGGATTGAATCCATGCAAGAAGAACTCAACCAATTCAAACGTCTTGAAGTATGGGAACTGGTTGAAAGACCAACAGGAGTCTACGTCATTGGTCTAAAATGGATTTGGAAAAACAAATTGGATGCTGAAGGGAACGTCATCCGAAACAAGTCACGTCTAGTTGCTAAGGGTTATCGTCAGGAAGAAGGAATAGACTTTGAAGAATCTTTTGCTCCGGTTGCTCGTCTTGAGGCTGTTCGGATATTTCTCGCGTTCGCGGCTCATATGAACATGACGGTCTATCAGATGTATGTCAAAACGGCGTTTCTCAATGGGCAACTTAAAGAAACGGTCTATGTCAGCCAACCAGATGGATCGTTGATCCTGAGTTCCCGAACCATGTCTACAAACTGAACAAAGCTCTTTATGGTCTCAAACAAGCCCCTCGGGCATGGTACGATAAGTTATCATCTTTCCTCATTGCCAATAATTTCACCAAAGGCTCGGTTGACCCAACTCTTTTTATACAATATCACGGGGCACACATCTTAATTGTTCAAATTTACGTGGATGACATCATTTTTGGGTCAACACATAAAAAGTTTTCAATCGCTTTTGCAAAACTAATGAAGAAAAATTTTGAAATGTCCATGATGGGTGAACTTACGTTCTTTCTAGGACTGCAAGTTCATCAATCACCCCGTGCTATTTTCTTGAGTCAGTCCAAATATGCCCTTGAACTGTTAAACAAATTTGGAATGACAACCTGTGATACTTATGCCACACCAATGGCTCTTATTGTAATACAGCATAGGACCCGTTTCTCACCGTCATACATATCATGATCCATCAGCTGTTCCACCATTGTACTTAATCGTCATGAATTGGAAACATTGCTTGCTCCTCTGGTTAAATATTTTGTCAAAAGTCGTGCTTCAGATGTATCGAATGTTTCCGCTGCACAACCGATAATACTCTAATTTCTGATACATCTGACTCTAAAACAACAACCGTTACTGTAGCTGCACCTCCAATCGAATCTCTGAAAACAGAAGAACAAAGTGTTTCCTACAACAATGTCACAGCTGATGATCAACTTAATGAACTGAGATGATTTTTGTCAGCAGTTGATTCTCTCGAGATATTTATGGTACTTCACACTTGTTCGGTTGCTTGGATTTACATGGTTTCGATGTCTTCAATTCATCATCAACATACGTGGTGTATGATTCTGATTCATTGAAAACATCGAGGGGGAGAGAGTGTAGGCGTCTCTTTCCTTCTTCGTTTTTCCACGTGCTTCCTTGCGAAAACCCAATGCTCTCCAAAATTTCTTCCATAAGGGCGAAGAAATGAGACGATCTGTGGTTCAAACGTCTTAATTCAGTGTTATCGTCTCAATTTCACGGGTGATCTTGTGTGAAGTTACCCAAATATGATGTTATGATGCCTCACACACAGTCTTGGTATCGACTTATTGCATACTTACAGGTCATTAGTATTCCGTAAGACCACAACAGTCAGGGGAAAGCCGTATCATTTCGTCTTTCATGGTTTATTTGGTGTGATGAGTCTACATACGTGAGAAGATCTTGTTGATTTCTGGCATGTTACCCTCGAACGGATCTTCCGCAATTAGTCAGACATACTTTGTGTGGTTTACTGCTCATCTACAAATTCCGCTGCATACTGAAACCTTCAAAAGTTAGAGGAAATGTAGACTTCATCAAAGTTTCAAATCTGCTAAAGACAGTTATCAGTTTGAGGGGAAGCTAATTTAGAAACATCGTCAATTGGGGAAAGGTTAATTTGTTTCCTACTTATTTCATCTTTTCCCTAATATGGCTTGTGCACACATCACAGTGTACAACCCGTAATAGTCAAGAAAGGACCCTGTGGTACGCCTCAGTGCCACAATCCTTATAAAAGGAGCGAAAGCTTCTTATTTTTGAGTAAAACCTATCAAACCTTTCATTTTTTAAGGTTTTGCTCAAAAAGACAAGTACTTCCCCATAAGATTTTCAAAACCTCAACCGTTTTATATCACTAATTGAGGAGGAGTATTTGAATTAAAACTTTGTTCACAAAATGTTCACAGTGGTCACTCTTCCCGCAACTCTCAAAATGGTCATATTTATTCTCAACCGTTCAAAAATAACATTTTTTATATGCCATTTTTGAGGGGGAGAAAATTTGTGTGATAAGAAATATGTTGTGCAGAATGCAAATGAATCTGTGTACCTCAGACTTAACCAACGAATTGACGGTACTAAACTGTTAGTAACTCGAAAAGACTTGTCCTGGACGGGTAATAATTTCAAGCTAGTTCGCTAGTGATGTAAACGTGTCTCGCAAAAGGACTTGTCTAAGTAGAAAGTACCATTCGAGAAACTTTTGATAGACATGAACTCTGACGGGTTTGACAACCTTCCAAGGTTTGTCGACACCTTCAAGGTAGTTATTAGAGCTAGTTGTCACCTAAAAGCTGACAATATATCTCTTTAACTATTCAACGTAACCGTGTCTCGCGGGAGATTGTCTATCTTTAGTGGATCAATTCAAAAAATGCGCGCTCTTTCCTCACTGTGCATTTAACCATTAAAACTATTAAGCACATGTGGAGGGGGAGTATTTATGCAAAAACTTATCTCTCACAGTGGTTCAAACATGTTTTTCATTTACAAACCCTTTGAGAGATATTTTTCACATACAGTGGTTTAAATGGCAAACATAGGTTAGTCATGGAGTTATAAGGTGACTAAGGTTAGGAATAACCGTCCTATGATCCGCCAGAGCCGGAGGGATCTACCCAAGGACACTACCATTAGTTAGTGTTAGAAGTCCTTAGGAATGATTATAAAAAGGAGAAAATGAGAATCGGAGAAAGAAGGAGTTGAAGAATCAAAAAGAAATGTAAAGTAAAGGGTGAAAAGAAATAGCCCTCCAGATTATTCAACTTAGGGCAGACACCGGGTTCAATTCATATGCTACTGGTTGTCACTTAGTGACACCAGTATTGAAGATTAAAAGTCGTCATGGACCCAGTGACGCATGCACTAAACCTTCTTAGCCACTCAAGTTTCTCTCAACAGAAGCTTGTTTCATTCTCACAGGGAACCCTACATAAACTATTAGCTTTCTCTTAGAGATCGCTGGTATTGAAGAAGGAGACCCTCTCCCTAGTCTCCGCTCAGGAAAACCAAAACGCACTATTGAGTCTAGAGCCACGAGATTCATCAAAAGATCTCTTAGGAACACTTGACATTTAATCACTTGATGATCAACAAATAAGATCATCAGTGGTTCATATCGAGTCCTTCACAGATCTTAGCAATCTGTCGAGAACATTTATGAGAGGTTCACATTTGTGATCCTCAGTGATTGAATGGAAACTCCTGCCAGGGTCAACATCAAACAGCCCTGACAGCAGGTCACTTCGGTAACTCCCCGTGGATTACGCGGAGTGTGTCTCAAACGGTCTACAGTCGTGAGGTGATGCTTCGGTATACCTCAGCGACTCATCTGAACTGTAGATGTACTTCGGTACATCGCGTTATCTCACTTGTGGGACTCCAGTTCAGGAACGGCCTTTGTAAGAATTAGAGTTGTGTCTTCACACTATGCTGTTGACACTCTCGAAGTTCAAACTTGTAAGTGCCGGAAACCGCTTATTACTAACTGTTGGAAATGTTTTCTTCTTATGGAAGCTCTGGAGCGGGATGATCGTGCTGATTCTTCTCATGCTCACGCCAACATCAACACTAATGGAAGTTCTATTCAAAGGCAACACAACCGTCAGAATGATTCTTCGTCAAACCAAAGAATCTACAATGATAAAGATTTAAAGAACTTCATCAGTATTGATTTCCAACGTCAAAGAGCGTGTGAGCATGTTGAAGAATGACGTGGAGACACTGGAGCAGCGAAGCAGACCTGAGACAGACTGATGCAGACAACATACTTTCACTTTCACCACAAAGAACAATGATCAAAGAACAAAGTTAATGATGACGTCGAAGCGTAACTGTCCAAAGATAACGATCTCTCTACACTGGGGAGATTGTTCGAATCAAGACAATTCCTCTCACAAGAAAGAAGAATGTCAGAAGACGTCACAGCTAGTATTACATCAACGCCTTCACCGTTTACATTCATATATACTTGAGGGGGAGATTGTTGGAATCACTCCTAAACAGTATTTCAAGTATTTATATTTCATATGTAATAGATAGCTTTATTATGGCCTTTATGTTTGTTTAAGGTCAAGCTTATGTAGAAGGCCCATAAGCTTGATCCAAGCCCAATAAGGAATAGGGAAGGAGAGGGAGTGTTGCCCTAGCTCCTTGCCTATATAAACTCTTGTAAACCCTCATTTGAGGGTTGGTTGTTCAGGTTTTCTTTTCACACATTCACCTTCGCCTAACCGTGCCTCTCTTATTGTGTGTGTGTGCTTGTTTACTTGTTCAATCGCCTTATCTCTTCTCTTATAAGCTTGTGTTGTAAAACTAGTGACCTAACAAGTCGGATCTGAAATTCGGACTGCTCACACTACTTCCGTTATCATGGCGGAAGAACGCCCTATGTGTGAGCTTCTCCAGGCACCCATCGACGGGTATGGAGATGCTATTGTTGTACCAGCCATTGTGGCTGAAAATTTTGAACTCAAAACCGGGTTACTGAATCTTGTAACCTCAAATCAATTCTACGGTTTTGAGCGGGATGATCCTCATGCTCATATTTGATGGTTTAACAAGATTGCATCTACCATCAAGTATAAGAATGTCCCTACTGATGCTGTTAAGCTTCTTCTGTTCCCATTTTCTCTTGAGGGGCAAGCCCGGATTTGGCTTGAAAAACAACCCCCTCAGTCTATTGAGACATGGGAAGATCTGGTGAAGAAATTTGTGAATGAATTTTACCCACCTTCCAAAACCACGAGTCTAAAAAATGAAATCATCAAGTTCACTCAGAAGTTTGATGAACCCTTCAGTGAATCGTGGGATCGTTTCAAGGAATTACTTCGCAAATGTCCTCACCACGGTTTCTCCGAGTTGATGCAACTCGACACTTTCTACAATGGAGTGAGTCAATCTGATCAAGATTCTCTCAATTCCTCCGCGGGAGGAAATTTCCTAAGCAAAACTGTCAAAGAAGCTTTAGCGATCATCGAAAACAAGTCTAAAGTCCGCACTGCACGAAGCAAGCCGGTTGTTTCCCAAGTCAGTGTTGGTCCTTCTTCTTCTTCATCGCCCGTGAGTCAGTCTAGCACCGATGCTAAGATTGATAAACTCACGGAAGCTATTCAAGCTTTGGTTCTCTCCAATCAAAAGAAAGTCTCTTGTCCACAAACTTCACCACCTGCTGAAGTTAAGAAAGTGGAAGTCTGTGTTACTTGTGGTGGCCCCCATGCTTATTATAACTGTATGGCTACTGATGGTAACCCTTTTGAAGCCAATGCTGTGGGCGGGATGTCTAATCAAGGAGGCAATCAATATCGTGCTCCTATAGACCTGAACCACCGTCCTAACCACTACTCTGGACCTCCCGGTTTCAATCAAAACCGTAATCAGAATCAGAATAGACAAAACCAAGGTTTTCAAAACCAAGGTAATTTCAGTCCAAACAACGGTTTTCAAAATCAAAATCAAAATTTCCAACATCAAGGAAATTACAATAGAAACCCAGGTCAGGGAAATTTCAACCAAGGGTATTTTCATGCAAACAATCAAGGAAATTTTCAGAATCAAGGCCCTAATCCTAACAATAGAGGCCAGAATTTTCCTGTGCAAACTCAAGCCATTGTTCCAACTGGACCATCATCTGATGAGTTGTTGAAACAATTCATGAAATCCCAAGAGGAAATGAATCGGTTGTTGGTTAGCCAGATTTCTGACATTAAGAAGTCTTTAAATGATCGACCCTCGGGCTCAGGTACTCTACCTAGCAACACGATCGCTAATCCGAGGGGCGATGCAAAGGCGATCACAACCAGAAGTGGTGCTTCTTATGATGGACCCGCTATTCCTACTACCTCTTCTTCTTCTCTCCCGAAGGTAGTGGAAAGCGAACCTGAGGCAACAAAGGACAAGGAACTTCCTACTAATAACGGAAGTACCAGCAATGTCCATCCTCAGGTTGTCCCGAAACCCAACACCAAACCTGGAGTTGTTTTTGAACCTCCAGTTGTTGACCCTAAATCCAAAACTTCTATTCCTTATCCCTCACGGTTACAAGAGCAAAAGCTCCGCGAGAAAGCTAGTCATCAAATGGAAAAATTCTTTCAAATTTTCCAAGAACTTCACTTTGACATAAGCTTCGCGGATGCTATCATGTTGATGCCCAAGTTTGCATCTACTCTGAAACACATGTTGAGCAACAAGGAAAAGCTGTTTGAAATGGCTAAGACTCCTTTGAATGAGAATTGCTCAGCAGTCTTGTTAAAGAAGCTTCCCGAGAAGCTAGGAGATCCCGGAAAATTTCTTCTTCCTTGTGTTTTTCCTGGGATGATTGAATGCTTTGCCCTTGCCGATCTTGGTGCAAGCATCAATCTGATGCCGTATTCAGTATGGAAGAAACTTTCTCTTCCGGAACTCATTCCTACCTGCATGAATCTTGAGCTTGCAGATCGTTCTATCTCGCGTCCTCTTGGCATCGCCGAGGATGTATTTGTCAAAGTAGGAAAGTTCCATTTCCCAGCTAACTTTGTGGTTGTTGATTTCGATGCTGATCCTAGAGTTCCTCTCATTGTTGGAAGAGGATTCCTGAGGAAGGGTCGTGCTCTTATCGATGTATTTGAGCAAGAGATCACTCTACGTGTGGGTAATGAAGCTGTTACATTTAACCTCGATCAGACTTCGAGGTACTCCTCAAACTATGATACTGAATCAATTAATCGAGTCGATTTAATTGATATTGCTTCAGAGGAGTACTCTCAAGAGTTTCTTGGTTATCTTCATAATTCTGTGAGTGGGAATTCCAATTCCACCACATCTTCTCAACCTATCATTGCCGACTCTTCCCCCTCTCTCACTCCGTTTGAGGGAGGTGACTTCCTTCTGGAAGAGATCGATGAATTTCTGGCTACTGATGAATCAATTCCGCCTGGAATTGATGGTGTTTATGATTCGGAGGGGGATATTCTTTATCTTGAGCAATTGCTTAATGAAGATCCATTGCCTTCACTCCCTCCGAAAGAAATCACAATTGAGGAAATCAAATCAGTGCAAACTTCTACTGATGAATTTCCCGAGGTTGAACTTAAGGACCTACCTCCTCATCTTGAGTATGCATTCTTGGAGGGTGATGATAAATTGCCCGTCATAATTGCTAAGGACTTAACTGAGGAGGAGAAAACTGCTCTCATAAAGGTCTTGAAGTCACACAAGCAAGCAATTGCTTGGAAACTCTCCGATATTAAGGGTATCAACCCTGAGTTTTGTACTCACAAAATCTTAATGGAGGATGACTTCAAGCCAGCAGTCCAACATCAGAGAAGGGTGAATCCTAAGATTCATGAGGTTCTTAAACTTCTTGATGCCGGTTTGATTTACCCGATCTCTGATAGTCCTTGGGTTAGCCCCATTCATTGCGTTCCAAAAAAGGGTGGCATAACTGTTGTCACAAATGAAGAAAACGAGTTAATTCCAACTCGATTGGTTACGGGATGGCGCGTGTGCATTGACTATCGCAAGTTAAACGAAGCCACCCGTAAAGACCATTTTCCTCTACCCTTCATGGACCAGATGCTTGAGAGATTAGCAGGGAACGAGTACTATTGTTTCCTTGATGGTTTCTCGGGTTACTTTCAGATCCCCATTGATCCGCTGGATCAAGAAAAAACCACATTCACCTGCCCATACGGGACGTTTGCCTACAGACGTATGCCTTTTGGCTTATGTAATGCTCCTGGCACGTTCCAACGATGTATGATGGCAATTTTCCACGACATGATCGGGGAAACTATGGAGGTGTTTATGGATGACTTCTCGGTCATTGGGGACTCATTTCAGACATGTCTCTCCCATTTAGACAAAATGCTAAAAAGGTGTGAAGACACCAATCTATGTCTAAACTGGGAGAAGAGCCACTTTATGGTCAAAGAAGGCATAGTCCTTGGCCATAAGATTTCCAAGAACGGGATTGAGGTAGATAGAGCAAAAGTTGATGTTATTGCTAAATTACCTCATCCTACTACCGTCAAAGGTATTAGGAGTTTTCTAGGTCATGCCGGGTTTTATCGTAGATTCATTCAAGATTTTTCTAAAATCGCTCGGCCTATGACCCATCTTCTCGAAAAAGATGCTCCTTTTATCTTTTCTCCTGAGTGCATCGAAGCTTTTGAAACACTTAAGAAAAAGCTTACGGAAGCACCCATTCTAGTTGCCCCTGACTGGGATTTACCCTTCGAGCTCATGTGCGATGCAAGTGACTTTGCCATCGGTGCAGTCTTGGGGCAACGCAAAACTAAGCATTTTCAGCCAATCCACTACGCGAGCAAAACTATGACTGAAGCTCAGACCCATTACACCACTACAGAAAAAGAATTATTAGCTGTGGTGTATGCGTTTGAGAAATTTCGGCCATACCTTATCTTGACCAAATGCGTGGTGTATACGGATCACTCGGCCCTCAAATATCTCTTTGCTAAACAAGATGCAAAGCCGAGATTGCTCCGTTGGGTTCTCCTCCTACAAGAATTTGATATCATTATTCGTGATAAAAAAGGAGCTGAGAACCTGGCTGCTGATCATCTGTCCCGATTAGAGAACCCTCACCAGGATGTGTTTGAGAAAAAGGAAATTAATGAAACATTTCCTCTCGAAACACTTAATGTGGTTTCTTTTCGTGGAGACTCTTCTACCCCATGGTTTGCTGACTTTGCAAATTACCATGCGGGTAACTTTGTGGTGAAAGGGATGTCGTCCCAACAGAAAAATAAATTCTTTAAAGATGTGAAACATTATTTCTGGCACGACCCCTACTTGTTTAAAATTTGTGCGGATCAAGTCATCCGGTGATGTGTGTATGGTCAGGAAGCTGTTGACATTCTCAAAGCTTGCCATTCTGGACCTACTAGGGGACATCATAGCCCCAACTACACCGCCAAGAAGGTGTTTGATTCCGGATTCTATTGGCCCACGATTTATAAGGATGCCCATGAATTTGTCAAAACCTGTGACGCTTGTCAACGTCACGGGAATATCTCACAAAGGAATGAAATGCCGCAAAACGCCATTCAAGTGTGTGAGATTTTTGACATATGGGGCATTGACTTTATGGGGCCACTTCCTTCTTCCCGTGGTAACAAATACATACTCGTGGCCGTTGACTACTTGTCAAAATGGGTTGAAGCTAAAGCTTTACCCACCAACGATGCCCGAGTTGTTGTGAAATTCTTGAAATCCTTATTTGCTAGGTTTGGAACTCCACGAGCCATAATCAGTGATCGTGGTACGCATTTCTGCAATGACCAATTTGAAAGAGTCATGCAAAAGTATGGTGTAACTCACCGTCTATCTACTGTGTACCACCCCCAAACAAGTGGGCAAGTGGAAGTTTCTAACCGGGGGATAAAAAGAATTCTTGAGAGGACGGTTGGTGAAAACCGTGCCTCTTGGTCAGATAAGTTAGATGACGCACTCTGGGCCTTCCGTACAGCTTACAAAACACCCATCGGGTGCACTCCATACAAGCTTGTATACGGGAAAGCATGTCATCTACCAGTTGAGCTCGAGCACAAGGCATACTGGGCCTTGAAGCATGCCAACTTTGATATTCAGACAGCTGGTGATCACCGGAAAGTTCAAATGAATGAATTAAATGAACTCCGTGATCAAGCTTACGAGAACTCTTTGATCTACAAACAAAAGACAAAGAAGATTCATGACTCAAAAATCAAGAACCGCGTTTTCAACGTTGGTGATCGAGTCCTTCTTTTCAACTCAAGATTGAAGATTTTCTCGGGAAAGCTCAAGTCCCGCTGGTCTGGTCCATTTACTATCGCTAAGGTTTATCCTTATGGTACCATTGAGTTATCTCAACCCGATGGTCCTAATTTTAAAGTGAATGGTCATCGAGTGAAGCATTATTTTGGAGAGGACATTCCATCCATGGTTGTCCCGGACTTACAAACTTTCCCCATGAACCAATGAATGCGGGGATCGAGTCAAGCTAGCGACTCGGTAATAAAAAACAGTAGCATGCAATATGGGTTTTCACCCATATTTCTGAGCTGTCTGAAGTTTGTTACGGTTAGCCATTCACAAGTGGCTAGCTTGTGTGATAAAACTTGACAGTTCAGCTTCTTCTTACCCCTTTCTACCACCCTAGTGTGGGGGGGGGGGGGGGTTGCCCCACATGTTTTGTATATAAGTCTTCAAAAATTTCCAAAAAAAAAAAAAAAAAAAAAAAAAAAAAAAAAAAAAAAAAAAAAAAAATCATCTTTCTAAATAATGGCCGTAGTATTTCCCTTTTACGTTCTTTGTTTCGGCATCACAGCCGGTACTTTGAATATTGAGGGCAATATTCATTTCTAAGTGTGGGGGGGAATTCTCACGAATTTTATCATGTAATTATACCACCTAATTCCCCCGTTTTTGGCCAAAATTTTTTTTTGGAGTAAGTGTTCTACACTTACTCATTTGGTTATCAGTCCGCCATGTCTGTAAGACAAAAGGATTGGCTAATCCAGGAGCAAACGGCTCTTGGTAAAGATATCTCAAATCCGTTGACGACTTGCAATTTGCCCAAAATTGTATGGTATTCAACTCACCATGTCCTAAAAAGTGAAGAGTTGGCTAGCCCGCAAGGTTATGGCTTGTGGTAAAGGCAGTGGAAAAACCATAATTGGTAATCAGCTCACCAAAGATAATATTGATAATTTATCTAAGAGTTGGCTAGTCCAGAAGCAAACGGCTTCTGGTAAAGACAAATCAAATCCGTTGGAAGCTGGTGGTTTGCTCAAAATCACATGGTTATCGGTGTACCATGGTTCTTACTTGAACTGAAACATTTGGCTACTCCAGAAGTAATGGCTTTTGGTAAAGAGATTCAAATCCATTAAGTTTTTCTCAAAAGATTGCTAGGGACTAGCAATAGTTTAGTGTGGGGGATTGATGAGTGTGTAAATACTCATCATTTTTAGTCAAATCTGAACTGCAAAACACTTAAAAATGCTCAGAAATGCATTAAAATACTGAAAATATTCCAAAATTTCATTTTATATGTTTCAGATGCAAAATGTTCAAAATCAGATGAAAAATGAGCAAAGTTTGCATAATTGGCAGTTTCAGTCCCCCAAGTTTCAAAAATTGTCAAAAATAGTCCCTGAGCCTTAATTTCAAAAGTGAAATCACCAAAGGTCCTTTTAATATCATAACTTGTTAAAATTAGTCCTTTGGTGAAAAATATAAAAAGTTTTGAGAAAATTACAAATTGGTCCTTCAAGTTTAAGAATTGACAGAAATGGTCCCTGGAAAATCTGAAAATGGCAACTTTGGTCCTTGTAATATTAACACTTGTCAATTTCAGTCCTTGGAGCAACTTTGAGATATTGGCAGCCTAGGTCCCTACAGTTTCAGAAATTACAATTGAGGTCCCTTGATTATTTAGATCCCTTTCATACTCCTTTTTGGACTTGTCAATTGCAAATGACCCCCTGTCAATTAGCTTTTTGGACCCTGCAAATTGAACCCCTCCAATATTAAAAGCCCAGTCAAACCATTTGACTTCCACCTTCCCTCCAACATCACGGGTTACCCATTTTCCCCATCATCACAACCTGCATCTCCTCTGATAACACTCAACCATCATCATCCCTACTTCCCCCCTCCAAACACAACACTCCAAGAGTGCATTTAATGCATCTTTGTACCTAACACCCTCCCCAGCTGGCTTAAACCAAAATTGGCGCCAAAAACTTTTTAAACGGCTAGGATCACTTTCACACATCCAAGGGTCAATATTGTTGCTGGGATCCACTCATAGGAGAGAGATAAGACTGCTTGGGTGTATAAAAGGCAAGAGAAGCAACAAGGAAGAGACTTAGTTTTATTTTTCAAAAAAATGTATGTCGTTTCTTAGCTTGTAATGTTTTAAATTGTTTTCAGTTGTGTTTTTAAACTTAATTGTATCAAACAAAGGTATTCAGGTGCATTGTAACTTATTTCCACTATCAATTCCAGTTTATGTTAAATTTTCATAATCTATGTTCACTGTTGGATTTTTTAATTTCAAACTCTGAATCTTAAGCTTCAATTAGCTTCTTTCCAAGTTTAAACAAGTTTATACTAGCTTATAATAGCTTTTTATAAGCTTGTGTTTGAGTTTTAAACAATATTGAACATTGGTCAACATAAGTCAAACATGGAGCAAAAGTAATGCAGAACAGGAAATGGGTGATTCAAGAATAGGAATGGGTTGATTTGGAAGCAATGGGTTGTTTAAAATAGGTAGTGGTTCTTTGGTTCACAGTTTGCAAGCCATTGTGGCTTTGGACCTTTGTAAGTGATTTTCACAAGTTCTTAGCATAATCAGTATTTGTAGTAATAATCTGTTAAAACCTGTTCTAATAGATGTATTTAGGTCTGGTTAAGTTAGTTTGATCATAATATATGCTGGTTCAGTGTTTGGATTAGTTTCAGTTTGCAAATCAGTGTAATATAGGTGTGTTTGGTTTATAGCTCATTCTGTCATTTAGGTGTATGCAGTGGTTTATGTCTGTTGGTTCAAGTTTATTAAGCCTATTTAAGTTAGTATCAATCAATATTTGGTGCCTGCTAGTTCAAAAAATCAAACTTGTATCTAAATCTGTCTCACTGCTCACTGTTGTGATTTTTGGGTTTGCAATCTCTGGATTTGTGTTTAAAAGTGTTAAACATTGCTTGCATTGTACTCATTACATCATATAACATCAACACCAGTCCTCAAATTGGTTTAAAATTTCATTTTGGTCAAAGTTCTCAATTGCTTTCAAAAGTCAAAATTACAAAAAGTGGATTTGAGCTCAACTGCAAGGATTTTTCCTTGACTCATTTTTAAGTCAAATTAGGTGAAATTTGTTGTTTCAAAAACTTCAGTTGGTGTTCTTCCTTATCACCATTTTAGTATAATTTTATAAATTTTTTAAAAGCTCTAAACAGGCTTCTCTTTTGGGTGTCAAGTGCCCTGTTCACAGGGCTTATTATAAACTGAGGTTTCCTCAGTTTTGTCCAGGGTTGCATAGGGCTCATATGAGCTCACCCAGGTCTGAGTTTTGGTTTGCTAGGTCTCTCCCAGGTCTGCTTTAGGTTCCAATTGGTACTTTTCATTTTGAGCTTATTTTAAAGCTTATGCTTGTGTCCAAGGTTGGTACCCAAATCTGTTTTAGCTTTGAAACTCAAAAACATCAAATCCTTGTAACTTGTAATCCAGTGGTTAAAAACAGTTAGGATTTGTTGCATTGTAGTTATTTTAGCAGTTTAGAACTTCTGTAATCAGTTGGTGTCTTATTTTGTCTATTTGGCTTATTTGGAGTGCTTAATAATAAGCACTTGCACATCAGTTTCAATATCTTCCACATAAGCACCTGTTTTTCCATTTTTCTTAGATTCCTAATATTATTTTATAGTTTTCCTGAAATTTTCAGATTTTTCTAAGTTGATTTACTATTTTTCTTAATTTAAAGTAGTTTTTAAGCATTTTTAATTAGCTTTTAATATAAAAAATTCAGAAAAGGTTCAAAAAATAATTTTTCATTTTTCTTAAGTTTAGATAAATAAAAAAAGTAAAAAAAAAGTAATTTTCCAGATTTTTCATAGTTTATTTTGTAATTTTTAGTAATTTAATTAGTTTTTAATAGTTTAAAATTCATAAAAAATAGAAAAATAATCAGAAAATTACAAAAATAGTTTTGAAAATTCTATTTTGATATTTTAGATTTTTCCAAGTCTTAATTTTATTTTTCTAGCTTTATTTCCTAATTTCTTGTATTTTAGGTAATTATTAAATAGTTAAAATAGTTTTTAATTAATAATAATTAGAATAATAGTCATAAAAATAATTTTCTTTTTCTAAAACTTTTCTTTTATCATTAGGATTGTAAAAATATCATTTTCATATTTTTAGGGTTAATATTGTGTAAGTTTCACGTTTTTATTTGTACGTCGCGTAGATTTTAATTTAGTTTTATAAAAACATAAAAACAAAAACATCATTTTAAATATAGTGATAGCGTTTATTTAATAGTTTTTATCTTTTTAATTTCCTTTAATTTGCATTTAAGCCGTTGTAATTTGTTGGTTTTTCCTGTAGTTATAATCATAAACAAATCCCTTTTTCGTTCAAATTTCTCGATCACTTTACGTTTGATAATTCATTGCATAGCTCGCTGGGACATAACGACCCGGGGATACACTATACTCCTCAGATCTTCATTGCATTCGTGCTTAGGCAGTTTTAAGCTGATTACGGTCTGCCATTCACAAGTGGCAGGCTTGAGTGATTTAGCTTGACTGTTTGGCACGCATCAAATTTTTGGCGCCGCTGCCGGGGAGCTGTGCTAATTGTCTTACGTCTAGCAGATTAGTTGTTTGAATACTCACTCATTTGTTTATATCATCCATATCCATCTATATATATATCCATATTTTCTTATAAAAAATCCAAAAAAACCCAAAAACATCCAAAAACGTATAAAACACAAAAATATTTTTCTTTTGTTTCTATATATGTATCAAATATAAAAAAATATATATATATACAAAAAGATTCGTCGTTTTTCTTTAATAAATAACAACTTAAAAGATTACCACCGCAAACCAAGGCAGTGCACTACCTAACTGGGGGTGCGACCATAATAAGTTCCCGAACTAAAGATTTAAAACTTACCTTTGTGTCCTTGTGATTGGTGTACCTTTTTCAAAGAAGCCATTCATATTGTGATTATTGGTTAAGTTCACTGTTGTTTTGCCTCGATTTTGTGTTAATTGATTTTGTTGTGATATCTACGTTTCAGAACCAGAAAACCCATAAAGATTCTTCTCACCCGATTTTTATAAAACGTCTTCATAATTCTCATTCTCATCTGAAAGATTTTCATAATTCCCATTTCTCTCCTTAACTCTGAGTTTCCTTAGAGTTAACTCTAGTGTATGCGCACTCGCTCTTCTAGATCTGTGAGCCCATTTCGTGAGCTTGTCAAGATTCCAAGAAGGCGTGTTCGTAGACTTTCTGCTCCATCAGTCGTGTTGGAATCACTCCTAAACAGTATTTCAAGTATTTATATTTCATATGTAATAGATAGCTTTATTATGGCCTTTATGTTTGTTTAAGGTCAAGCTTATGTAGAAGGCCCATAAGCTTGATCCAAGCCCAATAAGGAATAGGGAAGGAGAGGGAGTGTTGCCCTA
>BPTQ01000001.1:82460346-82496323 GCA_019973895.1 Chrysanthemum seticuspe | reverse complement strand
CATCTTCATAGCCCAAAGATCATATTCCTCCCTTTTAAGGTAAGGAAACTTAGCATTGCTATTAGATAGACTTAGTTGCTGCAGATGGGTGGAGTTTTGGTTGTTGGTGAGTTCAGTATCAGCATCTGAACCAGGCATGATGTTTTTGTTATGGTTGTATGGGTGTTTAGAAAAAGCTTGTCCTTAGTATCGTAGAGACTCTCATGAGGCTCTGATACCACTTGTTGAAACAAACAAAGACCTTGATAGATCTTGAGCTCGTGGATCGTTATGTATGCCTATGTAATCACAAGCACAATAAAAGACAATCTCTACTACTAATGTTTATCAGCGGAATATAAACACAAGTAACAAATAACTAAGAACTTCTTGATCCTCTATGGATCTTTATATTAACTAAAACTGAGTTTTTCCAATCGGTACATAACTCTTTCTAATGTGTTCCTTTTATAGATAAGGAACCCTAAACAATATCGCTAAACCATTTTCCAAGAAACGTATAATCATAAAACTAATAAAGATATACACAATCACTTCCTAATAAAGCTCATGTATATCCACACTAAATAAACTAAACACGGAATAAACACTTCCGTAGAAACAAACTAATAACTATTATACTACAGCAGATTATGTCTTCGGCAGAATCCACTTCACTTCAGTAGAAACACTTCGGCATTAATATCAGCATAATCCAGACTTCACATAATTCCCAACATCAACTTCTTCTTCTCTTTTTCAAGATCAGAATACATTGCTTTTTGTTTAGAAAGTTGGTCATTTAATTCAGAAATTTCTTTGTTTAAAGATTTTATTTTCAAGTTCAGATTCACATCAAGTGTATCATACTTGATTTGCAATTGTTTTTCTCTTAAAACAGAATCTCGATAACCAATTTCTAATTCTGATATTTTGTTTGTATGAAATTCATAGGCTCTGGCGTTCTCTTTGTAACTCTCAAGCTCAGTGGTCAATTTAACATTCGCGGCCTTAACTTCGCGATTGACCTTACTGACTTTCTCAATTTCAATGCCACATTTATGGATTAATGATTCAAAATAAGCACGCGTTTCCTCATCAGTCTCAGTATTTTGTGCCACACAGCCTCCATTAGGATCCACATCTGGAGTTTCAGAGTTAGTATTGCTACAACTCGGATTGTCCATATATGTATCATAAGTAGGTGCTGGCGTCACAGAATGCTGTTCGTCATGAGTAAACACATCAAATATGACATTGTTATAGCATGGATCAATGATTGGTACCTCAGATACGGTATTGGCGTCATAGACAGGAGGTGAGTCTGACTCAGTGTCATACTTAGCTTCCTGAAGATTTGCCATGAAGATGCAATTCGCATTGAGTTCCTCGAGGTCTTCCAATTCATCAAGAATAGCGAAAAAGTCATTTTCCTCAGCACTCAACTGTAACCCCGCATCTAGCTTATCTGCTAATAAAGCAGCTTTCCGAAGGAAATCACCATTCTTTTTGTGCTGCTTAGTGGGACAGTTTCTTGCCATGTGACCCACTCCTTGACAGTTATAACACTTAATCTGATTACCCTGATTCACATTTCCATAATTCCCAACGACTGGAGCTGCAACATTCCCATTCTGATTACCCACTGCTCTATTCCCAATATTCTGTCCATTCTGATTTCCAACATTCTGACCCAACTGATTACCCTAATACGGAGCCGCTTGATTACCCATACGAAATCCAGTAGCATATCCCTGCTGATTCCCAATAACTCCAACCATTTGTCCTTGATTACCCATATTCACACCCGGCTGTGCAATTTGCCTGTTGCGAGTGTTTGACTAAATCCTTTGGTTGTTGTTAGTTGGTGTGGAATAGCGACTTTTTAGTGCGTTACCCAAGAAAGAGTATATCTGTTGCAAGGTCGCTTCTGGGTCATTTTCAGGATCAGTGATTCCTTGTTCCTGGTATTGTTGTTCTGGATAGAATTGTTGTTGTGGTTGTGGAATGAATTGCTGCAAGTTGTTGTTGTTGGAAGATGATGAAGCTTGTTGTTGTGTATTCACTGGAGTTTGAGTCTTTGCAATGAGTGCCAATGGATCATGATTCTTTGCCAATCTTTCTTGCCTGACTTCATTCGCTTCAGCTTGGTTTTGTTTCAGAAAATCATTCAGTTGATCAAAGTTCACCTGATGTAAGTCTTTTGTTTGGTTGACAATAGTGACATATCGTCCCCATTCTTCTGGTAGATTATTCAGGAACTTGATGTTTTGAACGATAGTTCTGGGTGTCAGCTTGTTTCTGATTAGCTCATTCATCAAAGTGCAAAACCTTCCATAGTATGATTCAATGGATTCTCCTGGAGTAGAAGTAAACTTTTCCCATTCAGTTAGCAACTTGTTCTCCATGTCTTGTTGACCAATTTCTGTTCCATGACAAAGCCTTCTAACACGTTCCCACATATCGAAAGCAGTTTCACAACTGTCTACCGCAGCAAAGATGTCTATTGGTAAACCCAGTTGGACAATATGAATTGCCATGTCATCTGCTTCGACTTGTTTCTGATCCTCTGCAGTGTATTCAGATTCAGTTTGAGTATGATAAGATGGTGGGACGTCAGGAGTTCCAGGGTCTAGGATTTGTCGAGGCTTGAATGGTCCATTCGTAATGGAGTTAATCATGAGTTTTCCATTAGGTTTGGTCTTGATGTAACGGAGCATACGGCTTGACCATTGAAGATAACCACCTTTTGCCAACATAGGAGGTCGGTTTTCGGCACCGGCTGCATGAATGTCTTGTTGAGTAGCCATTGATGAAGTTATGATCTGATAAAGTTGATGTAGGATCGATTCAACGATAAAGGAGTTGTGGTTGATGAAGATTAAGCTCAGGTGAGGTGATTCTGAAAGTCGTACTCGTAAACTCGGTTCTTAAAAAATTTTGCCCAAAATTTGAAATTCACTATAAAAATCAATTCTAAGGACGTATGAAAATTTTGAGTTATGACAATTTTGACGTAAAATTTGACCCGAAAAATTTGAATTTAGGCCCAAAAATTTGAATTTTTGACCAAAAATTTCCAAGTTATACCAAAATTTGAATCTCGCGTAAAAATTGAACGTTTAGTCTCCTCGAAAAATTAAATTTTACTCAAGTTTTCCCGCCAAAAAACTTTATGCGTAGTTTTTTTTTTTTTTTTTTTTTTTTTTTTTTTTTTTTTTTTTTTTTTTTTTAAAGAAAACCTTATGCGTAGAAAGAGAGCTTAGGCGTAGAAACAAAAGTTACGCGTAGCTGATATTTTTTACGCATAAGGAAATGAAAGGAAAAGTTACGCGTAGACTTGACCATGACCACGACAACATACCATTATACCAAGACTCGACCTCAGCCATAACATCATCAGTCCGAGTCAACGAAAACCAAACCCATCTAATCCTAGACCTAGACTCATCAATATACCCTCACATCTCTCCCCAACTCTCATCATTGAAACATCAAACGTTTAAACACCATCTCATCTCAGATTCGGATTCAATTTTTTTGTAATCTTGTATAGACTATTTCATTTTTTTAAAAACCTTATGCGTAGAAAGAGAGCTTAGGCGTAGAAACAGAAGTTACGAGTAGACAAGGCTTATGAGTAGGATCTTATGCGTAGGAAGCTTATGCGTAGAAACCTTATGCGTAGAAACCTTAAGCGTAGGAACCTTAAGCGTAGAAACCTTATGCGTAGAAACCTTATGCGTAACCTTAAGCTTATGCGTAGACAAAAAGTTACTCGTAAACCTTACGCGTAATTTTGAAGTTATGCGTAGAGTTACTCGTAAGCTTTTAGCTTATGCGTAAACTATGGTTAAGAACCAAAAATCCTTTACACTGTCACAGCGTAAGAGATATCCACAAGTCGAAGTGTTCCACACACTTATCCAAGTGAGGGAAGCACTGAGTAACAGTTATAGCACGAAGATTCTTCACCAAAAAGTTACGAGTAGAAAACTAGGGTTTTGACTTTTTGACTTCTACTCGTAAGAAATTTCCAACGATTCAAATGATTTCTTTTGCACAGATAGCCTTAAAAACACTCGAATAACCCAAAAATGTTGACCTTTTTCACCCAAAGTGCCTAGAAAAGTTACGAGTAGAAATGACCAAAGAACCAAAAACGAGCTCAAAACTTAACCAAAACGCGTAAAGCTTCGAACTTTTTGCAAAAAACTGAAACTTTAGCACCAAATAAACCTTAAACCACAAGAATCTTGAATTTTTGAGTGCAAAAATTAAAGCTTTAAGCGTGAAACTTTGAGAACGAAACTACGCGTATACTACACAAACAAAAACTTCAACCAAACACTCCTAAACCATTGTTAGGCGATTGATACCAATTGTAGGACCTTAGTTTTATCAACCTTATCACTTTACCAAGCAAACCCAACACGTATACAAGTATACCCACGTGAAACAAACACAAACAAAGCTTAGAAATAAGATGAGAAAGATGGTGACTTGATGTTATATTCGTGTATGTGAGATGATAAGATAAACACAAGATGTTGTATATTCAATAAGGAAAAACACACACACACACTTTCAAGCACACCCCTCAAATGACCATTTGAGGGGTATTTATAGGTGGAATACATGGAAACCTAAAAGGCTTTCCAATGGGCTTTTCGTGGGTTGGACATGGGCTTGGGATGCTTAAGCTTATACACGGCTTAGCATACCTTAACATTTAACCAATTAGCTTAGCCCAGTCCACGAGCCCGTTGACTATTCTAACACGATATCTAACACACGATACAAAGTTCCTAATCGTGAATGACCATCACTTTTAATAAAACTATTAAGGCTAACAATTTCATTTCTCGGGTCAAGTCTCTGTTGTTACCAAACATTAGAATTGAACAAAATTCTCTACTGATTTCTATTCTCTACTTCATTTCTTTTATCTGAATTTCTCTCTACCAAACGCACCCTTATATTAATCATGTACCAAGGACTTTATGTGTATATTTCATTTGATGTCTTTCAAACTGTTTTTAGCAATTAGTTTATAACTCCAGCTAGAACATAGAGGTCCAAACTTAAAATATGTCAAACATACATAATTGTTGATTGCTTTTGTACTTCTAGTCTCAATTGACCAAAAAGTTAGCTGCAACGAGAACGACAATACCAAATAGTTGTTGAATATTAGTGTAAAAACATATAAAAAATGCGTTGAAGTATATAAGAAGATTTCGGTGTGTAAAGAAACCGATTATTACACGAAACTATAATAATTCAATAAACTAATCTTGAACAAGCTAGCCGGATAAAGTTGTAATTGCGCAAAAGCTCTTATGCTCTTTTTCTATTGCTATTAAACATTACAATTAAAGACAATAAACTTTCAAAAACAAATAGTCCAAATGTATTACGAGTATTTTATTTTTGTATACATCACATCCTATCTGTTATACTTTAAGAGTTATTTGAATAGATGTAGTTTTTAGTTGTTTGAATCCAAAATACTAGGTTTTGTAAACATTGCCAAGATTTTACGCTTTTGCACATAAATTTTAGAAAAAAATACACGTTTAGTCCCTATGGTTTGCCCAAAATAACAACTTTAGTCCCTAAGTCGTTTTTATTACACCAGCAGTATCTAATTTTGAAACTATGCACGCTTTTGGTCCCTATTTTGGATGGGCGTTAGTTAAGTCCGTTAAGTATTTTGCGCTGTTAGTCCTTCGTTAATAGTTTTTGCACCGTTAGTCCTTATTTTTTAAAATATAGTTTTCCCCAGTTAGTCCTCCGTTAATAATAGTTATCGCCCGTTTTTTTACGTTTTTGTCCGTTTTTATCCGTTTTCGTTCGTTTTTATCCATTTTTCACCGTTTTTTTTTTCGTTTTTCGTCCGTTTTTTACGTTTTTATCCCTTTTCGTCTGTTTTTATATGTTTTCGTCCGTTTTTTTACGTTTTTGTCCGTTTTTGTCTGTTTTTATCCGTTTTCGACTGTTTTTTTTACGTTTTAATCCGTTTTTCGTCCGTTTTTATCCGTTTTTGTATGTTTTTATCCGTTTTCGACTGTTTTTTTATGTTTTAATCCGTTTTCGTTCGTTTTTTTACGTTTTCGCCCATTTTTTTTTTACGTTTTTGTCTGTTTTTATCCGTTTTCGTTCGTTGTTTATTCGTTTTCGCCAGTTTTTTTTACGTTTTTGTCCGTTTTTTTTTCCGTTTTCGCCCGTTGTTTTACGTTTTTGTATGTTTTTTTCCTTTTGCGTTCGTTTTGTATCCGTTTTCGCCCGTTTGTTTACGTTTTTGTCAATTTTTATCCGTTTTCCTTCGTTTTTTTTTTTCTCAAAAAAATTCCAAAAAAAAAATTGGAATTTTTTCACAAATTTGAAAAAAAAAAAAATTCCAAAAAAATTTTGAAAAAATAAATTGGGAAAAAAATATTTTCGAAAAAAAATAAAAAACTTTGAATCAAAAATTTAAAATAAAAATTTTGAATAAAAAAATATTGAAAAAAAAAACGGACATATTTTTTTTTTTTAAATATTTGAATTTTTTTTTTCAAAATTTTTTTTTGAAACTTTTTATTCAAATTTTTTTTTTTGAAATTTGATTTTTTTTTTCGGAAACATTTTTTTTCCGAAATATTTTTTTTCCAAATTTTTTTTTTTGGAAATTTTTTTTCCAAATTTTTATTTCTTTTTGGAAATTTTTTCAATATGTTGAAATAGTATAAAAACGAAAGAAAAACGGACAAAAATAGATAAAAGCGTACGAAAAACGGACAAAACGTAAAAAATCTGACGAAAACATATAAAAACGTAAAACAACGGGGGAAAACGGGAAAAACGAAAAAAAAAACAGACAAAAACGTAAAAGAACTGGCGAAAAAGATTAAAAAAACAAACGAAAACGGATAAAAACAGACAAAAACGGGGGAAAAAAAAAGGCGAAAACGGATAAAAAACGAACGCAAAAGGAAAAAAACAGACAAAAACGTAAAACAACGGGCGAAAACGGAAAAAAAACGGACAAAAACGTAAAAAAACTGGCGAAAAAGAAAAAACAACGAACGAAAATGGATAAAAACAGACAAAAACGTAAAAAAAAAAATGGGCGAAAACGTAAAAAAACGGACGAAAACGGATTAAAACGTAAAAAAACAGTCGAAAACGGATAAAAAACAGACAAAAACGGATAAAAACGGACAAAAACGTAAAAAACGGACGAAAAACGAAAAAAACGGGTGAAAACGGATAAAAACGAACGAAAACGGATAAAAACGAACGAAAACGGATAAAAACGGACAAAAACGTAAAAAAAACGGGCGATAACTATTATTAACGGAGGGACTAACTGGGGAAAAGTATATTTTAAAAAATAAAGACTAACGGTGCAAAAATTATTAACGAATGACTAACATCGCAAAATACTTAACGGACTTAACTAACGCCCATCCAAAATAGGGACCAAAAGCGTGCATAGTTTGAAAATTAGATACTGCTGTTGTAATAAAAACGACTTAGGGACTAAAGTCGTTATTTGGGGTATACCATAGGGACCAAACGTGTAATTTTTTCTAAATTTTATTGCATTACTTTTGTCGACAGGATGTAAACTAGCAATCTTTTATATATTATATTTATATTATAAAGGAATTACACTACTTCGGAGTGATTTTATCAATTCATTTTTATTGAAAAAATATATGGGCCAATAGGAGAGTTTGATTTTGCTACGTAAGCAAAATCGTATGATATGATTGGTTAATAAAAGTCAAAATTAAATTGATTTTGGTCAAAATTTAATAAATTTTGTGGAGAAAATTTGGTTAATAAAAAATACACATAAAAATATAGGTGTCAAATTTGTGAAAACAAAAACTTAAAAAAAGATGACGTAATTAATAAAACTTTAGTTGCTGAATTTTTAAAAATTATATATAATTAAGTGTAATATTATAAGCCTCCATGTTTTTTAATAACTTTGAATTATAAACAAATACCCCCTTATACTTTATATCATTTATACTTTATATCTTAAAAAATACAATGTATATGTTGTTTTAAAATAACAATATATAAATTTGCATAAGTATCAATTTTTTTTTACTATATACGTTCAATAAAGACTCATTTATTTCATTTTTAAAAGTTTAACCTATGTGTACACGAGTTTACATTTTAAATACGGCTAAATTACTGAAAACGGGAATATAATTATCAAATTGTAAGCACGAGTTACTTTAATATAAAAATAAATATACACGATTGTACTTATAACAATGACTCATGTAATTCTTATTTATTTATATAAGGATATCTAGAAAAACATGTTTTAAAAAACTTTAAGGAGTATACTTTAACTTTATCAATGCATCAACATCTTTGTCAGCTAAATAAAATTAAATCTTAAATGACCTAACAGAAATTTTTACAAATGTTTTATCAAATCGAATGGATATTAATGTATAATGAAAAACTCGTGCATAAGTAGTAGTTGTATTTATATCACAATTTTCATGGGCAAATTCTTATATGTTTATATACTGAACTAAAATGTTAAAATAAATTTGATTTATGTGTAAACTTCGCGCCTGCACGAAACTTATAACTATATAATTATATACAATAACATTTAAAGACACAATATTCAATATTAATACAGAATATTTTTTTTGTCAAAACCCCGTGCGTACACGGGTATTATAACTAGTATGTATATATAAGAGTTGAGCTATTTTAGATCTACTTTTTTTTTTTACGTTTTGAGGGATTTATCTCAATCATCTAAAATATTTGATTCAAGAGACCGGATCAAACATTAAAAACATTAACTTCTACCCCTTCCACCTTCTTCCTTTTTAATTAAAACTCACTTTCACTCATCTTTTTTAGGAATTACATATCTCAAAAACCGTAAACTGTTAACCTACAAAAATTACACCATCGTGACAAACATTTAATTATCTTTCAATAGATGGCTACTTTCATATATTTTCGACTTTTTTTGGTATATTTGTTTTTTCTCAGTACAATATTTTGCTTGATATATCACTTGTGATATAACACTAATCTGTAAGTTCGAACACTCAAACGTGTATAAATATTTTTGTAGAACTCGAAATGACTCATCATTTTTGGCGTTGAAAAATACACATTCTTAGTTTTTCAACCATGTATCACCCATAATTTTTTACCCTCCAAATCAATGCTGTCTATTCATAAAATTGGAGAAAATAGAATAATTTTTTTTTATAGTCAAATCCGGTTGATTTATCAAATGTGATATAACATTAATCTGTAAGTTTAAACACTCAACATGATGTCGTGAAAAGAGCAAAAGTATTTGTGTAAAACTTAAAATGATTAATCTTTTTGGCATTAAAAATTGCATATTCTTAGCTTTCAAACCATATATCAAACATAATTCGTGAACATCCAAATCAATACAGTTTATTCATAAAAGTTGAATGAAATAGAAGACTTTTTTTTAGTCAAACTCGCTTGACGTATCACATTTGATATAACATTAACCTATAAGAGCACTTACAACAATAACGCCGAAACCGGCGTTAAAGCCCCAACGGGCGTTTTTTTTTTTTTTTTTTTTTTTTTTTTTTTTTTTTTATGCCCCTAAATGAGGGGTTGTTTTTGTAAATTGTTGAGAATGTTATTGATGTTATTGGGAAGTTATTGTTGTGGGTGTTTTTTTGGGATGTTAAGGTGAAATGTTAAAGCTGATGTGGCGCTGACGTGGACGGTGTTATGAAATAACTTGGGTTATTGTTGGGAATGCTCTAAGTTAGAACGCTCAATATGCTATCGTAAAATGGGCATAAGTATTAGTAGGGGTGTTCACGGATCGGGTAATATTCGCAGTAACCGAAAACCGAAACCGAAAATAACTGAACCGAATTCATAACCAAACCGAATTGGTCAAAACCGAACCGAACCGAACTAAATATTTGGTTATCGGTTTGGATATGGTTTTGACAATGAAAACCGAAAACCGAACCGAAAACCGAATTCATATAAAATATATATATTTTCAATGTATATATATGAAAAAAATCACTAAAACTCTTTTTTATTATTAATATAACATGATTTAAGTTTGAAAAAAATATTTTGTGCTAAAAATATATATAATTAAATAAAAAAATAATTAAAATTGTGTAATTCGAGTTATTCGGTTCAGTTTTCGGTTATAGGGGTTCGGTTTTCGGTTATTCGGTTCGGTTTTCGGTTATGTTGAATCAAATTTAAATTCGGTTCGGTTCAGTTTTCGGTTATACCCAGAAAAAAAATTAACCGAACCGAATAACCCGATAACCGAACCGATGAACACGCCTAAGTATTAGTATAGAATTCCAAAAAGTTCACCATTATTTGTATCGAAAAATACACATTTCAAAATTTTCAACTATATATCACACATAATATTTGAACATCTAAATCAATACAGATAATTCATAGAATTTGTTGGAAAAAAAATTATATTCAAACTCGTTTGATATATCAATTGTGATATAACACTAATATATAAGTTCGAACACTAAACATGTTGTCGTAAAATAGACATAAGTATTTGTATACAACTCCAAAAGATTCGATCATTTTTTGCATCTATATCAATATATTTTGTTTTCGAATCTAAAAATTAGTATTATATCACATATGATATATCAAGCGTGTTTGAATATAAAGAAAAATTCATATATTTTTTCAACTTCGATAAATAAGTTCTTAATGATCTTCTTTTCTATTAGATTAAGTGATTTGGATGGTGGGATTAATCCCTCACAATGCAACAAAATAAGTGTTATTAAATGAGCTTTTCTGAAATATGAAAATAACATGGCCTCATGTGTTACGGCGAGATGAAAATAAATATTCAAGATTCTACATATTGCAAAGACACATTCCTTTTTAAAGTTTAAATAAGATTATCCGGAAAAAAAATTCCAAAGTCATTGCATGCTAACAAACATGCATAATGTCTAAAACATAATATCAACCGTTAAATTTAAAGAACATAATCCTTACACCATGCCAATTAAATAAAGTCAAATTATTTCTCCAATAAAAAAACTATGTAAAAATTCTCATGTACACGAGTATTATTATAAAAAATTTTAGGTAATGTTAGATATAAAATTGCATATATATCCCTCCAAAGATAAATAATTGCATATATATCCTTTTAGTTTTAGATTTTAAATATCTTTTAGTTTTTATATTTTGAAACTTAATTCTTATGTTTACAAAACTTTCTTCATTGCATAGAATTAAGTATATATATTGCATAGAACTCGTAGATGTAAAGCCTAATTCATTCACCCTCAATATGTTAGATGGATTTAAATTTATAAAGAGTAAATTAGATGGATGGTCCTGTGGTTTAACCAAGTTTCACTCACAGTTTTTAAAAATTTAAAGTTGCATGAAAGTCATTATCTCTGCAAAAAAATAACACTTATGGTTCATTTTTTGAGTGAGTTCCATTATCATTTACACGTTAGCCCTTTTGGTTAAAAACCGTTGTATCGTCTATCCTTTAAAATAACGGCCGTTTATAATTTAAAGTTTTTCGACTTTAGTTACGTTTTCGTCCGTATTTATACGTTTTCATCTGTTTTGTACGCTTTTTTTTTATGTTTTGATCCGTTTTCGTCCGTTTTTCTTACCTTTTCATCTGTTTTTATACGTTTTTATACGTCCTTGTTCATTTGTATACGTTTTCGTCCATTTTATAAGTTATTCTTACATTCTCATACGTTTTCTTACATTTTCATATGTTTTTATCCGTTTTAATACGTTTTCGTCCGTTTTTATACGTTTTCATACGTTTTTTTTTTATTTTTTCTTGCGTTTTCATACGTTTTATCCATTTTTATATGTTTTCGTCCGTTTTATACGTTTTCTTACGGTTTTTATATGTTTTTTTTCAGTTTTATACGTTTTCTTACATTTTCATACGTTTTTATCCATAATAAAACATATAAAAATAGACGATAAGGAACAAAAACGGACAAAAAATTATAAAAATGGACGAAAACGGATATAAATGTGTTAATACAAATAAACCGTAAAAACGTTTATTAATATTTAGCGATCTCTTTGTGTTTTGTTGATAAAAAATATAATGTTATCGTAAGTAAAATTATAAGGATACATGTTATTTTTGTAAAGCATTTACATATAGTCATTTAATACAAATTGTTGTAATAAATCATTTGTTGTAATAGTTTATTAGGATGGGTAAAAATCACAACCCATGGAGCATATCCATAACCCATGGTATTGACCCATGTGGAAAACTAGAAGGGAGGGGGGTTGAATAGTTTTACCAATTTAAAACTTCCTTTTAAATATTTAGATCGACTTATGTCAATCTATTTGGTTGTTTATGTTGGACGTTGATAGATAGATATATAAACGTGTAATGAAAGATAAAGAGTAAGAAGCACATCACCACGACACAAGTTATTTATAGTGGTTCGGCTACAAGGACACCTTCCTTGCCCTACTCCACTCCCCGAGTCACCTACTCGAGAGTTCGTAAACACTACACCAACTCCTTATGGAGGAGAAGCCTTCACAACGTAGCTTAACCTTTTTCCGGTACAAAGCTAAATACCGAGTTCCTTCACACCAAGGCGAACCACACCTAACACAACGTCACCTACCCTTTATACGGTGCTAGGCTAACCACCGAGTTCTTTCACACCAAGGAGAACTAATCATATCACAACGTCGCCTACCCTTTATTAGGTACTAGGCTAAGCACCTAGTTCCATTACTATGGAGGAACTACTACCCTTCACAACACAACACCTAATATCAAGGAGATCTACTCCTTATTACAATACCATCAAGGATATCACCATCCTTGGAAATAAACAATTACTTATATGTATAACGATGCACCTCATCGATTATACGATCTAGGCATTCTTCCCAAATGCGACTCGATTTGATTCTTCGGCATCCTTTACTAATGCCTTAGACACAACGCTTGGCACCCTTCACTAATGCCTTCGTCTTGACACCTTTAGCATTCTTCACTAATGCTTTGACACGGATGATGAGCACCTTTCACTAATGCTTTCATCTTGACACTTTCGGCATTCTTCACTAATGCCTTCAACCCAACATCTATGGAGAAAGTAAGAACTATCAACAAGAGAACCTTAGTTATCTTGATGATGATGAAGCATGGCAACTCATGGACTTGAGCTTGCTCGTCTTCAAGTAGTGATGATCTTGCCTTTAAGAGGAACTTAGAAGATCACACAAAAACAAAAGACAAACTACATAGATCACTTGGATCTGAGGTTAGAGGGTTATAATACTTGGGGAAGTATATATGTAAAGTAGTAAGTAGAAAGGAAGAAATGGCTCTCTATTTATAGAGAAAATTCTCTACTGTCCCCGGATCCCACGGATCCCTACCACAAGGGATCCGGCTAGCACAAAGCCAGGGATCCGTGGAACACTCCTCTTTGCCCATGGGTATTTTTGGTTATGGGTCATGGGTCATAGGTTATGGGTTATGGGTTGATCCATGGTTTTCTTTCTAGATACAATGTATCTTAAGGATACAATGAACTTGGTTAAGTGGTATATATAAAACCATGGGTTATGGGTCAATACCATTTGCTAGTTTTTACCCATTTTAATATTTACATGTTTTTACCCATTTTAGTATACTTAGTTTAAGTATATGCTAACCCAATATGTAAACACTAGTTGTTGTACATATATATCTAAATCATAAAATCACTTATACTTGTTTTAGTGTTTTATGTAAAAACGTAAGTGTGTTAGGAAACTATTGACTCAAACTATTTACGTATTCTATTTGTTTCGTTAAAATGATTTTACGTTTGTTATCGACAAAACATTAGAAGATCGTAAAATATAAATAAACGTTTTACGGCTTATTTGTATTAACAATCTCCCCCTTTTTGTTGATGACAAAACATAAAATTATTTTAAGAAAAAACTAAATATCGTAGCAAATTTGAATCAGTAGTTTTTACTTTCTTCTCCCCCTTTTTGTCGAAACAAAAAGTGTTAAAAGAAACTAACACAATTTTTATAAAAAAAAACATATGTAAAAATGTAAAGAGAGCAAGTGACGGGAATGGTACTCGTCTTAACTCTCCCTTGACGAGTCCATCCCTTTGAAAGGGCGTCAAGGACATGACGTAAAATAAACTAATTGTGTTTGCAATTATGTTTGCAAATGGTTCGTCTAAGTGACGAGAACGTGCTCCCCCTTGAAGATTGCAAAGTTGCAATGGGGTGTCATGAAGTATAGTCCAAAATCGGATTAAGTGGCAAATGTTTTTGCAATTTCGTTTGACACAAAGCTCCCCCTAGCTTTATGGTGTCAAAATCTTCATGTGTTATTTTGAAAATCTACAAAGTAAAGGTTAGAAAACAAGAGTATAGTGCATAATTTCCTGCAAATAAAACTCAAGTTAGTAGAAATTTGTGCTTCTGATCCACGGATCCCGCAGTTCCCTTCTTGGAGGGATCCGGCTATCTGGTGACAGTTTCTTCAGCAGTGAAGATGTGTCAAACAATGCTAGTGTGGAGATAATATATGTGTGCAATAAAGAGCACAACGCACAAAATAATCAAAGCATATAAATGTTCATTAAATAAAACAAGAGATAACCAAACAAATCTCTAAAACTAAGAGAATGAACTAGGACATACAAGTACCACTAAATACTAACTAGTTACTAGACTTAAAATGCTACAATGTGCATGAGTCTAGGGATGAGTGGACTTGTTGATTTGATCCAACTTTGCAAGAAGATGATTAAACATGAAATGTATCTCATTTCGTGCTTCTTGAACAAGTCCTTGAGTGTTTAGACAATTTGGACAATTATTGTCTTGGTTTGAACCCCGGAGGGAAATGGATATTTTGAGGAGGTTCAATGTGTGTTTGCGGGTCTTCATTTTGAGAAGTAGGAAGAGGTTCTAAAAATGAGGGTGGTAATGAAACTTCTTCCATATGATCAAGGTTGTTCCTTGTCTCCCATGATGGGCTAGTTGGTGTTGTAGGTGGTTCCCTATTTAACGAAAAGGTTGGTGAATGGGAGTTTCTTTGTGGTGAATGAAATAATGAATAGATGTTTAGGTGAGGGAGAGGCTCATTCAAGGAATGTAGACCATGCTCAATGAATGATGGTTTTGATGGCTTGCTAGAACTAGTCAAGTTTGGTTTTGAGCTAGAGGATCCTTTCTCTAGTCCGAAAGGTTTGATACTAATCCTTGCGGTTCTCTTGGCCTTTGTTCGATGAGTTTGATGGGATGGGGTTCTAGTATCATTATCTCTAGTGGGGGATGTTTCGGTGGAGGATATTTCATGGATCATTTGACACTTTCTTTTGGTTGATCCTAAGGTTGTGGAGTTGTTGCTAAGAGTCTTAGTCATGGTGATGATGATGCTAATGTGAGCTTCTAATTGCTGATTTTTGAAAGGTGAGTGAGGATGGTGCCTTAAACCTAAGGTTGTTTGGTTTATAAAGGATAATTTGAATTAGGAAATTAAATTCTTGGCCACTTAGAAGACTAAGCATGCTCTTGAGGTTTTGATCAGCTCTAGGAGGATAATTAATGAATGCTAAAAGTGGTTAGAGAACCAAAAGGTGACTTGAATTTGAATATGGAAGCTGATTTATGCTTTCTGCATCTACGGATCCCGCGGATCCCTCTCAGCAGGGATCCGCCTGGTTAAAGACCAGGGATCCGGCTATCAGATAGGGTTTGGGTGAAATCATTATGCTTTTGTAAGGTTTATTATTAATGGATTTCGAGGTTTTGACTTAATTTTGAAGTCTTTAGCTGTTGGATATCTTAAATCCTCAACCATAACAAGTAATGGTGCTTAATGATGGTTTTGGCCAAGAAAATTGACCTTGGGTAGTCTAACTATATGTTTGACAAGGATTCCATTTAATTTGATGTGGAGAAATGGTGATAACAAGTCCTAGAAGCCAGATGATGTCCTAAGAGGAATTTACTAAAATCTTTAAAAATAAAAAGAAATGAAAAACTAATTTTTGAGCCTAATTTTGAGTCAAAGATGATTTGAATTCAATTTGCTAAAATTGAAGGATAGACCAAACTAAGTGCTATCAGACGTGATAGATAATGTGTGAGTGTTGGAGCGGAATTATTGTGAGTTTTGACTAGTTGATAAACCAAAAATACTTCGAAAATATATCCTAGATAAGTTATGGATGAGAGTGAGGTTTTCAACTATTTGAGGAAGACTTAGTTGGCTCTAGTATCTTATGTTTGACTTGTGTGAGGTGATCTAGTAGACTATTTTGATGTAGGCAAATCTATATTACTTATCAGATGCCACGGATCCCGCGGTTCCCTTATAGGAGGGATCCGGATAGTTCAAATGCTGGGATCCGCCAACTGCAGATCAGAGAGCTTTCAGGAAATGTGCAGCTTTGCACGTTTATAGTAAATGCTTCTCCTAGTTGTTTCTATGGGGACTAAATGCAAGAACACAACTAATATCAAAGTAGGAAGAGCTAAAATTCCTAGAATGAGTGGTGACGACCACTTAAGAGGTCGTAAAATCTCATTTTCCAAATACCTAAGTTAGGATTGTTTAGTGCCAAGATATGGCAATACCTACATACTACGAGCATATTTTAAAGTGTTTACAAACCATTGTTTGAAATTGATCATCATACATTTGAGTCCTAAGACCTTACCTTTCTTCTCCTCCTTCACTTCTTCACCCGTCCTCCACTCTTTATCAAACTATCTTCACTTCTTCTTCCTCAAGAAATTGGCGAAGCATTTGAAGATTCCCTTGGTTTGTTGCCATTCGGGTGATTCATTAGGGATGTTTGGAAATTGGTTAATGTAGTCCAAGGGGTCAAGATCGATATTTTCGAGTGGGTTGCTACTACTCCCTTCACCTTCTCCTTGCCTCTCCCTTTCGTCTGAGGAATCCGTGGGTGGGTGTGGCCTCTTGCCTTCCACCATAAACCTTGTTGTTCTACCCTCGGTTAATGGTACCATAACCTTATTGCAAAAGCTATGATCAAAGGATTGTGGAGAAGGGTCTAATGCAAAGATGAATTTGGCAAGACGGGTTAGAAGCATTGCATACGGAAGCACCATCTTGTCCATGCTTCTTACACTTTCCATTCTCTTGACCATGTAGTAGGCAAGGTTAAACCGAGTATTGGTCACTAGGCAATAGATCATGAAGCTTATACATGCGTTGGGGTGGTCCTTGTTTCCAACTAGGCACACCACATTTTCTCTTATCACATCTTCCCATTTCCTATACAATCCATACATTTCCGAAAGCTCCATTTGAAAAGGATCCCTATAGATCACTTTTGACTTACTTGTGACTCTTGATGGTGATGCTCTTGGCATCAACACGGTGTCCCTCACCGTGGTTGCTTCCGGGATCAAGGTGTTGTAGATATCATGATTATCAACCATTGTGTGTAGTTGTTCCAAAGACCATTCATTGGAGTACATACAAACGCCTTGATATGGAACCCCTATAATTCTTCCAAATTCTATAAGTGAAAGACTAAACTCTCGCTCATTGATGGTGAATTCAATTGAGATGGACCCATCATCATTTCTAATTATACCCATTGTCTTGTAGAACTCAAGCACAAAGACCGGGAAAATTTGCTCGTTTATATCCAATAAACAATCAAACCCAATAGTTCCAAATACTTCCCTTATGTCGGTATTTGCAAGAAATGATGGATCAACAACTCTACCTTCATGAAAGAGTCTCATTTCAAGCAACTTAAAGGCTTTCCTATCGTCCGGACTTAATCCATTTTTCCTATGGTACATGGGTATGTAGTGAGCGGTGTCTTGGTAATCTTGTTGCTTGTTGCTTGGCATGATGTTCCTAAATAATACAACCACAATGTGGTGTTAATTGTGAATAGTAGCCTAGAGGGTTTGATCACAATTTTGCTCTCATCATCTTTGTTAAGTTCAAGAAATGTGTTTAATTTGTACTAACAATGTTAATTCGTTGATTTAGATTATCTTAGAAAACAATGTGGTGACAAATTATGATAAACCCATTTGAACCCAACTCTTAAAGATGAAGAAATTGTAATCTTTAGAAATCAAGGAATTAAATTAACAAGGTAGTGAAGATAGTACTTACACAAGTGATTGTTAAACTTGAGAGGAATGATCAAATTGCTCCTATGAACAGTACCTGGGTTTTTATTCGTGAGTCTTTGAGGTGAGTATTATTGTGGAACATCCACAATGATCATTCTTGAGCATATATTGTCTTCTGTTGACAGAAATTACCCCAGGACATTTTGCAAAATGGCAATTTTAGTCCTTGAAATTTCAAAGATTGACAGAAATTACCCCAGGACATTTTTAATTTGAAAATTATTATTTTTGGTCCTTGGGAAAATTAAACTTGTCATAATTGGTCCCTATGATGAATATTGGATAAATACAGTTTCGGTCCCTTGGTTTTTGTGGAATTGCAGTTATGGTCCTTGTGATTAAAATACCAAACCCTTTTCCCCTTGAATCCCCACTTCCCCTTGACCCTTGAACCCCCAACCACTTGACCTCCCTCTCAATATGACCCATCACAACGAATAAAAATACCCACCCATTTGTTTTCCCTCCTCCTCTTTCTCCTTTCTCTGAAACCCAGAACCAACATCACATCTTTACCAAAAATCCCCAAACCCCAAACACTCAACCTCACCCTTAATCCCTTTTATCCAGTCCACCCCAAATCCCAAACCCACTCACTCATCCTCTCCTTCTCCCAAGATGTCCAAGTCATCAATCTTGGCTACAAGAAACCCCACCAATGGCTCAGATTCATGCTCAATGGTACCTACTTATTGGATGGATGAGATTGTCTCAAGAAAGCACAAGATGGAGACTTTGGCTGATTTACCTCACAGCACAAACACAAGAAGTGAAGATTTGAAGACCCTAGCTTTTAGTATAAATAGCCATTGTAGCCATGTTATGAGGCACCCCTAGTTTTAGTTTTAAAAATTTAGTTATCTGTTTTTTATTTAATTGTAACATGTTTTCTTCAAGTTAATGAAAAAAGTTTTGTTTTCCTTTATCCAGTTTTCTTCATAAGCATTCAGTGTCTTCTCTTAAAGAATCTCTCTTAATCTGTTACTTTAGTTTTCTTACAAGGAGTCAACCTCTAGTTTTTCTTTTAAATCTGTTTCAGTGGAATAAGGGTCCTTAAGGAGTGTTAGGTTCATGCTTTCAAATGGTCAAAATTCAGTTTTAACCCGTTTGACTCATCAAGTCAAACCACCTTTAGCATGTTTGAGTTGGTTTAGAAGTCTTGATATTGATCACTAAGTTTTTCTGTCTATCTGAGATTACACTGAACAGCAGTTAGTCTGCTGTTCATGAGCTAATTTTAGAGCTTATTTGATTTTTAAAATTTGAAAATTTTGTTTTTCTTAAATGTTTGTAACCCAAACTCAATCTATTTTCAGTTGCAAGCATCAGTATTAACTATAGCATACATTAAATCACTCTTGAAATCACCCAGTTATCTGTTTTTCCTTGTTCTGTAGCAGCACAAATTAGCCAAAAAAGTTACTGTAACAGCTTATTTATAGGCTGTATTGATGCCTTTTCCATCCCCCAAATCAGTTTTTAGGATGTTTATTGTGCTAACTTTGTTGTCTCAGTTTGCTTTTAGCTTTGGAGTTCATCTAGCAGCTTAAAAACAAGCTCAGAAAGCCTCCATATGGCTATTTCAGACTGCAAGTCACAAGCTCAGGTCACGTTCTTTTCATCCTAGCTTATCAGTAGGTTGCTAGCTTATTTAGGTATTGTAAAAGCTTTTAGATAATTTAGACTAGGTTCTTTAGGATTTAGCTTATTTGCTTCCCTTAATGCTTGTTTAGTCCCTTATTTGCTTATGTTTAGGATCCCTTAGTATAGAGATTTAAGCCAACTGTTCTTCCCTACTATTGCTTTTTAGCTTATTACTAGATTATTTAGGATTGCATCTAGTTTATTTTGTGATTTAGATAGCTTATTCGTGATTAGTGTTCTCCCTCAACTGCTTATCTAAGTTCCTATCTGCCATATGGGGTGTTTGGGGTAGTTACTTGTTGTGATTTCAAAAGGATGGTGTTTAAGCTTAAAAACTGTTATGCTAATAAGCTGAGAAACCAGCTTGTTTGAGCTTGTCTAACAAAAAAAAAGTTTTCATAAAAAGTCTTTGGTTTGATGAAGTTCAACGGTTTCAAAAAGAAAAACTAAAAAAAATCATTTGTAAAAAGTGGGAGCCAAGGGATTCGAACCCTGGTCTCGTCACTCAGAAGGCAAAGCTCCAACACACACCCTCCAAACCAACGCGCCCTTGGGACTTGTCTCGTTGGTATTTACACAAACAAATTACTTAAGTACTCTTTGGCAGTTTTTTACTATAAGCTCTTTTGAGCTTATTTCCAGCTTATTTTCCAAAACAAAGTAGTGGTTCTTATTTTTCCTAGAGTCAGCACTGTTCAAAGTAGTTTTTGTGATTTTTCCAGATTTTTCTTAATTAGTTTAGTATTTTTTATTATTTAATTAGAGTAAAAATAGTTTTTAATTCATAGAAATTAATTTAAAAGTCAAAAAAAATACCCGGTCTTTTTCTAAAATTATTTTTAGTCAATTAGGACATAGGAAAATTAATTTCACACCCGTAGCCCTTAAATTGCAAAAATTTTACGTTTATGGCTCGGGTTGTTTCCCGGTTTTACGTTTTTACGTTTTAGCACCCTAGGACTTAGTGTAGCTTCGTTTTATCATTCCTTAGGCTTAGTGATAGTTTATTTTTAGTTTATTAGGGTTCCCTTGCCTTAATTACTTTCCCGTTAATTAATTTGTAGAAACGTAATTCAAATCAACAAATCATTAAAACCAATTCAAGTTCTAATCACGAAACTCAACGAATCCTTCCACTCACACCTCGTTGGGACACGACCCGGGAAATCACTTTTCCGGTATCACTTTTATCACACCCGTAAGATTTGATACGTTAATCTTTTTTCCTAAAAGGTTAATTTGTCGAATTTTAAGGTTATTTTGATATACGTTGATATTGTGTTTTTCACCACTCACTTTACACGAATCAAATTTTGGCGCCGCTGCCGGGGAGGTGTGTTGCGACAATATCGTGATTTTTGCGATTAGTGACTTGAAGAACCTTCCTCGTGAAGTTATTGTTTTTGAAAAATACAAAAATACAAAAATATTTTGCTTTTCTTTGTATATATATGTAAAAGATTAAAAATACAAAAAGATTTTTGCTTGTTGTTTTAAATAATATAGAAGACACAATCAATATAACATTCTCAACTGAGGTGTTATCATTATAAGTTCCCGAACAAAAGATTTAAAACTTACCTTTGTGTCACTTGCGTGAATACGCTTGTGATTATTGGTTTAAGTTCCTTGTGTTTTGCCTCGGTCTTGTTTTAATTGAAGGTGTTGTTTTTGAATGTGCATGTGCACTCGTTTTCGAAAAATCCAAAAATATTCTTCTCATTCCTTTTATCCGTATAATTCTATTTCTCTTACCCTCTCGTACCGTTTGATTCTACTCTTCTTTAACCTCAAAACCGTTTAATTCTATCTCTTTAACCCTCTATATGTTTAATTCTAATGACGACGATCATCTTCGGTGTATGGAAAAAGATCAACATCATTGTCACAAGTGCGTGTGTGAGCGGTGTGGAAGGCCTAGTTCGAGCGAATTTTGCGATTTGTGCGAATTATCCATCAAAAAGTCTTTTCAAAGTTATTTCGACCACCCGCCACAACCCGAAATACGTTCTAATGTTGATGAACCCGTTCAAACGTCGGAATTACCTCAAACACCCACCGAGGGTCCCGAGGACACTTTCTTTGAATCTAGAACCCGTAATCTAATTGAACAAATTCAAGCCGATGAAAAAAGGTCTAGAATTAGAATTGATTACGATGAACCCGTTCAAACACCGGAGACCATAACGGAAGTGGTGGAAATTGCTAGCTCTAAGAGCACACCACTTGTCCCACCTCCGGAATCTTCTGAACGTTTTACCGACGACTTCTTTAGGGCCAGAAATGACATGATTCAAAACTTCTTAATTGAACTTCGTCAAGATTCAACTTCGGGAAATACCGCTTTACCTACCATATGTGATGTTGTTGAACCCTCGATTCCTATTCCCGAGCCCGAAATATCTTCGTTTGATCAAAATTATTGCTACGGTTGTGGAGACTTGTTACCACAAGGTTTTCGTTGTTACAAATGTATGTGCGAGTGGTGTGGAAACTATCTTGTCAATGGATGTTGTTCGATTTGTGCCAAGAGTTCATTCGCTTATGATTCTAACCCGAACTCCTTCAACTATCCTCAAAACAATTTCAATTACCCTCCACAAAATTCATACGAACCAGAACCGTATCTTCATCATTACAATGATCAAACATCATTTCAATATTTCTCTCCCCAATATCCTCATTGTGCTAAGTGTGGGGGTCCTCATGATGATTATCAATGTCAATCGTGGAATCAAAATCACTTTGTACCTAATCCTTGTTATAACACTTCCAGTTTTGACAACGTCCAACCCGCACAACTTCCCGTCATCAATCAATTTCCTCGTATAATTCTTGATGAACTTTCCGAGGAACAAGCGGCTCTCAACGAAAGATTACTAGCCGATGAGCGAGCAGCTCAAAAGCTTCTCCTCTTTAACGAGGCTTGCCGTCTCGATGACGAGGATGAGGAAGATTGGGAAACGATTAAGGACAAGGTGTATATCTCAAGCCTACAAAGTACCGCACATGTCCACTCTCCAACCTTATCTACCGTAGAACCTTTGGATAACCTTTTAATGGGGGACGAAAACCTTAGCACTATTCCGGAAACGGAACCGTCTTGTGTTGAGAACCTCGTCCCAACCCCAAGTGAGTCCGAGGTTATCTCCGGTAATGTGTGTGATGAGCCTCTTAAGGATGATTCTCCTGTTGACATTCCAAACGATCATGTCGAGATGTTCTCCGATTCTGACAATGATTGTACTTCGTTTGACGATTCTTTATCTTATGGAGACATCGATTATGTCGAGGACTTTCCTTCTGAGCTAGTTAGCTTAGAGGAAGTGAGAGATTCTGATGATCTGAAAATTGAGGACGAGATACTTCGTGAAAAATTGTTCAATGTAAATCTCCTCGTTTCTAAGATCGAATCATTCTGTGCTAAGCCAACTTCATCTCCTATCCCCGTTGTGGATAGTGACTCTATCTTGGAAAAGCCCGAAACATTTCCTGAACTTGAGGCTTTCTCCAATGATTCTCTTCCGGAATTTGATGTATTCCACTTTGATGACGTTCATACTGAAAAAGAGAGTAGTGGCATTCCCACTTTTCATCTTTCTCTTCCTGAGTATGAGTCGTCCACATTTGAATTGCTTCCTCCTTCCGAAAGGAGTTGGCCTTTCCATGAGGAGTTCGCCGGTGAACTCGCTCACATCGATCCTCTTCCTCTGAGAATTGAGGATGAGATTTTTGAGCAAAATGCTCTGCATCCTCTTTTATCTATGAGTGACTCATCTACCCTTGAGGATTTTACCGTGGTTGATACTTGCGTTTCATTCCTCTCCGAGGACAAAGTGTTCAAACCCGGTATCTTACCTTTCAAGGGAGTTCACTCTCGGATATTTCTTAAGTCCAACACGGATGTTGTGACTTATAAAGTGGTGGATAAGATTTCTGAACATTCCGTTAATGTTCCTCAATCTAATCTTTTGCCCACCCATCCCACCCGTTGTCAAGTAATTGACACTTTGCCTTCTCCTCCCATCTCTTCTCCATGTCTTAACTCCTACGGGAGTGAAGATACCATCTTTGACCCCGACATTTCTCTTTCTTTTGAGCCGGATGTATCTTATCGGAGTGGAACTTTTGACACATTCAATGTGTATCCAAACCATTTGAATGAAAGTCCGATGGAGATTTTCTCTTCCACTTGCTCCCCCATGGACCAATTAATTCGGGGTCGAGTAAAGCTAGCGACTCGAGGAACAAAAACAGTAGCACACTATATGGGTTTTCACCCATATTTCTGATTTCTTTCTACTTCTACCACCCTAGTGTGGGGGAGTTGCCCCCCGCTGTTGTACATAAGTTTTCTTAAAAAAAAAAAAAAAAAAAAAAAAAAAAAAAAAAAAAAAAAAAATCAAACAATGGCCGTAGTATTTCCCTTTTACGTTCTCTGTTTCGGCATAACCGCCGGTACTTTGAATATTGAGGGCAATATTCATTTCTAGTGTGGGGGGAATTCTCACGAATTTTATCATATAAATTATACCATCCTATTCCCCCATTTTTGGCCAAATTTTTTTTGGAGTAAGTGTTTTGCACTTACTCAGCTTACGGTTATCAGTCCGCCATGTCTAATAAACAAAAGGATTGGCTAATCCAGGAGCAAACGGCTCTTGGTAAAGATATCTCAAATCCGTTGACGGCTTGCAATTTGCCCAAAATTGTATGGTGTTCAGCTCACCATATCTTTAATTAGTGAATAGTTGGCTAGCCCGCAAGTTTATGGCTTGTGGTAAAGGCAGTTGGAAAACCATAATTGGTAATCAGCTCACCAAAGATATTTTATCTAAGAGTTGGCTAGTCCAGAAGCAAACGGCTTCTGGTAAAGACAAATCAAATCCGTTGGAAGCTGGTGATTTGCTCGAAATCATATGGTTATCAGTGTACCATAGTTCTTACTTGAACTAAAACATTTGGCTACTCCAGAAGCAATGGCTTTTGGTAAAGAGATTCAAATCCATTAAGTTTTCTCAAAAGATTGCTAGGGACTAGCAATGTTTTAGTGTGGGGGATTGATGAGTGTGTAAATACTCATCATTTTTATTCCTTCTACACTACAAAAACAGTCAAAAACACTTTGAAAAGTCTCAAAAAGACAAAAAAAAATATTTAGACTGTATTTTATGCAATAATTGTCAAAATCTAGTCCCTGGTTATTCAAAACATGTAATTTTTCATAAAAGGCCCTCAGGGATTTTTAAGTTGTCAAAATTAGCCTTATAAAATTCAATTTTGCAAAATGACAATTTTAGTCCCTGAAATTTCAAAGATTGACAGAAATTACCCCAGGACATTTTTAATTTGAAAATTATTATTTTTGGTCCTTGGGAAAATTAAACTTGTCATAATTGGTCCCTATGATGAATATTGGATAATTACAGTTTCGGTCCCTTGGTTTTTGTGGAATTGCAGTTATGGTCCTTGTGATTAAAATACCAAACCCTTTTCCCCTTGAATCCCCACTTCCCCTTGACCCTTGAACCCCCAACCACTTGACCTCCCTCTCAATATGACCCATCACCCACGAATAAAAATACCCACCCATTTGTTTTCCCTCATCCTCTTTCTCCTTTCTCTGAAACCCAGAACCAACATCACATCTTTACCCAAAATCCCCAAACCCCAAACACTCAACCTCACCCTTAATCCCTTTTATCCAGTCCACCCCAAATCCCAAACCCACTCACTCATCCTCTCCTTCTCCCAAGATGTCCAAGTCATCAATCTTGGCTACAAGAAACCCCACCAATGGCTCAGATTCATGCTCAATGGTACCTACTTATTGGATGGATGAGATTGTCTCAAGAAAGCACAAGATGGAGACTTTGGCTGATTTACCTCACAGCACAAACGCAAGAAGTGAAGATTTGAAGACCCTAGCTTTTAGTATAAATAGCCATTGTAGCCATGTTATGAGGCACCCCTAGTTTTAGTTTTAAAAATTTAGTTATCTGTTTTTTATTTAATTGTAACATGTTTTCTTCAAGTTAATGAAAAAAGTTTTGTTTTCCTTTATCCAGTTTTCTTCATAAGCATTCAGTGTCTTCTCTTAAAGAATCTCTCTTAATCTGTTACTTTAGTTTTCTTACAAGGAGTCAACCTCTAGTTTTTCTTTTAAATCTGTTTCAGTGGAATAAGGGTCTTTAAGGAGTGTTGGGTTCATGCTTTCAAATGGTCAAAATTCAGTTTTAACCCGTTTGACTCATCAAGTCAAACCACCTTTAGCATGTTTGAGTTGGTTTAGAAGTCTTGATATTGATCACTAAGTTTTTCTGTCTATCTGAGATTACACTAAATAGCAGTTAGTCTGCTGTTCATGAGCTAATTTTAGAGCTTATTTGATTTTTAAAATTTGAAAATTTTGTTTTTCTTAAATGTTTGTAACCCAAACTCAATCTATTTTCAGTTGCAAGCATCAGTATTAACTATAGCATACATTAAATCACTCTTGAAATCACCCAGTTATCTGTTTTTCCTTGTTCTGTAGCAGCACAAATTAGCCAAAAAAGTTACTGTAACAACTTATTTATAGGCTGTATTGATGCCTTTTCCATCCCCCAAATCAGTTTTTAGGATGTTTATTGTGCTAACTTTGTTGTCTCAGTTTGCTTTTAGCTTTGGAGTTCATCTAGCAGCTTAAAAACAAGCTCAGAAAGCCTTCATATGGCTGTTTCAGACTGCAAGTCACAAGCTCAGGTCACGTTCTTTTCATCCTAGCTTATCAGTAGGTTGCTAGCTTATTTAGGTATTGTAAAAGCTTTTAGATAATTTAGACTAGGTTCTTTAGGATTTAGCTTATTTGCTTCCCTTAATGCTTGTTTAGTCCCTTATTTGCTTATGTTTAGGATCCCTTAGTATAGAGATTTAAGCCAACTGTTCTTCCCTTTTACTATTTATTTTTAGCTTATTACTAGATTATTTAGGATTGCATCTAGTTTATTTTGTGATTTAGATAGCTTATTCGTGATTAGTGTTCTCCCTCAACTGCTTATCTAAGTTCCTATCTGCCATATGGGGTGTTTGGTGTAGTTACCTGTTGTGATTTCAAAAGGATGGTGTTTAAGCTTAAAAACTGTTATGCTAATAAGCTGAGAAACCAGCTTGTTTGAGCTTGTCTAACAAAAAAAAAGTTTTCATAAAAAGTCTTTGGTTTGATGAAGTTCAACGGTTTCAAAAAGAAAAACTAAAAAAAATCATTTGTAAAAAGTGGGAGCCAAGGGATTCGAACCCTGGTCTCGTCACTCAGAAGGCAAAGCTCCAACACACACCCTCCAAACCAACGCGCCCTTGGGACTTGTCTCGTTGGTATTTACACAAACAAATTACTTAAGTACTCTTTGGCAGTTTTTACTATAAGCTCTTTTGAGCTTATTTCCAGCTTATTTTCCAAAACAAAGTAGTGGTTCTTATTTTTCCTAGAGTCAGCACTGTTCAAAGTAGTTTTTGTGATTTTTCCAGATTTTTCTTAATTAGTTTAGTATTTTTTATTATTTAATTAGAGTAAAAATAGTTTTTAATTCATAGAAATTAATTTAAAAGTCAAAAAAAATACCCGATCTTTTTCTAAAATTATTTTTAGTCAATTAGGACATAGGAAAATTAATTTCACACCCGTAGCCCTTAAATTGCAAAATTTTTACGTTTATGGCTCGGGTTGTTTCCCGGTTTTACGTTTTTACGTTTTAGCACCCTAGGACTTAGTGTAGCTTCGTTTTATCATTCCTTAGGCTTAGTGATAGTTTATTTTTAGTTTATTAGGGTTCCCTTGCCTTAATTACTTTCCCGTTAATTAATTTGTAGAAACGTAATTCAAATCAACAAATCATTAAAACCAATTCAAGTTCTAATCACGAAACTCAACGAATCCTTCCATTCACACCTCGTTGGGACACGACCCGGGAAATCACTTTTCCGGTATCACTTTTATCACACCCGTAAGATTTGATACGTTAATCTTTTTTCCTAAAAGGTTAATTTGTCGAATTTTACGGTTATTTTGATATACGTTGATATTGTGTTTTTCACCACTCACTTTACACGAATCAACACCTTTAGCATTCTTCACTAATTCTTTGACACGGATGATGAGCACCTTTCACTAATGCTTTCATCTTGACACTTTCGGCATTCTTCACTAATGCCTTCAACCCAACATCTATGGAGAAAGTAAGAACTTTCAACAAGAGAACCTTAGTTATCTTGATGATGACGAAGCATGGCAACTCATGGACTTGAGCTTGCTCGTCTTCAAGAAGTGGTGATCTTGCCATTAAGAGGAACCTAGAAGATCACAAAAAAGAGACAAACTACATAGATCACTTGGATCTGAGGTTAGAGGGTTATAATACTTGGGGAAGTATATATGTAAAGTAGTAAGTAGAAAGGAAGAAATGGCTCTCTATTTATAGAGAAAATTCTCTACTGTCCCCGGATCCCACGGATCCCTACCACAAGGGATCCGGCTAGCACAAAGCCAGGGATCCGTGGAACGCTCCTCTTTGCCCATAGGTATTTTTGGTTATGGGTCATGGGTTATGGGTTGATCCATGGTTTTCTTTCTAGATACAATGTATCTTAAGGATACAATGAACTTGGTTAAGTGGTATATATAAAACCATGGGTTATTGGTCAATATCATTTGCTTGTTTTTACCTATTTTAGTGTTTACATGTTTTTACCCATTTTAGTATACTTAGTTTAAGTATATGCTAACCCAATATGTAAACACTAGTTGTTGTACATACGTATCATAAAATCACTTATACTTGTTTTAGTGTTTTATGTGAAAACGTAAGTGTGTTAGGAAACTATTAACTCAAACTTATTTACGTATTCTATTTGTTTCGTTAAATTGATTTTACGTTTGTTATCGACAAAACATTAGAAGATCGTAAAATATAAATAAACGTTTTTACGGCTTATTTGTATTAACAACCCATATTCATTTGACTAGATGCATTGCATCTATTAGATACATTGTATCTAATGAAATACCCATGGACCAACTCATAACCCATGACCCATGACCCATGACCCATAACCAAAAAACCCATGGGCAAAGAGGAGCGTCCCACGGATCCCTGGCTTTACACTAGACGGATCCCTTAAGGGAGGGATCCGTGGAACAGTGGCAAGATTTTTCCTATAAATAGAGAGCCATTTCTTCATTTCTTCTCACCCCTCTTCTTACTAACTATCTCATATACTCTTACTCTCTTCTAACAAAATATCACTTGATATAGAGAGTTGTTCTTCTTTCTTCTATTGTGATTCTCATATAGGTCCTTCTCTAAGGCGAGATCACGAGCTTACTACAAGTTATCCAAGCAAGGGATCCTTGATTGATTTGTTTCTCCACAAGATTTCTGTAGCAAAGATCTTGTACTTGATATTTCACATAGTTGTTGTGTAATAGTCGTGTTGGTTTGGTCCTCCGTGTTACGGACTCGGTATTTAGCTTTGTACCAGAAAAAGGTGTAAGCAACGTTGTGAAGGCTTCTCCGCCAAGTTGAAGGAGTTTGTTGACACAGTGCTTGAACTCTCGAGTAGGTAACTCGGGGAGTGGAGTAGGGCAAGGAAGGTGTCCTTGTAGCCGAACCACTATAAATCGGTTGTGTCATTTCTATCCTTCGCTTTACTTTATTTACTTTCATTACTCTTAGATCTATACTTTATCTTCATCCATACGATTTCACACAACATCGAATCTAAAGTTTTTAGAAACTAACTTAAAATCGGCAAAACTATTCAACCCCCCCCCCCCCCTTCTAGTTTTTCACAATTGGCATCAAGAGCTAAGTTTATAAAAGTTTTAAAGTAAACTGTATTTTAAAAACTTTTTGATCACTATGGGTTCTGAAAATTACAAAGAAGGACAATTTATGCAACGACCTCCACTACTTGAAACTAATGGTTTTATATATTGGAAAAATAGATTCGAAACGTATGTGAAGTCTAAAGATATTGATCTTTGGTACATCATTTTTAAGGCGATTTTGAAGCCACCTCAAAAGATGAAAATGGAATTTTAGTTAACATACCTCATGATAAACTCACCGATGAAATGAATAAAAAGATTTCCAAAAATAGTGAAGCTAAAATGGTTTTGTATAATGCTTTACCCAAAAAGGAATTCGAAAGAATCTCCATGCTCAAAACCTCTAAAAAATTTGGAATTCTTTAGTTGTAACTCATCAAGGTAATCAACAAGTGAAAAATAATAAAATAGACTTATTTGTTCAACAATATGAACAATTTTCAATATCGGATGAGGAAACTATAGATCAATCTTTTGCTAACTTTAATACTATAATTACATCTTTACAAGCACTTGATGAATCTTTCTCTAGCCGTAACCATGTTAGGAAATATCTAAGGGCGCTTCCATCCAAGTGGAGATCTAAGGTGACGGCAATCGAAGAGTCAAAAGATTTGACAATCCTCACGCTTGATGAACTCATAGGCAACTTAAAGGTCTATGAGCTTGTCCTTGCTAAAGATTCCGAAGCCACAAAAGTAAAAGAGAAGCACAAATCTCTTGCCCTCAGAGCCAAGAAGGTCTCAAGCGATGAAGAGAACTCATCTTCGGATAGTGATGACGAGGAGTATGCCATGGCGGTAAGGGACTTCAAAAAGTTCTTTAGAAGGAAGGGAAGATACGTCAAACAACCATATGACGACAAGAAAGGATTCCGGAAAAGCAAAGAGGACGAGAAGCCAAGGGATGATCGTGCTTGCTTTAAATGTGGGGACCCGAACCACTTTATTAGTAAGTGTCCCAAACGCGATGATCAAAAGGCATTTATGAGCGGTTCGTGAGGAATGAGCGAGGAGGAGGACGAAGAAATTTGTCTCATGGCAAATGACGAGGTATGTCACGAATACTATAGTAGCTCATCATTAGATGATGACTCATTACATAATGAATATGATAAACTTTGCAAAATTAGCTTAAAAGTAATCAACAAAAACAAGTTTTTGAAAAATCAAAACCAACCTTTAGATAAGGAAGTCATAGAGTTAAGGGCAAAATTGAAACGTCTAGAAAAGGGCAAAATAGCAAGTGGGGAATGTGAACTTTGCGTTCAACTTCAAACACTAGTTGATCAACTAGATTCTAAGATTGCTAGAATGAGTACTAATACTCTAGATATGATATTAGATAGTGTTAAAACACGAAACAACCAAAAAGGTTTAGGTATTCAGCAACTTGATGCGTCAACTAGTGAAAACAAAGAAACACAATTCGTAAAAGCAATAGAAAAACAAGCCACTGTTGTGGTGGATCCCACAGATCCCACAAAAAGGGAACCGGCTAATGTACAGCCAGGGATCCGTGGGTCTGCTGAAGCAAACAGTGGTAAAAACATAACTTCCTCTTCTAGAACTGATTTTGTTATTGTTAATAAGAAGAAACCAACTCATGTTACCATTAGACAACCACCCCCAAGATATAATCAAAGTTTTGCAAGAAACAAAGGTCCATCCTTTTTAAAACCAAACACATCTAGGAGACCTAATAATGTTTACCCGAGAAGTAACCATCAAATGGGATGGAACCCAATATGCAAAATGGTTTTCCATTTCAAAACTTTGCACCATGGAATGCATATTCACCTTATCCATACATGTCTAACATGAATGGAATGTTTAACACTAATGGACCCATGAACAAATGGGGACCAAACTTTTGAGTTAATTGTTTCCTTAGGTGTGCTTAAAGGTCGACCTAGATTCGGATGAGTGGATCAAGGATAGCGGGTGCACGAGGCACATGACCGGCAATAAAGATTTATTCTCCACATATGAATCCTTTAATGGAGGAAATGTGGTATTTGGAAATAGCAAAAGCAAAATCATCGGTAAAGGTACGATTTCTAACAAATCTCTAACCATTAACGATGTGTGTCACGTAGAAAACCTAAACTTTAACCTCTTAAGTATAGGACAAATATGTGATAAAAAGTGTAACGTACTTTTTAACGAAACCGGTAGTAAGATATTAAAAGACGGCATAACCATAGGAAGAGAAATTAGGAAACATGGATTCTATGTCATTAAAATTGGTAATGAACCTAAAGACAAACTTTGTCTTACTTCTATGGATGATACTTCGACCTTATGGCATCGAAGATTGGGTCATGCCAATATGCGACTTCTTCAATCGCTATCATCTAAAGATCTAGTAAGAGATCTACCTAAATTGAAATATGAACATCACTTTTGTGATGCTTGTAATGTAGGAAAACAAGTTCATTCTAGTCAGAAAGCTAAAAACATGGTGTCTACAACTAAGTGTCTAGAATTACTACACATGAATTTATTTGGTCCATCCGCTATCCAAAGTTATGGAGGCAACTACTACACTTTGGTTATAGTGGATGATTACTCTAGGTACACATGGACTAAATTTTTAAAGAACAAAACTGAAACGTTCAATTACTTTGAAATATTAAGTAAGAAAATCCAAAGACAACTAGGAAGTCCTATAGTGTCTATTAGAACGGATCATGGTAGGGAATTCGATAATGAAGTGCAATTTGGAGCCTTTTGTGACGCTAATGGTATTACTCACAACTTCTCGGCTCCTCGCACTCCACAATCGAATGGGGTAGTTGAAAGAAAGAATAGAACCCTACAAGAAATGAGTCGCACCATGCTAAATGAGCAATCCATACCTCAAAAGTTTTGGTGCAATGCCGTTGATACCTCAACATACATAATTAATCGAGTCTTAATTAGACCAGTTTTAGGTAAAACTCCATAAGAGTTACTTCGAGGCAAAAAGCCTACGTTAGATCACTTTAGAGTCTTTGGTAGCAAATGATTTCTACTTAACACTAAAGATTACCTTACAAAATTTGATCCTAAATCAACCGAAGGTATCTTTTTAGGTTACTCTCCTAATAGCAAAGCTTACGTCATATTAAATAAAGAAACAATGAAGGTTGAAGAGTCATTAAACGTTAAATTTGATGAAAGTCCATCCAAACCCTCTCCACCTCTTGTCGATGACGAGATTGTCGAAAGTGAGGCTATTGTAATAAAGAAAAAGATAAAAGAAGAAGAAGAACCTTTAAACGATGATATCATTAATATTAAAGAGTCCAAAGATCACCCCGTAGATAAGGTCATAGGAAAGCTAAATGAAAGAACTTTAAGGTCTCAAAATCAAAACCAAAGTAGTTTGTTTAGTTTTGTCTCAACTATTAATACAAATAAGCCGTAAAAACGTTTACTTATATTTTACGATCTTCTAATGTTTTGTCGATAACAAACGAAAAATCATTTTAACGAAACAAATAGAATACGTAAATAGTTTGAGTCAATAGTTTCCTAACACACTTACGTTTTTACATAAAACACTAAAACAAGTATAAGTGATTTTATGATTTAGATATATATGTACAACAACTAGTGTTTACATATTGGGTTAGCATATACTTAAACTAAGTATACTAAAATGGGTAAAAACAAGTATATACTAAAATGGGTAAAAACAAGTATATACTAAATGGGTAAAAAAAACTAGCAAATGGTATTGACCCATAACCCATGGTTTTATATATACCACTTAACCAAGTTCATTGTATCCTTGAGATACATTGTATCTAGAAAGAAAACCATGGATCAACCCATAACCCAAGACCCATGACCCATAACCAAAAATACCCATGGGCAAAGAGGAGCGTCCCACGGATCCCTAGCTTTGTGCTATCCGGATCCCTTGTGGGAGGGATCCGCGGGATCCGGGGAAAAGTAGAAAATTTCCTCTATAAATAGAGAGCCATTTCTTCCTTTCTACTCATCACTCTACACACATACTTCCCCAAGTATTATATCCCTCTAACCTCAGATCCAAGTGATATATGTAGTTTGTATTTTGTTTTTGTTTGATTCTCTAGGTTCCTCTTAAAGGCGAGATCACCACTTCTTGAAGACGAGCAAGCTCAAGTCCATGAGTTGCCATGCTTCGTCATCATCAAGACAACTAATGTTCTCTTGTTGATAGTTCTTTCTTCCTCCGTAGATGTTGGGTTAAAGGCATTAGTGAAGGATGCCGAAAGTGTCAAGACGAAGGCATTAGTGAAAGGTGCTTATCGTCCGTGTCAAGAGCATTAGTGAAGAATGCTAAAGGTGTCAAGACGAAGGCATTAGTGAAGGGTGCCTTGGAATCAAATCAAGTGACATTTGGGAAGAATGCCTAGGTCATGTAATCGATGAGGTGCATCGTTATACATATAAGTATTTGTTTATTTCCAAGGATGGTGATATCCTTGATGGTGTTGTAACAAGGAGTGGATCTCCTTGACATTAGATGTTGTGTTGTGAAGGGTAGTAGTTCCTCCATAGTAATGGAACTAGGTGCTTAGCCTAGTACCTAAAAGAGGGTAGGCGACGTTGTGATAGGATTAGTTCTCCTTGGTGTGAAAGAACTCGGTTGTTATCCTAGTACCGTATAAAGAGTAGGCGGCGTTGTGTTAGGTGTGGTTCGCCTTGGTGTGAAGGAACTCGGTATTTAGCTTTGTACCGGAAAAAAGTTAAGCGACGTTGTGAAGGCTTCTCCGCCATAAGGAGTTGGTGTAGTGTTTACGAACTCTCGAGTAGGTGACTCGGGGAGTGGAGTAGGGCAAGGAAGGTGTCCTTGTAGCCGAACCACTATAAATACTTGTGTCGTGGTGATGTGCTTCTTACTATTTATCTTTTATTACATGTTTATATATCTATCTATCAACGTCCAACATAAACAACTAAATATATTGACATAAGTCGATCTAAATATTTAAAAGGAAGTTTTAAATTGGTAAAACTATTCAACCCCCCTTCTAGTTTTTCACAATTGGCATCAGAGCTTCGTTACCAAGTTTCTTAGAGTATATTGTACTTTAAAAACTTGATACGATCCATGTATGTTTGAAAACTACAAAGAAGGATTCTTTTTGTCATATTTAAAAAAAATCATTATATTGTTTATTGTTGGACAATGATAGAATGCTCTAACATTTTTTTAAGCATTATCCATACTTGAATTTGGAGTTACTGATAAGGTTTTAAAAGGTACCTTTTTGAGGGGTCATTTAAGCCCTTATTCGATCACTTTTGTATCCGTTATTGCTTAATATCGTTCCTTTTCACTTTTTAGGTCTCTTGAAGGCAAAATGCTGGAATGATGCTTATTTGGACGAAAAGGCGCGAATATACGAAGAAAATGGCCAAAGTCAGAATCGAGACACTCATTTATTAGTTTCTGTATTAATTTAATTACTTCATTTATGAATAGAACTACATATTATCCCAAATCTTGGGATTTTATGACGTGTTCTTTCGGAACCAAGCCAAAATCCAAAAATGAGGTTTTCTGATGTGTGGTTTTTGACTTTTTAAGCCTAAGATATATATTCTAATGTAGACGCTGCCGCAGTGGAATACAAAACACTGCGGCAGCACAGCGGCAGTAATCCCAAAGCAGAACCGGTGCATTTGGAACACTGCCGCAGTGGAATACTGACACTGCGGCAGGGGAAGTCGAGACTGCGGCAGAACCGACGTAGATCCGGCAGACTCATTGCTGCCGGATGAGGAAATCTTGGACTGCAGCAGGGAACTTTTGTACGTTAAATAGAAGACTCGGCAGCGTTTTAAGGAAGGGCTGCCGCAGCGTCTATACGTCACTGCGGCAGCGGAACACAAAGTCGTCGAAACTCACAGAGCTAAGACTGAAACCGGTAAAAGAAGCATATAAGCGCGGAAAAGCAGGTTTATTCGTAGTAAGGTCGTAAAACGGAAGTTCTCTGGATTTTTCACTTTTCCTTGCTATAATTCGTTATTGCCTATGTTTTCACTAGCTTATTCCCGAATTTACTGGGGAGTTTTTCCATGGAAAATTTTGGAATAGTCATTGAGGTTTAAGTTCATACCTATTACGAATTTTTTTACAATCTCGTAAGATAGTAACAGGTTGTTATTTGTTATATTACTAAAAAAAATTTATACTGTTTTTCTTAGGAAGAAACATCAAAAGTTTGTATGTACCTAGCATAGTTCAAAAATTTCATGTTATATGAGATTCTTTGAACCATTGCTT
>BPTQ01000001.1:82412815-82459624 GCA_019973895.1 Chrysanthemum seticuspe | reverse complement strand
ACTTCATTCAGGAACTTAGCCCAGGTACGAAGCATCTCTTCCAACAACGTCAAGGTGAATCTCTCTACGAAGCATGGACCCGATTCAAGGACTTACTTCATAAAGTCCCTCATCACGGCATTGATCTTTGGCTCCAAGTCCAAATCTTTTATGATCATGTCAACTTTCCCACTAAGCGATCCATTGACCAAGCGGCCGGTGGAAAACTTAGTGATCTCACCGCGGAAGAATCATGGGAAATAATAGAGGACCTTGCCCTCTATGACAACGAAAGTTGGGATGACCCCCGTGAACTTCCCAAAACCGTCAAGGCAATCTCCTTGCCTCCTCCCGACCGTAGGATGATCGAACTTGAAGATCAAGTCAAATTCCTCATGAGTTCCTACGAGAATCCTAAGTTTTCGCGCCATATAAACAAAGTTTCCTCTTCGTGCGAGCCGTTTTGTGATCCTCATAACACGCGCACTAGCACCCTATCCCCCGAACATGCTTCCGTTGAATACGCATCCTCGCGTAATAATGGAACGGGAGGAAGATTCCCTACAACGCCCGGACCTAGGAATTTCAATGAAACCCGGGAGGCATGGAAAGACAAGCCCGACTTTTACTGGGGACAAACCAAAGAATTCACCTCCAATGATTTTTCGTGGCCCCCAACTAACGGTCCTAACCAACAGAGTATCGAAGGGATGTTGCAAAACATAGTTGCGTCCCAAGAAACCCAAATGGCTAAGCTCTCGGACCGCTTTAACCATCAACAAGCCGAGATGGATAGGAAGATAGACAACCTGTTGAAAGCCATAAATAGTGATAGGAAGGTTAGTGCTATCTCGACTCCCGAGCCTCCAGGTGTAGAAATTAAGGATCCAAGCAAGCTTATTAAGCACGTCCAATTCGTCAATGCCATCGCCTTAGTGGAACCGGATGAAACCGATGACGAAGAAGACCAAACATTTGTTGATGATGAAACACCCGAGGAAGAAGATGAAATAGACAATGACTATTTCAACAAATTTCCTACGGAAGAAGAATTATCCCGCCACCCTCACTTAGTGCGTGACCTCCGTCACATGTATGTTAGGAAAAGCCCTAGAATCAAGTTTGGGAACCCTTGGAATCTTAACATACCATGTTGCATAGGACACCTTTTTGTGGCAAAGGCTTACATTGATCGTAAATCCCCAATTAACATAATGACTAGCACCTATTACAATTGGATAATGAAGAAGCCTATCCCAACTAGGCAAGACCTCGATAATCCTAGTGATAAGTGTAATTTTCTTGGTAGAGTTAAGGGATTGTCCGTCTATGTAGGTAGTTTCACATTCCCTACGGACTTCATAATTGTGGAAGATATTAGCACGGCCATAGACCCTAGCTTGTCCCACGTTATTCTAGGAAAACCTTTCGTAGAAAGCACCGGGATGACCTATGACCCATCGTTAGGAGTAGTGCGATTCAAGGATGAGACCGATGACGTAGCCTACCAAATGCCGTTTAAGATTGAGAAGTTTTCATCACTCTCCAATGATGAAAAGGAACTTGAACTGTCGGTCTATTACAGGAATGATGAGGATAGGGAAAAGGGAGTAGATTATGTGTTGGGAATTACAAGTTTGAGTTGATAAAGACAAAAAGAATGAAACAAGAGGGACTTAATATGACAAGAAGGAAACCTACTAAAAGATGGAAGGACTTGCTTGCAATGGAAGTTTTATTATTTAGTCCTTATCCTCTAGTATATAAAGAGGACATAGGTGTAGGTTTTTAATTAAGTCTTCCAATAATGTAGTCGATTAAAAGGTGTGTGTTTAGCCTAGACGTTAGGGAAGAACGTCTAGGGTATTAGTTTTAGATTAGTGTGTCCTAGGCGTATGTTCTTGTAAACGCCTAGGTTATTAGTTTAGTTAGTAGACGTGTTCCTATAAACGTCTAATATTATTAGAGTATTAGTGATTGAAAAACCTTGTTCAATAACAAAGTATTGTTTTGATTATTCCGCTGCGTATCATGTTATTTATCTTTGTTATTAATCCCTAGCCGAGCTTATAAACGATCTTATCAATTGGTATCAGAGCGGGGAGCTCTTGATATAGGGATTATTCAAGGTTTTGTTGTCGTAGAAAATTGCTGATCGATGGTACGAAAGGTTTTTAATGATCGCTGCTTTATCGTTTTTAATTGGTCCAAAAGGAATTTCGAAGTATTATTATGAATATTATATGATTGAATGTGGGGCTCGTATATTGAATAAAGTTTGGTACTATTGGGTTTTGATCGTGTGCAACGCGGTACATGGGTGTTACAGTGGAAGTAATTTTTGATTGGTCCCTCAATTTAAATATTCGGTGGTGAATGGTTCTTCATTAATATTCGGTGGTGTTATATGTACATGTGGGTCACACGTATGTAAAGAATGATGGTTTATTTTAATACTATGGGATTGTTAATGATTATTGATGGTGACAGTAATATTAATTGATCGGTTTCGATAAGTCATCGGCTCTATATTTTATAATTGGTGGCTATAAAGTGTCATAGAGCACGTGGGATATTCGCATTCTTTTGTTTAAGATGCAAGTGAATTTATGCAATGTACTGCTCGTATTATTATCGAGGTACTGTTGGCGTTTTATATTGAAGGTACTGCAAAGTTTTTTGAAAGTACTGCATATTTTAAAGTGCTGCTGCTCAAGTTTTTAAAAGTACTGATGCTGGTCGAATTTTGTTAAAGTACTGCTTGGCTGCAAAGTACTGTGTCAAGGTACTGCAGATTTTAAACGAAAGTACTGCTGAAGTTATTTGAAAGTACTGCTTCGTTTTTCAAAGTACTTTTGATGAAAGTACTGCTCCTTCCTAACGTACTGCTCATGGTTTATTACGAGAAGATTTTTGATTTAAGGGGAAGTTGAGCATGATTTTTGGATGACACACACAGAGGTTATTGTTCACACACACAGGAAGAAGTTTATGTTCTTAAAAGGATTTTAAAAAGGCTCGTTTTGGAGATTTATTGAAGAATTGATTACGAAGAGGATTATTTATCACTTATTTGAAGGTGAAGTGGAATTGCTTGGTTTGTGTTCTTATCATCTAGCTTGATGAATCTAGCAATGTGTGATTTTTCTTATAATGCTCTATGCACACATTGTCTATCACTTGAAGGAGTTACATTGTAGTGCTCAGTGTCTCATACTAGTTGAGGATTCTTTTCAAGGGATTGCGGTCTACTTATATTGGTGGTTCGTATAAGTATGGAGTTCCGTGGATAGTAAACGATTTAAGACACAAGTTTGGGAAATTTTACTTCTTCATCAAGTTTGTTATATTTGGTTTTCTTCACAAAGTGATCATTACAAGGAGCCTACAGATTTTGAAGAATCAAGAAGATGGTTAACATATGGTTTTTAGGGGAAGCTTATTGTTAAAAGTTTAACCATCTACATGCATCACTCAAGGGGAAGTGTTTGATTTTTACTACTGTTGATCATTATTACTACTGCTAGTTGGAGTTTTCTATTGTTTTGAATCCATTTTTCTTATGGTGCGTAATGGTGGGTGATTTGAAGCATTGGACGGCTTAGATTGGAAGTATGATATTGGTTCGTGGTGGTCAAGATCATTATTTGCATACGTTCCCTATTTAGATAATAACAAAAAGGGGAAGAGATGTTTGAGTGACATGGCATGGATTAAGGGGAAGACAAAGGAAGACATACTTGTTTCATTCATGGTGAGATCCCTGATCTCAACTTTTGCTACTTCGTCTAGGGAAGTTCGTTCAAGAATGGTTTTGTCATTATCAACTAGGGGAAGATTGTTGGGAATTACAAGTTTGAGTTGATAAAGACAAAAAGAATGAAACAAGAGGGACTTAATATGACAAGAAGGAAACCTACTAAAAGATGGAAGGACTTGCTTGCAATGGAAGTTTTATTATTTAGTCCTTATCCTCTAGTATATAAAGAGGACATAGGTGTAGGTTTTTAATTAAGTCTTCCAATAATGTAGTCGATTAAAAGGTGTGTGTTTAGCCTAGACGTTAGGGAAGAACGTCTAGGGTATTAGTTTTAGATTAGTGTGTCCTAGGCGTATGTTCTTGTAAACGCCTAGGTTATTAGTTTAGTTAGTAGACGTGTTCCTATAAACGTCTAATATTATTAGAGTATTAGTGATTGAAAAACCTTGTTCAATAACAAAGTATTGTTTTGATTATTCCGCTGCGTATCATGTTATTTATCTTTGTTATTAATCCCTAGCCGAGCTTATAAACGATCTTATCATTATGTTATGGCTAAGCTTTTCGGGTTCTATAAAGATTGTTTGAATTTAGGACCGAAATATAGGACCGAGTGGGGAGAGGGTGAACTCTTAGAAAGGAGTATCATGGGACACTTCTACAACATGGAACCCCCCGATAAAGACCGTCAAGAGGGCGGTGATGCAAAAACGTAGGAGTAGGACTACGAGTCTAGCTACAAGACTCTTAAATAAAGAAAAGCGCTTCGTGGGAGGCAACCCATGCTTAATTGTTTGCTTGTTAGAGTCATATATCTTTTATTAATTGTTTATCCTCATGTTTAAATTTGTAAAAATGCTTTATTTTGTTTTTAACCTCGTCTTAATTACATATAAAGGTATTTTACATAAAGGATAAGTGTAGGGAGGATTACACACGTTTTCATAAGAAACGTAAACATGAGAATAACAATTAACTAAAAGATATATATGTTTGTTTGTTCGAGTCAAATGCTTGTATCGAGTCATAATGGATGTTTTTGCAGAAGTTTTTCCAGATTCTAAAGATGTAAATTTTCCAGAATTTTTTCCAGAAAATCGCAGACCAGTTTTTGTCAGGATAACCTGACGGCGTCAGGATTGCAACCTGACGGCGTCAGGAAGGAATAAAAACATCAGCTTACTTTTTCTCGTTTTCTGAGCTACTTGTAAAATTTTGGAATTTTCCAGATCTTAACTTTCAAAACAAATTCTGTAAACATCCATTCCACAAGCATTATATCCTAGTTTAAATCGAGTCTTATGTATATTATTACCGCCGATTTTACGCGAAGGTTTCGTTTGTTTTCTTTTAGTGTGCAGGTTTAGTTTGTCAAGAAGAAGTTACACAAGTTTGGAAGGAGCCTTTCACGCAAAAACTCTTCTTGGAAAAGATTTAACCACCACTTTTTACGGATCCTACCGAGCTAATCAGGGGAGTATTAGTTTCTTTCGTTTTTAATTACCTTCTATTATCATAACTTTGATACTTTCGGGGAACATTGGGGACAATGTTCAGTTTAAGTGTAGGGAGGGAAAATAAAACGGGAACTTTGAAACTATGCTTATCCTTGACTGTTTGCTTTGTCCAAGTGTATTTGTGTAATAAAACATGAGAAAATGTAGGTTAGGGTAATTTTAGCCAAATTTAAAATTTTTTCATGACGTATAGGAGTGGGCCATTAGTCTTAACAAAAGCGTCTCATGGATAGGAAGTTGCATGACTAGCACAAAAAAACCCTTTACCACCTAAATTCCACCCAAAATGTGAGGATCGCCCTTAGATTAGTAGGAATTAAAGCATTCATCTTTAATGCTTAGAGTGTGAACCGGTAGTATATTAGATTCTAGAACTTGTTTTGTGATGCATTCCGAGATCGCTAGTGAGACTACACTTGTGTAGTTAGGAATAACTAAATGATAAGAGGCATTAGGATAAACCCTTGTTTGATACCTGTAATATAATTACTTCTTCCACCTCGGTTGAGTAATTCCCCCACACCCTTTGCGTTGTACTCATCTTTAGTACACGATACCCCTAGTTAACCCCTCAGAGCCTATCCTTTTCGCGGTTCTCGTGATGTTTCGGTTTCCGGAATATCAATGAAGAGCATTGTTTACACCCCACCCCCAAATATACACCCAAATCGCCTTAGCCTACCCTTTATTGCACTCACTTTTAGTGCAAATTTATGTTATCACCTAAAACCCTTAGTTCAATTATCTGGTTGCTTACATGAGTTGCTAAGTCGAGTCATATCCTTTGTATACAGTTTTGGGATGATTGGGATTCATGGGAAAAGTTAAAGTTTATGAAATATAGGGAAGAGAACGTTAAACTCAAATTCCCTTTGTTTGCATAATAATGTACTCCAAGTGTTTTGATCTTTTCAATTCGGGTCAAATTAGTGTTAGAATAATAAAAACTCAAGTGTAGGGATGTGTCTATAAATCCCTATCATTTTGATGTACCGTAGAGGATGGTAGAGTAAAAGTGTATGAAAAAAAAAAAAAAAAAAAAAAAAAAAAAATTCCGAAAAAAAAAATATATAAAAAAAAAAAAACCATACGGGCTACCATCCTACATCTATCTTTTAAATTATGTTTGTTTATTTTCGTTGCCTAGAGTTTTAGAGTGTCGAGTCTTGACTTAGCAACGCTATTCTTCGTATACTTGCAACATAGAGATTTTTGACTATCCACCACTAAATAGCCTATCCCACCAAACCCTTCATTTCCTTACCGTAAGCCTAACGTTACAACCCTTTAAAAGACCTCTTTGATAGTCTTTCCTAGGTGCTTACGCCAAAGCGACGGAGGTTTGATCTATTCTCAAGCCTATGGTAATCTATGTACTAGGACCGGTTAATGAGTGTTTATCTTCCATTTCCGATTTGTTATATTTCTTATATACACCCGAGAGAGATGTGAGTATCCAAACACCCCATGTGAGGTGCTAGTATGTAATTTCCGTGCTTGTTATGACTTTTGCGGGGCTTATATGTGTTGTGGACCGTTTTGAATGGATGCTTCATGACCCCTAACTTATAAATTAATTGGCTAAAAGCACATTTGCTTGAGGACAAGCAAATACCAAGTGTAGGGATATTTGATAAGGTTTTAAAAGGTACCTTTTTAAGGGGTCATTTAAGCCCTTATTCGATCACTTTTGTATCCGTTATTGCTTAATATCGTTCCTTTTCACTTTTTAGGTCTCTTGAAGGCAAAATGCTGGAATGATGCTTATTTGGACGAAAAGGCGCGAATATACGAAGAAAATAGCCAAAGTCAGAATCGAGACACTCAAAGCTGCTGAAACATAAGGCGACGGCGTCACTGCATATCTGCGACGCCGTCGGGAAGGAATTTTGCGACGGGTCAGAGGCGAAATTGCATGTTTTCAAGGGACGACGTCAGGTTCTAAAGGAATAGGCCGTCGCTACTCAGACGGCCTAGATGCAGCCAAGACGGCGTCAGAGCTGAAGGGGACGGCGTCACAGTCATAAGGTGACGCCGTCGCAAGGTTTACGTGGCCAAGACGAAACCCTAATGACGGCGACACGACGGCGTCACGAAACATAAGGTGACGCCGTCGCAGATGTAATCTTATATATAGAATCCGAATTTTTCAGTTTTTGTGTGTAGTCTTTTGGAGTAAAAACCTAAAACCGAACCAAGGCTTTCTTGTGCAGTATTTTAGGGTTCTAAACCCTATTATACATCAAGATAAGTATTTACTTCATTAATTTAATTATGTCTTTGATTATTTGTGTGTATGCTTGCATGTTCTCCATGTCCGGCTAATTTATTTGTGTGTTTGCTTAGGGAATATGAAACTTAATTATTGAATATTGATTGGTTGATACTTATCTTAGTTGACTAATGATCTAGAGTGCGCTAGATTATTCGTTGTGTACTTAATGCTTGACTTTTCTTTGTGAACTTTAGAATATAATTATCTAGGTAATTGTAGGATAAAGTATTCAAGGACAACCGTAGAGTAGGCGTCCATAAATCACTAGAGGATTTGTAAACAAGACCCTTTGGTAAATTCAAAGAGTTAGGGAAACAAGCACGCCCTATAGCCTTAGAATCACAACGCAACTAGGAATAAGGACGTGACAAATCAACCATCAATAGGAGATAATTGAGGAGTAGTAAAACCTAAGTAAACACATCTTTAAACTATCATACGAGTACAAATCAATTAGACATAGACTATCACAACCTTAGCTTAGATAATTAGATAATAGTAGAGTAATCGGTAGCAATACCAACCCCCCAAATCCAATACCCGAGATTCGTACCTTTTCATTTTCTAAAAAACATAAAAAGATAAAAAATAATCTTCCTCAACCTCAACCTTAGCGTAGTAACTTCTCACTAGCATTCCTATTCCCCTAGAGAACGATATCAATACCCGTGGCTTACCCTAATTACTACACTACAACGATTAGGTTCACTGCCTAGGGTGTTATAAAACTTGCTCGAAGAAAAGGAAGTTTCCTTGACCCCGAACGACGCGTGTAGCGTTATCAGAGACCCTCTCCCTAGTCTCCGACATAGGAACCAAATATGCACTATTGAGTCTAGAGCCACGAGATCATCAATAAATCTCATTAGGACACAATCTATGAAGACTCACTGTTTCACACAATGTGGAAAGTGAGAATATATATTAAGAGTCCTACGCATTATCCTTGTGGTATTTCCAGAACATATGAGTGATATGTAAAATATTCACGATGAAGATGGAAATCCTTCTAGAGCCAACATCAAACAAGCTCTTGGTGGGTGACATGTGAGATCTATCCAATAGATCAAACTTGTGACAACTGGATAGAAACGATGGGGTGATTCAATATTGAATCAACCTTGGTCCAGGAAATGGATTGACGGATACCTTTGAAAAACCGGTCGTTGTGCTTAAAATTCTTTTCTCTAACACATCGACTGTGTATGAATATTTCAAAATAAAAGGTGTTTGTGATTGATAATTGATTTAGATTATAAAACCTTCGTTGTATTGCAAAAAATTCTTTCTGATAAGAAATACACGATTGTTTTCAAATCATTTTTCATCAATCAGTGAATCTCAATTCGCTGGTTCACTCACTCCATGCTGTCTTCTTTGAGACGTTCCGGTTTGAGAACAGCTAGAGCAGCTGCGAAACCCTGTCAAGGAGATTCTTCGGAATTTTACCTAATCACAGGCAGTACTTGTACTGATTAACGGGGAACCGTGGGCCGTGTACCTCAATTCAACAAAAGTGATCAAAGTCACTTTCGTGCGCTTTTATTGCTAATTGTTGTCTGCAGAAACACCCGACGGTTGCAGCTAATCAGAATTGAGGAGTCAATCCATAGCCGCATGCTCACACATCACATTCATATCTAAAGAATTCATGATAAGTGCATAACTTCATCAACGACTCTGATATTTTCACTCCATGCTTCTGCTACGCTGCTGCAAATATCATGAATCAACAAAAGCTTCCGCAACTCTTATGAGAAGATATCATGAACCAAAATGTGAGCATGTCGGCCCAAAAGTCACAACTTCACATGATGGCAACACAACAATGGAAGAGTCAGAGATTTATGGTGGCTGATGATCTAAATGTTGGCTCAAAACTTAACAACACGTGGATCATTTAAAGACCTCCACTTGAATTAACAAAACATACAGAACATGAAGAATCAAAGACTATGGGCTACAGAGCAAAGAACTTAATCAAGAATCCAAGAACAATAAAAATGTAATATCTGTTTGTATTCAATGTAAATTGAGGTGACCTCCCTTAGGGGGAGATTGTTAGGATTTAGAAAATCTGGTAGTTAAAGAGTCGGTCACCTCAAGTATATGTAATCGTTAGAAAGCTCGTAGTCGTAGTCATTTAGAGTTAGTAAGTAGTTTGTTAAGTAACACCGTGGAGGACGGACGAGTCTTTACCCACTGTATGCCTGATCCATAGCCCGTAGGAGGCGAGTCTTGTAAAAAACTATAAATACCCTCTACCTCCCAAGGTAGAGGGTTTGAGCTTTCAATACCATTTTTCTTTGTTTCATCAAGTTCTCAATTCTCTCTCTACTTTCTCTCTCTAAAACACAACCCATACGCCCCACTTTAATATTGTTTGATGTGTTTATGAAATCCATTATGTTACACAAGAAGCAAGTTTTTCAACCATTCAGCTTCTTTACCAGCAGCTGCTAAGGCCACAAATTCAGATTCCATTGTTGAACTGGTGATGCAAGTTTGCTTCTTGGATCCCCAAGAAATTGCACCTCCACCAAGTAGGAATACCCAGCCACTGGTAGATGAATTGTCTTCAGTGTTACTGATCCAACTTGCATCAGTCTAACCTTCCAACACTGAAGGATAACTAGTATATGAGAGACTATAATCCATAGTTCTCTTTAGATACTAGTATACCTGCTCAGTTTTCCCACTGCAAATGCAATATCAGGCCTTGTACAAGTCATGGCATACATCAGGCAGCCAATTACCCTAAAAATCCTCAAGTTGAGATACAGCCTCATTATTATTGGGCATCAGCTTCTCACAAGTATCCATAGGTGTACTCACTGGAGTACAATCAAAGTAAATGAATTTTCTCAACACCTTCTCAATATAATGAGACTGAGAGATAGAAATTCTTTTACTTTCATGTTTAATCCTTATACCAAGGATAACATCAGCCTCCCCCATGTCCTTCATGGAGAACCTTGATGACAAAAATTCCTTTGTCAGGTCAACCTGATTTTGGTCAGTGCCAAAGATCAACATGTCATCAACATATAGAAAAATGATGACTCCTTTATCAGATTCATCAAATTTGCTATACACACATTTGTCAGCTTGGTTAAGAACATAACCACTAGACAAAACCACTTCATCAAATTTTTGATGCCATTTCTTAGGTGCCTGCTTTAGTCCATAAAAAGACTTAATCAGTTTACATACCTTGTTTTCATTGCCAGGCAAGATGAAGCCCTGAGGTTGGTTCATATAAACCTCCTCATCCAATTCACCATTCAAGAAAGCTGTCTTCACATCCATCTGATGAATAATCAGATTGTGAATTGATGCCAAAGCAATCAGCAGTCTTATGGTACTGATACGAGCCACAGGGGCATAAGTATCAAAATAGTCTATTCCTGACTTTTGTTTAAAGCCCTGAATGACTAGTCTTGCCTTGAACTTTTCAATAGTTCCATCTACCTTCATTTTCTTTTTGAAAATCCATTTGCAACCAGGTGGTAGATCAACCAACACCCAAGTGTTGTTGCCCATGATGGAATCCATCTCATCATTGATTGCTTCTTTCCAGAAAGCAATATCCGGGTACTTCATTGCTTCTTCAAATGTCTTGGGATCATCCTCAACAATGAAGCAATAGGAGTATTGGTCAGAGACCTCATCCCTTGTACCTTTAATTAAGTATAATTGAAACTCATGTCCAAATGACTTCGGAGTCCTGACCCTTTTGCTCTTTCTGAGCACAGGTTCAGGTTGTTGAACCACAACCTCATCAGGGACCACTGATGGTTCTTCATCAGGGACCTCTGATACACCAGTATCATGAGTTCCATTAGGAATCCTCTGACTTAGTCTAGGGACTGATGAGAATCTATTCTCATCAAAGTTTGCATCCCTTGATTCAATTATGGAGTTAATTGAAACAGATTCATTAGGTTCAATAACATAGAACCTAAAAGCCTTGGAATGCTCAGCATATCCAAAAAAGATGCAGTCAATGCCTCTTTTACCCAAAGTTTTCAAGTTTGGATCAGGGAGTCTTACAACAACCCTACATCCCCAAACCCTGAGATAGTTCAGGTTGGGTTTCTTTTTAGTCCAGAGTTCATAAGGGGTAACCTTGTTCCTTTTGTTGGGAACCCTATTTAATAAATAGCAAGCTGTTAACATAGCTTCACCCCAGAACCCTTGACTCAGTCCTGAATACGACAACATGGAATTAACCATCTCCTTCAGCACCCTGTTTTTCCTTTCAGAAATACCATTTTGCTGAGGAGTATAGGGAGCAGTCGTTTCATGGATAATACCAACTGACTGAAAATACGGAGTATCCATGTACTCACCTCCCCTATCAGTCCTTAATCTTTTGATCAAAGACCCAAGTTGTAATTCAACTTCAGTTTTAAACACTTTGAATTTATCTAATGCTTCATCCTTAGTATGTAACAGATAGACATAACAAAACCTAGAAGCATCATCAATAAATGTCACAAAGCACTTATTATTCCCCAAGGAGGGAGTGGCATGCAAATCACACAGGTCACTGTGTATTAGCTCCAAGAGCTTAGTCTCACGACTAACACCCTGAAAAGGTTTCTTGGTTATCTTGGTCAACATGCAAGTTTTACACTTTTCAGTGTCCATGTCAAATGCTGGGATTAACCCATCCTTAGACATATCTTGCATCCTTTTATAGTGTACATGGCCAAGTCTAGCATGCCAAAGGGTAGAGTCAGTCAGGTCAGTGGTCATAAAGGCTGAATTAACACTATCTTGACAATATTAAGTCTAAACATTTGATTACACAAATAGCCAAAACCAATAAAAACACCATTTTTAGACAAGACAAATTTATCAGATTCAATAACTTGTTTATATCCATGATTATTCAAACTACTACTTGAGACCAAGTTCTTCCTTATATCAGGAACATGAATAACATTAAACAAAGTTACAATCTTTCTAGAACTAAACTTAAGATCTAAACAACCACGACCATCCACCAAGGCTGTTGACTTATTTCCCATGTGAAGAATAGAACCATCATTCAGTGACTCATAAGTCTTGAACCAGCTTCTGTCTTTACACACATGAACTGTTGCACCAGAGTCAACCCACCACACAACATCATCATCCTGCACATAATAAGATTCAGATACATATGTAACATAATAAATCTAAAATGACGTATTAAACATATTCTGACCTTTCAGTGAGTTGGTAGAACCACCACTCCCTAAACCATTAGTGCCTGATCCATTGGCTTTACCACCAACTTTAACACCTTTGCAATCCCTTTTAATGTGACCAGTTTTGCCATATTTCCAACAAGTAGGTGTTGCCTTCTTGTTAGGATCTGCCCTTGTGTTGTCATGATATTTATGTTTGCCTTTGTTGTCATTGTATCTGGTGGAGTTGTTATGCTCTACCATATTGAAAACAGATGGTCCAGTAGCATTGCTACTTTTTGGCTTGTCATTATCCTACACCTTGAGAGATTCCTCAATAGGCAGATGACTGCCCAACTCAACCAGAGTCAATTCCTCCTTTTTATGTTTCAAGGTATGCTTGAAATCTTTCCAAGAAGGAGGGAGTTTGTCAATGACACAAGAGACTGAAATAGCCTCATCCATGTGCATATTGTGTTGTGTAAACCTTCCAAGTATACCAAGAAGTTCATTTTATTGTTCCATAACTGGTCTTGAATCAGTCATTTTGTAATTAGTGAAATTACTTACAAGGAACTTCTTACTTGATGCATTCTCAGCCATACATTTGGCATCCAAGGAATCCTATAGTTCTTTCGAAGATTCAAAATTCTGATAAATGTCAAATAGAGAATCAGACATACCATTGAGAATTAAGCCTCTGCAAATGTAGTTATCAGTCTCCCATTTGCTCCTCCTCCTGATCTGCTCCACAGTAGCATCATCCCCATCATCAGGAATAGGTGTATATCACTTGGAATCGTGTAATCACTTTCCAAAATAAACTATTCGACCCTATGCCTGGGTTACACGAATATCTACTTGGGATAAGACCAAATGTTAGTTATTGAAATAGGCACAAATCAATAACCCTTGCGCATATAAGTGTTTTAAGCTTTCAGTTTGTTTCTCCTGGTATTGTACTTTTTCAGTGTGTCTTCAAGTTGAAGATGTCACTCTCTATTTATAGTAGAGAACACTCAACACTAATCAATGGACATTATGTGTGATTAACGGCCAATTAATCACCCATAATAAACCTCAATAATCATAGAAATAGTGGTTACATGACCAATTAAACGTGGTCATAAAGCAGTCATAACAACCAATTGAATGAGTCAAAGCTGTTACAAAATAATTACTGCAACACTACCAGTAGGAACCATTACACTAGCAGCAGGAACCATACACTACCAGCAGGAACCATCAGTAGGAACCATTACACTAGCAGCAGGAACCATAACACTATCAGTAGGAACCATCAGTTACTACACTATCAGTAGTAACGAATACACTAGCAGTACAAACCACTATTGAGTCAAGTCAGGGTGTTCAGGGACCTCATGGGTGTACACTCCGTACCTCCTAACCCAAAACCAGGTGTGAACTAATCCCACAAGTGCACTAAATTTTCCAACATAAATAACATATGATAAATTTGAATATCACATGTGGTATTACATATCATATGTGATTTAACACTAAATATCACATGTGATATTCAAATTAGTGTTTAATCACATGTGTTTCTTTCATGCAAATATCAGATTAAAAAAAGAGAAAAGTACAAAAATAAGCCAAAATCTTTTTTGAAGTCCCCTTTGTGGTCACTTTTTAATTCAATGTCCAAAATGGTCATGGGCAACCACTCGACTCCGCAGCTCCACCCAAAATTCGCCACGTGTCCAAATGAAAGTACACTTTTTAACTTTTTATTCTAACAAAAAAACCACCAATATTGCGCAACCGACGGCTACTCAACCTCCTTTTACTCAACTTACATTTATCCACGTGCAAATTTACCTCGGAAAAATAAAAAGTACAAAAAGTACCAAAAAAAAAGTACAAAACAGTTTTATCCGATGGTACCAGATTTTTCTTTTCCAATGTACATGGAAACCCGATCTTGCGCAAAAAACATTGGATCATACACAAAAACTCATCGATACATGATCTTCAATCCAAATCTGATTATCATTCTCAAACATAAACACAAATACAAACACAAACACAAAAAACATATATTGTAACCGATTGAGATGATTGAGTAGATCGGATTTTTGTTTATGTTCAATGGATTCACCCTTTCATCGCGTTGATGTAAGTATCATTTTTAGATGTAATAAATGTTTAATCTTGTAGTTAGGTTTGGGATTGTTACAGATCAGATTGCACGTTAATAATCAAGTCTTTTTGGTATATTAATTTTGGTGGAAAAAGTTGGTCAATTGGAAAAACCAAATCTGTTTTGTGGCTTTTAATTGTAATAAAATTTTAATCCTTTAGTTAGTATCATGTATTTGTTGTTCCAGTAACACAATATACCCATGAAGACTCAATAATCCTGTAGTTAGTGTCATGTATAAATTAGTCTTATTTTTAATATTTTGTTTTTGTTAACCTAGGTTTATGATTCGAAGGTTAGTTTGAGAACTAAGCTACACCTTCTAAAAACAATAGCAAAAAAGTTGGCAGCTAAAGAGGAAAGGTATAACAAGTTTAAAAGGAGTGTTTTTGGTCCGTGGTTAGATATTAGAACGGAGGACCATGATAATCATGTCCTGAACTTTTTGCTTCAACACCAAAGGATTATCAAAGACGCTAGTACTAATACGCCCTTTTTTTTATATTGGTCACAATACATTAGAGTTTGGTAGGATGGAATTTTGTTTGTTAACTGGTTTCAAATTTGGAAATCCTTCTATAAAGCATTTGAGTAACAGTGTTTCAAATTTCCATAACCGTGTATTTCCTACTCTACCTAGAATAAAGGGTGACAATCTTAAAGCACTTCTTGAAACGGATAATGATTTTAAAAAACTATCTCATGATGATTCAGTCCGTGTTTGTCTTTTGCTGGCTTTAGAGTGTGTATTCATGGGTAACGAGCTTAGGCACGTTATACCAGATGAGATTTTGGCTTTAGTGGATGATTTGTTTGCTTTTGATGCTTTCCCTTGGGGACAATATATTTGGCACGAGCTTCACCTTAGGGTGTATAATGTTGATTCAACACACCGTAAGGATATTTTGAAAAAAATTTCAACACACGGGAAAAAATACAAGCCTCAATATTCTTTGAACGGATTTGTTTTCGTCTTTAAGGTTAGCAAGCTTTCTCATTTATTGCTTGTCTCATGTATTGCTTGTCTCATTTATGTCATTGCAGTGTAGATTGTGTAGGCAGTTGACCCCACCCATACCATAAATGTTGACCCAACCCACCCTTTAGTATATGTATTATGGTTATAAGTAATGTAAACCCATCCTGACCCCACCCATACCATAAATGCTGACAAGTCCATAGATTGTTTATATTGGCTGTGTGACATTGGTTATAAGTAATGTTTACATTGGCTGTGTAGGCAGTGTAGAAAAAAGGGCTGTAAGATAAAACTTGCACGCCCATTAATGTGTGACAATGCAGTATAGATTGTTTACATTGGCTGTGTAGATTGTTTTACATTGGCTGTGTAGATTGTTTACATTAAGATTCCAACACTCTAAATGCTATGTTTGACTCCCCAAATCTACTTTTGAGTGTGGTTTAATCAACTTTTTAGTGCAACTGCATTGTTATCAGAATATGTGGTCATATGGAATAGAATACCTCATTTATTGTGACGTTTATATCAATCTAATAACATAATGCAGTGACGTAATTTTGACTAACTTTTGAAGTAGATAGATTTGAGATGTTTTCTCATCTGAAATTGTTAGATTAGAAACCGATGCTTGACTAATAGTTGCTGATATTAAGCGTTTATATCAATCTAATAACACAACATGTTCATATTTAGCGCAAACTTGTAGCAGAAATCTGAAGTATCATATATCTTTGTTACGTTGGCATATAAAATCTGTTGGGATGTTGGCTATTATGCTACAATCCACAGTAACAAAGAACTAAAAGAAATCTCCATAATTTGGTCAGGGCTAATGTTCTATATAGCGTAACCTTTACACAGTTTATAATTAACTAGTAGGTTAGTTTAGTTATTTGACATTAATGGTTTTAAAACATTTACAGATTTGGTTATTGGAACTTTTTCTGAATGCTACAAATTGGTGGCACAAAGAAGATGGTGTTGTACCCCGTTGTGTTTCGTGGAGTGATGGTATAACATTTACAAAAGGTGATTGTGAGAGTCTATTTTATTCTAGAGAGCCAATTAATTCACTTGTCCCCACCGAAAAGGAGATGAATACATCATGGTGGACATGTAGTTTAGACTATTTCAAGAATGGCTCCATAGAAGATGCATCTCATAGACCTTTAAAAAAGAGGAAGGTTGGGATTAAAACGGAGGTTATTTCTCGTACACATGTTCACAAGGAGGTTCACCGTAAGGTACACGTTCGTACTGAGGTGCATAGTTATGAAGGATTGGATGACCCAGCGCTTGCACAGAAGGTTGAGGATATTGAGCGTGCATTTGGCAGTCGTTTAAGTGCACTTGAGAAATATGTGAAACCTCCCAAGGATACATCTTTTATGCAGATGTCGAGTTTATCTGATAATCCTAGTGAAGTTGATCAAGACTCAAAGGTTTGTTGTTTATAAACAAAATTTTTATGTTTACATTGAATGTGTAAATAAGATTATATATATTACCTTATTTTTGCAGTCCTCTAGTAGATTATCAGAAAATTCTAAACCTCGAGTTGATCTTATAAAGAAGATTGAGTATATTGAAGCATACTTTGGGAGACGTTTAACAGCACTTGAGCAACACGTTAAGAATGGCATTAACGAGACTATGGAGCCTTGTAGTGCATCTGATCATGATCCAAAGGTTGTTAATACTGCAAATCAAGAAAAGGTAAGTTCTTGAATTTTGTTTCCTTATCAACATGGCGTATATTATTACAAGAAGGTTGTTAAGTGCTAAGATTAGCACCATTTATAGCAGACCTCTCTTAACGAGACTGTGGAGCCTACTAGTGCAAAGGTCGAGAACACGTTTAACGAGATTGTGGAGCCCACTAGTGCAAAGGTCGAGAACAGCTTTAACGAGAATGTGGAGCCTACTGCAAATGAAGAAAAGGTAATATTAGTAAGTTCTTTAATTTTGTTTCCATCATTATTTATCTTTATGCAGCCCTCTCTTGAACCTGACAATGCAAATGAAGAAAAGGTAATATTATTACATAACGAGACTATGGATATTATTACATAACACTCGTCATACAATAACGTTATATTTTATTTATTCTTCTTCTGCAGCCCTCAAATGCATTTGATAATGATGTCAAATTGTATCCTGACATGGATATTCAACATGATCCAAAGGAAATGGAAGATTATAACGGTGGAATCAACCAAACTGACCCTGAAATATTGGATTCAGCATATAGAAACATGTTTGACTCACCGCTTCCTGATCAGGTAGTCAGTTTTAACCATATCCTTGTTTATTTGATCATATATCAGTTTACTTAAACAGAATGGCTTGATTACTTGTATTTCTATAGGTAGTAGAGGAACAAGAGGAAGAAGGGGCATTGAAGAATATGGGTGATCCGCTTGAGGAACAAGAACTTATGGCAGTGGAGACTCTTATGCAAATATTAGTATTTAATACTCCTGAAAAGGTAAATTTAACAATAACTTTTTTGGTTTTAAAATCAAATAACCCAATCTTTTTATTCTAATTTTTTTTAATATAGGAAAAAGACAATGATTTGGACTCTCCTTCAATGAAGGATCGAGATTCTGTTCCCAGTAATGATGATAAGGAAAATTAGCAACGAAGCATCCAGATTCTGTTCCTAGCAATGATGATCAAGAAAAATCAGCAATGAATGATCCAGATTGTACCCCTAGCAATGATGATAAGGAGAAATTAGTTGATATGTACTGTGTTGATGACGGGCAGCCATCTATTAAAAAGATGCATGTTCCTTTTGCCCGAGAGACTAGAGCGAGCAAGTATCTTCAAGACCCGTACATGAACCAGCCTTCAACCACTCCACAAAAGCCTAAAGTCCATGCTAGGAAGAAGAAATGTGTAAAGCGTTTTCAGCCGTTGGTTTCACCTGGTGGTGAAGTGATTCCCCCGTGGAATGAGGTAACTTATTTTATTTATTATTTATTTCAGATTTTGTATTGTTGGTTAAGTACTTTGGACTAGACAATTCTGAATGATATATCTGCAGGATCTAACTCGTCCTACAGGTTCGCGACAATTAAGAGTGATTATGCCAAAAGAAATTATGGATTTTTTGAATGAAAAGGAGGAGAGGAGATTTTATTTTCCATGGGGAGGAGATGCCATATATGTATATCATAATTTTTGGGAAAGGTTGTTGGGCATCAGGAAGGCGAGAAATGGCTGGCTTTCTGATACGGTAATTGACTGTTAACAATTTTTATGATTTTACACTGTTAAATTACTTAGCTAATTGTTTTTTTTTTTTTTTTTTTTTTTTTTTTTTTTTTTTTTTTTTTTTTTTTTTTTGTGCAGCATCTTGATCTATGGGTAATGTTTCTATGGCACTTTAGACCTGCCAATGCTGATTGGGCAATGGCGGGTCCATTTTTTAGCTCCATGAGTCTTAGCAACAGGATGCCAGGTTTTTATGCTGACGGAGTAGCTTATGGTCTTCCCTGGTTTGCTCAATCGATGGAAAAGGTGTGTTTAAGAAATTTTTGATAGTCGTATAGTCGTAATTGTTAACTGTACAACTTAGGCCACGCATATAAGTCACCATGAAAGATGCCTAAATTGCGACTACCAACAAAATTCACTTGATATGGTTCTAATTGATAAGTAGTATTTCATGGTTCTAATTGATATGTAGTATTTCTTAGATCAAAATCTAGATGATAGTCTTTTCCTATAGATGGCTATTAGCATATAGGAGGGATTGTTATGTTCCTAAATATTTAGTTACTTCAAATTCCTGAATATATGGCTCTAACATTGTATACCCAATTGACCCAACCCACCCTTTAGTATCAGTATTATGGTTATAAGTAATGTAAACACATCCTGACCCAACCCATACCATAATGCCTGACAAATCCATACACCATCAGCCATGACCATAATAACTAACATGGCTTGGCCACAAATAAATTATTTGCCAATAAAGGCTTTCTTTTCATTGTTGGTACTCATATATAAGTTACGATTCTTATGATGGAAATGGAGGTAAACATTTTGTGACAGTCAGAGTGCCCTTAGGAAGTATATCCCTTGTTTCAATACAAATTTAAGTTTTTGCAATGATCACACATAAGCTGTTACTGTATAGGTTGTTATTTTGTTATTTAGAATCATATCACTGAGGCATGTTGTGTCCTAGATTAAACCTGAATACAAAATTTTAAATACAATATCGTTTTTGTGGTCTTATGTTTGTTCACCAATATTGTAGGTCTATTTTCCTATCAATGAAGATAACCTACATTGGGTTCTGGGAGAACTCCATCTACGCTCCGGTGTCATAACAATCTATGACAGCCTCTCCTGGCCTCTTGTTGAAAATTGAGATTGGTGGCTCAATATGAGGAAATGTTTTCAATATAAAATTCCAAAGTTTTAGAACAAACCGAAGTAATGGAAAAGAAGGGCATTGATCCAAAACATTACTCCATCACCTTCCGGTATGCTGATAATGTGCCAAAGCAAGGCCCTCTTTATGGTGACTGCGGTATCTGGGTCATGATAAACTTGTATAGGTTGTCGAATAATCTACCCTTGGCGGTCGATAATTTTACTTTGGCAGCTTTGGCATATAGGGAGCGTTTAGTAGATTTCTTTTGGAAGTACAAGATTGAACTACCCTTGGCACAAGTTGATAATTCTTGATGTACAATATTTTGTTTAAATAACTCATTTAACTAAACTTGAGGTCAAAAGGCGATAAGCCTACGACAAACTGATTGAAGCTGGGGTTGAAATGTGGCGCTGAAAGGCGAGAAGCCTACGACAAACTGATGTAATGGTGCTTGTGCAGTTTATTGATGTACAATCTTTTTTTTAAATAACTCATTTAAGTCTAACTAATGGAAGCCTAACAACTGGTAGTATTTGGTACTTTGGTAGTTGAAACTGTACTAGTAGTTGAAACTGTATTTTGTACTTTGGTAGTTGAAACTGTAATAGTTGGTAGTAGGAAACTGAGCATAATGTATTGTAAACGAATGATGAATGTTTTGTAAACCAATGTGACATATATGTTGAAAACAATTATGTTTAATCATCTCACCAGTTAAACCTCTTTGTCTGATTCAATGTGACATATATGCTGTCACCATTAACGAGATAATTATCTGAAAAAATGAACAAAAATAAGTGTTTGAATGGTTGCAGGTCAAACTGATGAGAACTTGCCCATTTAGACCGATTTCCTACCACACCCATCTTGCCGTGTCTACATATATTGTCTAAGTTGATGTTGTAAATTTTTTTTCTGGAAAAGAAGTATCTTGCATCTCTAATATTATAGAATACAAGTCAATCAAGATTTTTCATATTTACACGCTCTCCGCTACCATTTTAGCATACATATCTCATACTTTGCCATAAGTTGAAAGCCATTTAACTTGTAGTCAAACAAACTCATAAGAATTGGTCAAGTAAAGCATTGCAGTAAGTCAGTAACCTAAATAGTTCTACCTGACCATATAATGTCTCAAAAGAAAAAAGAGAATGTCTTTTGACTTTTGAGGTAAAATCTACTACTCTTCACATTTCAAAATTAAGAGATATCATTATTTACAAACTTAACACCAAGATTTATTAGTACCTCTACTATATCTCGAAACCATGGTCAAGCTTCCCTCAAAAGCTTGAAATTTTCATTTAACATTTTTTAAATCTGAGGGTTATTCATTTGATGCCATATGCAAACCAGAGACATTTCTAAATACCATTGTCAAGCTTCTATCACTGTTTTCATTTGTATCCATTTAATTTTGAGAAAAAAGACTTTGATATATAATAAAAGAGTTCCTCGTGACTAAGATCATATACACATTTCAATGCACAACGTCAATGTGATACAATCCATTTGACTTGTGACTGCAGATCAAATTTAAATACAGTCCCAAACAGATCTTGAAATTCTTTTCCCATTTGTATGTCATTTGGATCATCCCATCATCAACAGCCCATCATCAACAACAAATTACATAATTAAGCATTCACGACTATTGTTTTAGCAAACAGGATTCTCATATTGCATCATAAGTGAAAGGACATATAACTGGTAGTCAAACAAACTCATAAAACTGTCTAGACAAGCATTTGCAACTGTCAATGTAACTTAAATGGTTATAGGATCATACCCTCTAACCCCAATAACCAACCAAGAGAAAAATAAAAATAAAAAAGCTTTTGAGTTGGAGGTCATATCTATTACACTTGAAAGTCAGAACTGATATGCCCATTTTATCAAAAACCTAACACCAAGATATTCATTTTTATAGCACCTTTTGGAAGCTCAATGTTGTCATCAAGCTTCCCTCACAAACTGACAAGTCAAACAAAAACTCTTTCAAGAACAGATGGAGCATTATGTAACCTAAGAATATTTTCATTTCTTCATTAATCTCACTAGCCCTTCTATTCAGCAAGATAAGAGAAGTCAGGAGTTTATTAGGAAAGTTGTTTCACAATAGTTCTAAGGAATCAGTCAATATTTCTTGCACACACCTAGACATAAGAACTGACCAACTACCTAAAACTGACCCACTTTAGGCAAATCTAAAACTGACCATTAAAACCAAATCTTTATAAAACCAAATCTAAAACTGACCCACTTCCTAAAAATGACCCACTTTAGAACAAAAAACTCCTTTCTAAAACTGACCCTTAAACGACATAAAACCAAAAGTTTCTAAAACTGACCCACTTCCTAAAACTGACCGACTTTATAACAAAAAACACCTTTCTAAAACTGAACCTTACAACTAACACTCACTCTTTATTCAATGCTCCTATATTAATCCATGTCGTCAAACCATATAGATGCGATTACCAATTTCCATTACAATGTGATTAACAAAAAGAAACAACATCTACACTAGAATCGCATATACAAAATGACAACAAATTCAATGTGGATAAACTAAAGACCATAACTATTCATTACCCAAATCTTCAGTTTAGTACATAATTTCAGTACACTAATCATCATCCTAATAAGTACATATTCATTAACCATAACCTAAAAAAGTTTTTTCTGCACCCAAACTATATTTACATTATAGTTATATATAAATAAAGCATAGAAACCAAATTACTTACTAATTATCCATACCCAAAAGACATTCACTTAAGTAGACCACTTGCATACCCAAAAGTTTCAAAATATCTTGCCGATCACACTAAACACCAGACAAGTCTTCATCAATCTCCATGAGGGTCATGTTATCTTCCTTCTGTTCAATCCCATGACGAATCAAATCAACTGAGGCTTCAAGCCCTTGCAAAATATCACGATCAACAATATTCATGTTCACCAGGCAGCCTAAAGCATCCACCCCTTTCTCATGGTATGGCCCAAGATAATGGACCTCCCTAAGTGTCCGTTCACGCTTCGCAATCACATCGGCTAGTTCTCTGCATATTTCTTCCAATCTGACTAGGCGAGTTCGCGCTTCTATCACTTCACTGTTAAAGAGATGCTTGAACATGGTTGCAATATCATTGGAACCACTAGCGCGACACAACTCATCGAGATTTGGGGTTATGTTTGCCATTGATTTGCAAGAAAGTAGATCTTGAAAGTGTACAGTAAAACACGATCAAAATGAAGATTAGGTAGGGCTTCAATTAATATTACGCGTATAAATAGCCCAATCCAACTCATTTTACTCACCCCAAAATTAATTAAAGCATAAAACCGTGATCGAAGAGAATGATTACAAAACATAACTGAAACCACAACATTTGAAGAGTTAAGTAAATGAAACTTACAATAGAAAATCCTTACACTATGAACTAATACAAAAATAAAAGAATGACACAAATAACCTTATATTTCAATTACTTTCAAACCCCCCCCCCCCAAATTGGCTATCTAAATACAACCAAAACGACATGTGACGTTTACGCTTTTATATATTATACCTAAAATTATCTATACCGTTACCGTAGTTAAATAATTTTTTTTTTAAAAAGATTCTCGGTCTAAACTTAAACTACAGAAAAAAAAATATATAATATCCGCTTCAATCTTTTTTTGACTATAATCCTTGTTAGACACCATAATATACTGATAACATTAAATACCAACTAATACATTACACGATCTTGCTTACCGACAAGAATTAACATACATGATAAGGTTTTAAAATGTACCTTTTGAGGGGTCGTTTAAGCCCTGATTTGATCACTTTTGTATCCGTTATTACTTAATATCGTTCCTTTTCACTTTTTAGGTATCTTAAAGGCAAAATGCTGGAATGACACTTATTCGGACGAAAAGGCGCGAATATACGAAGAAAATGGCCAAAGTCAAGAATCGAGCCACTCAGACTGCTGGAACTGAAGGGGACGGCGTCAGGTGTTATCTGCGACGCCGTCGCATTACTTTTGTGACGGCTCAGTAGCCAAATTTCTTATTTACAAGTGACGGTGTCAGGCTTTAAAAGAGTAGGTCGTCGCAACTCAGACGGCCTAGATTTGATCCAGACGGCTTCAGAGACTGAAGGGGACGGCGTCACAAGAATAAGGCGACGCCGTCGCAAGACTAATGTGGCCAAGACGAAACTCTAACAACAGCGACCCGACGGCGTCACAAATTAAAAGGTGACGTCGTCGCGAATGTAATCTTATATATAGAATCCGAATTTTTTAGTTTTCAGTGTGTAGTCTTTTGGAGTAAAAACTTAAACCGAACCAAGGCTGTCTTGTACAGTATTTTAGGGTTTCAAACCCTATCTTACATCAAGATAAATGTTTTACTTCATTAATTTAATTATGTCTTCAATTACTTGTGTGTATGCTTGCATGTTCTCCATGTCCGGCTAATTTACTTGTGTGTTTGCTTAGGGTATATGAAACTTAATTATTGAATATTGATTGGTTGTCTCTTATCTTAATTGTTAATGATCTAGTAATGCGATATGTCATCCGTTGTGTAGTTAATGCTTGATTAATCTTTGTGAACCTTAGTTTATAGCACCTAGAGTTGTTGTAGGCTAAATCATCCGAAGAGTACCTTAGAGTTAAAGTTTATAAATCCTAGAGAATTTGTAGGTGATAACCTTTGGTAGTTTCAAAGAGTAGGGACAAACGCATACCCTACGACCTTAGACACACAACGCGATTAAGAGTAAGGACGTGACAATTCAACCATCAATAGAAGATAATTAAGGAGTAATAAAACCTAAGTAAACACATCTTTAAACCACCATACGAGCACACAATAATTAGACATAGACTACCCTCACCTTAGTTAATTAGATAATTAGATAGTAGAAGTAATCGGTAGAAATACCAACCCCCCAAATCCAAACCCCGAGATTCGTACCTTTCCATTTCCTAAAAAATATAAAAAGATAAAAAATAATCTTCCTCAATCCCAACCTTAGCGTAGTAACCTCTCACTAGCATTCCTATTCCCCTAGAGAACCATATCAATTCCCGTGGCTTACCCTAATACTACACTACAACGATTAGGTTCACTGCCTAGGGTGTTGAAAAACTTGCTCGACAAAAAGGAAGTTCCTTTGACCCCGAACGCGCTGTGTAAGCGTATCAACATGTTAACTAAAAGAAGGCAACCTAAATTATAACAAACAAGGCAATGAAACATAACCATCATAAATTACAATAAAAACATACCCATCATAAATTATTGTTATCACCGTTCTTGGACACATAAGGAAGAGCACTAGAACCCTCATCAAATTCATCATGAGCTGCATCCTCAAAATCATCAAAAAGCATCCTTGGTGTAAATAGACTAGCTTCTTTAAATGGCTTTTCAAGCGGTGATCTTAAGTAAGCTGGTGCTTGAGATTCTTCCTTTTCCCATGCACTAACCTCTTCCAACGACATACAATCAAAAACTTTCTTTCTCTTATCATGATTTTTTAATTGTGTTGTCACCTCCTCATCAAACTCATCTTTACACAAGTTTTTGTGATAGTAATCAACTAGGAATGCTTGAGGAGTATGGGAACATATACCTCAAGTTTCTCATGGAGCTGAGCCAATTCATACATCTTCTTAACATCTCTATCACTTTCCACTATAGTCAAACCTTCTTCTAAGCTACATTTTGGTATACAATAAAACTAAGCCCAAATATCCTCTTTTATTTTTTCTAACAACATGTCACACGTTTGGGAATACGACAACGTTTTAGACATAGATAGTTTAATTTCAATAATTTTTCCACCTGCGTACCATAGGGGAAAGACGTAGAATATGCTTTTATTGAAAACTTCAAATACGATATCATTAGAATTATTAGACATCGTGTGTTAAATTGAAAAAATCCAAATAAACAAAAAATAATTCAGGCAAAAATAAATGCGTAAAAGTTACCGAAATATTAGTAAAGTGTACACAAATTCTTCAAATATTAGTGAACAAACACAAATGATGTGTGTAAAACCTGAAAATACCAAAAAAAAAAAAGGATTAATATAGTGATATGAATGGATATTACCCGATGGATAATAGATCTAATTCAAAGTCGAGTGGTCGAGTAGCTGATGGTCGAGTATCCTAACATGTATTAATTACAACAACTAATTTTTACAACTAACACTTATTAATTGATTACATTAATATTGATGTGAAGTTGTGAACACTTAATTTAACCTTTTCCCAACTAACACGTAATATAATTAATGTGATGGGTTAGATGATAATTATATAAATAGAGGTGAGAAACATATGATGACATTACCAAACCTTAAAAACGATGCAATGAATTCACCACCACATTACGAGTGGCAAGAATTACTTGATATAGATGACTCCGATCTTCGATTATCCGCCACAACACAAAACACAATATCCTCTAGAATCTCTCAAGTTGATAATTATGTTTAAAACCCTGTTAGAAAAATACCCGGTCGTGCAGGTATTCGGGATGGTGTGGACGATGGTGTAATTATGACACAGGAGTTTATTAGGAAAGTTGTTTATGATTTGGTTGAGGATTCGGAAAACGTGAAAAAAACGATTTTTTTCTTTTTTTTTACAAAAGTATATTAAAGTGCCCGTCTATAGAAAGATAATTAAATGCTCGTCGCGATGGTGTAATTATTTTCGCTTAACGATTAACGGTTTAAAAGATAGTTAAATGATAAAAAATAGGTAAAATAATAAAATGATTTTAATCTTAACAATTGATTTCTTTTTAGTAGAGGATGAGGATGAGTCCCTTGGTATGTGAGAAAACTTTTGTATGTAAAATAACTCTCCTCCTCATTTAAAATATAATGCCACATATAAAAAACATTAAAAAAAGAAATAAACTTATATTAAGTACTCCTCCCATTCCAAGATAACTGTTCTGTTTTGATTATAACTTTATCTTTAGATAATTTTGTTTATGCTGTATAATACATGATAAAAATTATATGAATGAAAATACATTTACAACCCAATTTATTCATATAAATTACATTAAGTATTATATAACACAAAGAGAAAAAAATAGCTAAGTCAAAGTTGAAAAAAAAGACTTCAAAAAGTCAAAACATGACACTTATTTTAAGACGGGGGAGTATAACATAAAAGAAATCTAAAAAAATATGGTGGGAATATAGTTTGACATAAAAAGATCAAAAGAAGAAAAGAGAGAAAAAAAAAATCAAGTATAATGCCAATAGAGAGTAAATTACACCGTCCGTCCCTGTGGTTTGGGCCAAATCGCTATTAGAAAGAGAGTAAATTACACCGTTGGTCTCACATGTATCTAAAAAATCTTTCTATTTTTATTAAATCTTTTGTAGTTGAATTGGTACGTACACCTTTACATCCAATAGTATAACGAAATAATGTTTGTCATTAAATTCGTCTTATTGTTATGTGCGAGCATATGTTGAAAACGTTGTGGGTGATTTTAGTGTCATAATTTAATATAAGTGATTGTGATTTACTAGAAACCGATGAGATTTTATATCATGCTCGAATACGAGTTAGAAAAGTGTGAAGTACATACTCATTTGAGTTAATATGTTTCCGACCACGACAAAAATACGATGGTAGAGGGCAGCACCCCTTGCAGGGTCCTAAAGGTTGCACCCATGGTTGGGGTCCCGGTTTAAAACTTGGAAAAAACGATTTGAAACATGGAACATTTCAACAAACTCCTTAGAATCTTTGAATAATATACACAACACAATTTGAAAATGGATGAATCAATATATGTTTCAAGTGTGATAGACAAGTTGTCTCCTTTCTGGAATGATTTCAAACATAGTTTGAAACATGGCAAAGACGACTTGACATTGGTGCAACTTGATAGTCACTTGCGCTTTAGGTAATCTCTCAGGGCGCAGGAAAGTGACAAGGCAGAGGAAAGAAGTTGTCGGACTCTTGATGAATATGATTTAGGAGGGTGAAAAAAATAATAACAACAATTAAAAAAAAGGAAAGAAACACAATTTCAATGATAATAACGGTGATTTCAACAAGAAGTCTAAAATGACATGTTGTAAGTGTGGCAAATCTTGTCAGTTTAAGAAGGATTGGGGTGTTAAAAACACGATGGATGGCGCAAGCACTTGTGATTCGAGAAAGCGGTCTAAGGACCATTCACAAGACCAAGTTCAGAATTTAGTACATGATTGAATCAATCTTACTAAATAATTTGTTCACTAATTTCTCTTAAGCATTACGTGTGCAAATTGATGCTATTGCGTGATGAATTGATTCCGGTGACATAACTCATGTTTGTAAATAGCGTTGCTGGTTTAAGACATATAAACAAGGTTGCAAAAAACGTGAATCGGTAGTCCGGCGGTCGACCACCTTGTAGAAATTAATCGGTGATTAATCGAATTGGCATTTCGTTCAAGTTTTGGGTATTTCTGGAGACTAAACTAAAGATCTTAACTGATTCCAAGCCTACTATGTTCCCAAACTTCTATAAAAGGCTCCAATTATGATTATGTGGTCCATTATGCGTTATAAGTGAAATAAATGATCCCCAAATTAAGTAGAATGCCTAAATTAATTTTCTTTTAAGGCATAATTTCATGTATATCCTTGTAAATTTCAAAAATTACATATATATCCTTTTTACAAGTTTTTGATGCATAAAGTACAATGCTTTTAATGCATCAAAAGGATATATATGTAATTTTTGAATTTTACAAGGATATATATGTAAATGCCCCTTTTTTTAAAGTTGACCGATTTGGCTGATTAGTCTGATTTTTGACCGATTAGTGGCCAATTTTTGACCGCTTTGTGGCCGATTTTTTTACCAGACCGATTTTTCCCCGATTTTAAAAAATTAACAAGGTAAAAGGCCGATTACCTAGTAATCACGAGTAATCAGCCGAGTTGGCCAATTTTTGCAACACTTAAAACATGTGAAATATGAATATGCCGTTTACATGGGTGATGTCATTTCGCTCCTGTTTATGTAAAAGGAAGTGTAGTGTTGGAGTTAAGTTCAGAAAGTATTACTTTGTTTGACGTGCTGCATGTACCGAAACTTCGTAAGAATTTATTTTTTTGGTTCTGTTTCAAATAAGAGTGAATACAAACAAGTGTATGAATCCGATAAGTATATCTTATCAAAGTTCGGTGTATTTGTATGTTAGTGTTAAATTTGAATAAAGTTCGTGATGATTCTAGTTCTGATGATATAACTTGTTTTAATGTTGTTAATTCGTTACACGACATTATACAAGAGTGTCTGAAATATCTAAAGTTGATTTAATTCATGCTTTGGATGTAAATACACAAAATGTAATATTTGTGGGGTCGTAGGGCCAACGCCCCTAGTTGGGTCCCACTCTATTAAAGGACTTAACTATTTTTTCCGTCAAAACACGACCAACATGAGTGTTGCATGAGTGTTGGTGAACGTACAATTGCGACTGTTGGTCTATTAACCGCTATAAAACTTACAAGATGTCTTTTTTAACAGACATATTTGGACGTACGAAAATCATCACTTGCTTTTCGTTTTTCTTTGTTCTATTGTGCCTAGAAATTAAATGATTATCTTAAATTATTACAACAATGATTTCATGAAACCGAGACATCTAAAGAGTTGAAAGTTCAGAAATGAATTTACAAGATTATAGTAAAATATTCAAAATTATCATCACAAACCTTACACAATTCTAACAAACAGAAACAACTATTAGAGCAAGAACAACAATAACGCCTTAACGGCTTTTTGCATCATATTAACGGTGTTATGCCGTTATCACCTTTGGAGGCACGGCGTTATTGCAGCGTTAGTCCCTACCCGTTATCTCCATAACGCCTTTTTTTTTTTTTTTTTTTTTTTTTTTTTTTTTTTTTATGCCCCTAAATGAGGGGTTGTTTTTGTAAATTGTTGGGAATGTTATTGATGTTATTGGGATGTTATTGTTGTGGTTGTTTTTTGGGGATGTTAAGGTGAAATGTTAAAGCTGATGTGGCGCTGACATGGACGGCGTTATTTTATAACTTGGGTTATTGTTGGGAATGCTCTTACTATAAAACAAACAAAACGGAACAAATAATACCAACTTGATTTAGATCGATCCAGTATTTGTTTTTTCATTTGGTATTTGACTATGGTCTAGTATCATCCTAAATTCCTAATGAACACCCCTGTACCTGACCAGATTCGTATGACTCGCTACCAATCAATAAACAGTAAAATGCGATATTCCTAATTAGATCTTAACTCATTAAAAAATGCTATCCAGCACATCCATATGCTTAGTTTCCCGTAATTATGACAAAAAAAATCAAGATTAGATGCAAAATACGATCTCTAAACCCTTTAAAATACTACTAATCTCATTGGCATTTAGTTCACTGAAACATGACAACCAATCCATTATTACTTGCTCCAACTAAAAATAGAAAGTGCGAGAAGATGATTATTCTTTAAACTTATTAAACTATAGTTTTATGCTACGTAATTTGATTTTAAATTTCCTTTTTAAGCAAGGACTGAATGACATGATCATTCTTTTGGAAATAGAAGAGAGCATTACTCGTTTTAACTATCCTGTAATATGTTATCTGTATCACTTAAATTTTATCAAGAGAAAACAAGATACATAACATTACGTCTTTGTCTTAGTGGTATCGAAGATTACCTATCAGCCAAAACGTTGCGACGCTAAGTTTCAACAAGAATAGGTATACAAGAAGAGAAAAAAAAACTGTCATAAACCGAGACCGGGCTATTAAGTTCAGTTTCTGTTGAAAAATATTTGTTCCGATCAGATTTTAACATGATGATCACTGATACTTACTTACTTTGAAGTGGCTCGTTTGATTCGCAAACCATTACCTTTTACAAAATCGTTTACTTGATCTTTCAAGTTGAATCTCAACTTAATTATCTTAAAATTATTCAACATAATTTTATTATATGCACATTTATTGCAGAAAATCAAGGAACAATGCGAATACAATCTTGAAGCCTTTCATTACTTGAGTAGTTGAGTACTTGTCCTGTTAGCATGCATGTGCTTCACTTGTAAGTTGTAACTATGAGAACCCGTCCTCTCTAATTGATTACTTGCTTCATTATTAACGAGAATATGCAGCTACTATACATGGTCATTAATGAAACCAAATAAACACATTGAACTATGGTTTTATGTAGAAAATTCAGCAGGACTGTCACTAATTATATTAGTGAAGTAATTAACCAATTGTTGGTTCTTTAAGTTAATTATTATCAACGAGGTGATCAGTTCACGCTTTGCTGCAAAGATAAGTTACTAACAATTATCGGCAAGCAGTTACTATGTACTCATCCAAAAAAAAAAAAAAAAAATCGATGCAAATATTTTCTCTTGCATTAAGAGATAACGAAAAAATAATTTGCACCGTTAGTCCTCTTAAACTGACTTTACTAACGAAGGAATGTATGGTGAAATAAGGTTAGATCACAAAAAAGTGTCATTAAATTCGTCTTATTGCAATGTGCGATCATATGTTGAGAACATTGTCGGTGATTTTAGTGTCATAAGCTAATTTAAGTGATTGTGATCTACTAGAAACCGATGAAATTTCGTATTATGACCGGATACAAATTAAGAATGTGTGGAGTGGATACTCATTTGAACTAATATGTTTCCGACTATGACAAAAATACGATGGTTAAGGGGCAGCGCCCCTTGCATGGTCCTAGAGGCGGCGCCAATGGTTGGGTCACATTTTAAAACATGGTAACAATGTTTTGAAACATGGAACATTTCAACAAACTCCTTAAAATCGTTGGACAATATACGTAACACAATACGAAAGTTGAAACAATATATGTTTCAAGTGTGATAGACAAGTTGTCTCATTCCTGGAAGAATTTCAAACACAGTTTAAAACATGACAAAGACGACTTCACATTGGTGCAACTTGGTAGTCACTTGCGCTTTAGGTAATCTCTGCGGGCGCGGGAAAGTGATAAGGGCAAAGGAAAGAAGTTGTCGAACTCTCGATGAATAGGCTTTAGAAGGGTGGAAAGAATAATAACAACAATAAAAATAAGGAAAGAAACATAGTTTCAATGATAACAACGGTGGTTCCAACAAGAAGCCTAAAATGACATGTTGTAAGTGTTGCAAATCTTGTCACTTAAAGAAGGATTGATGTGTTAAAAAAAAGAGGGGTGACGCAAGCACTTGTAATTTGGCAAAGGGTTCTAAGGACCATTCCCAAAGTTAGAATTTAGTACTTGGTCGGAACAATTTTATTAGATAATTTGTTTCATTAATTTATCTGAAGCATTCATGTGCAATTTGATGCTATTGCGTCGTTGATTGATTCTGGTGACGCCACTCATGTTTATAAATATCGTTGCTGGTTTAAGACGTATAAACCGGTGAAAGATGAATATGTCCTTTACATGGGTGATGTCATTTGACTCACTTCGATCCTATTTATGTAAAAGGAAGTGTGGTGTTGGAATTAAGTTCTAGAAAAGCTATTACTTTGTTTGGTGTGTTGTATGTACCGAAACTTTGTAAACAAATTATTTTCTTATCCGGTATCAAATAACAATGAATACAAATAAGTGTATGAATTCGATAAGTGTATTTGTCGGATTTGCTTATCATAACAATAGAATGTTAATGTTAAATTTAAATAAAGTTCGTGGTGATTCTAGTTCTGTTGATATGACTTGTTTTAACGCTGTTAATTCGTCATTATGACATGCTCGTTCAGGACACGACATTATAAAAGAGTGCCTTAAATATATAAAGATGATTTAATTCCTGCTTTGGATGTAAATACATAAATGTAATATTCGCAGTCCTAGGGGCAATGCCCTTAGTTGGGGTCCCGCTCTGTTAAAGGACTTAACTAATTTTTCCTCCAAAACACAACCAACATGATTATTGGTGAACGTACAATTGCACTTTTCGGTGTATTAATCACTAAATAACTGTCAAGATGTCGTATTTTGAATATACGTATTTGGTCTCATTTGAACATGCAAAAACCATCAATTGCTCTTTGTTTTTCTTAGTTCTATTGTGCCTAGAAATTAAATGATTCTCTCAAATCATCAGAGTACGGATTTCATGTAACCGAGATATCTAAAGGGTTCAAAGTTCAGAAAAATATTTTGTACAAGATTATATAGAATATCCAAAAGGGCAAATGTTTTTAAAATATATCATACTTGCCATCATTTACTTTTATTGGTAGCGAACAAAATATTTTGTTTTTGTGAATATTTTTATTTCAAATTCATCATTTTTAGGGTATTATGTGACATTTTTGCCCTTCGGAAAGAAAAAATCTATTAGCTAGGAGGGGCAAAAATGTCCACAAATTTCGCAAAATACCAAAAAAATGATGAATTTGAAAGAAAAGTACCCGTAAAAGCAAAAACATTTGTTCGCTACCCACAAAAATAAATGGCGATAAGTATGATACATTTTAAAAACATTTGACTTATCCAAAATTATCATCACAAATAACTATAAGAGCAGAGGGTGTCATAACATGAGTTAAGGTTTAACACACGGCCACGTCAGTGTCACATAAGCTTTAACCTTTTCACCTTAACTAAAAAAAACACCCCTTATCATAACTCAACCTTAACTCGCTTTAACGCACCCTTAACTTAGGACGCGGTGTGGTAACTCACCCTTAACTTGGGTCCCTTAACACAACGTTAAGGTGGTAACGCACACCTTAACTCACTTGGGCGGTGTGGTTAACTCACCTTAACTCAAAAAAGTTAAGCCTTAACTCACCTTGGTGCGTTAACATATCTCTTGCTCTAAAACAAACAAACGGAACATATACCCAAAGTTTTCAAAATCGGGATCCTACCCAGGATCGTTTTCATCTTTGCAAGATCATGATCGTGATCGGATCGGGATCTTAAGATCTTAATTTAATGTTATTTGTTAATAGTTTTTGTAATATCGTACAAATCTACAAATTATTAAACATTATAAACACAAAATACTATGAATGTTTCATAGAAATGTTATCCTAAATTATGATTATGAAATGTTTAAAAAGATAAACATGTTGTTTTTTGAATCCTAAAAGAAAACAACTTTTAAATTTGTAGTTTTTTAGTTTGTAATCCAAATAAGTAAGATCGGATCGGATTATATCTTAAGATCATATGGCAAGATCGAGATCCTATAAGATCTTAAGCTTGCAAAGATCCTATATAGGATCCGGATCGTTTTTGCTTTGAAATATCGTAAAATTGTAAGATTCTAAGACCATGATCGGGATCCTGACAATTATGCAAATACCAACCTGATTTAGATCGATCTAGTATTTGTTTTTTCATTTGGTATTTAATTATGGTCTAGTATCATCCTAATGACACCCTTTGACCAGATTCGTATGGCTCGCTACCAATCAATAAACGGTTAAGGCTGTGTTTGGCAGCGGGCTTATGAGGGGCTTATGGGGCTTGGGCTTCTAAAATAAGTCGGCTTATAAAATAAGTCTCGTTTGTCATGCGGGCTTATAAAATCATAAGCCTCTAAAGGGGCTTAAAACTTTAGCCCCATAAAAGGGGCTAAAAACTTTAGCCCGGGACTTATGAACCATAAATTACATATTTACCCACAAAATATCTAACATATACCATAAAACTCATTTAATTATATCCTTTTTGGTAATTTTGCAATAATAAGCCCCAGCCCCAGCCCATTTGCCAAACAAGTCAACAAAATACAAATTTCAACTTCGGCTTATAATAAAAGCCCTAGCCCCAGCCCCAGCCCAAGCCCCAGCCCCAGCTCCAGCTCCAGCCCCAGCCCATTGCGCCAAACATACCCTAAACCGTGATATTCCTAATTAGATCTTAACTCATTAAAAAATGTTAAACAGCACATCTATATGCTTAGTTTCCCGTAATTATGACAAAAAAATAAAGATTAGATGCAAAATACGATCTCTAAACCCTTTAAAATACTACTAATCTCGTTGGCATTTAGTCTCACTGAAACCTGACAACCAATTCATTATTACTTGCTCCAACTAAAAATAGAAAGTGCGAGAAGATGATTATTCTTTAAACTTGTTAAACTATGGTTTTATGCTACGTAATTTGATTTTAAGTTTCTTTTTTAAGTAAGGACTGAATGATCATTCTTTTGGATATAGAAGAAAATATTACTCGTTTTAACTGTTGTGTAATTTGTTATTGGAATTAATTTGTATCACTTAATTTTCTTGAATCAAGCAAAAACAAGATACATAACATTTGTTAGAGCATAGGGTACCCATGGTTTCGTGGAAAAAGTGCTACATCAGGACCTTTTCTTATAACATAAGAATCCACCATTTGGGCCGATCGTGACGATGCAAGATGGGAAAACGCGACCACCGGTGTGTTGTTGGCGTCGCTCGGGTGGTGTTGTCTGGGACCACGCAGGTACCCTATGCTTTTAGTGGTATGAACTATGAAGATTACCTATCAGCCAAAAAGTTGTTACTTCAGTTTTCAACAATAATAGGTATACAAATATACAATCATAGAAAAAACTGTCACAAACCGTAACCAAGCAATACTGTGCAGTTTTTGATGAAAAATATTTGTTCCGGTCCGATTTTAACATGATGATCACTGTTACTTTGAAGTGGCTCGTTTGATTCGCAACCAATTACCTTTTACAAAAGGGTTAATGGTCCAAAAAATACATGAACTTTCCACATTTTACTATTGTGACAATAAACTTTTAATTTTCCTATTAAAACCAAAAATTTTCTTAATTACCCCTATTGTAACAAAATTTGCCACGTGGCACCCTTAATCTTTCCACATTTTACTATTGATTAAGGGTGTCATGTGGCAAATTTTGTTACAATAAGGTTAATTAAGAAAGTTTTTGATTTTAATAGGAAAATTAAAAGTTTATTGTCATAATAGTAAAATGTGGAAAGTTCATGTATTTTTTGGATCATTATCCATTTACAAAATCGTTTACTTAATCTTTCAAGTCGAATCTCAACTTAATTATCTTAAATTATCCAACATAATTTATATGCTCATTTATTGCAGAAAATCAAGGAACAATGCGAATACAATCTCGAAGCCTTTAATTACTTGAGTACTTGTCTTGTTAGCATGCATTTGCTTCACTTGTAAGTTGTAACTATGAAGGTTGTCAAGATCGGGATCTTATTCAGGATCGTTTTCGTTTTTGCAAGATCGTGATCGTAAGATCGGATCGGGATCTTAAGTTCCTACTCTAATGTTATTTCTTAATAGTTTATGTAATTTTATACAAATCTACAAATTCTAATACATTATAACCACAAAATACTATGAATGTTTCATAAAAACGTTGTCCTAAATTATGATTATAAAATGTTTAAAAAGACTAACATGTCGTTTTTTGAATTCTACAAACAAACAACCCATAAATTTGTAGTTTTTTAGTTTGTAATCCGAGAAAAGTAAGATCGGATCGGATTAGATCTTAAGATCGTATGGTCAAGATCGGGATCCTATAAGATCTTAAGCTTGCAAAGATCCTATGTAGGATCCGGATCGTTTTTGCTTTGCAGTATCGTAAAATTGTAAGATCTTAAGAACAGGATCGGGATCCTGACAACTATGACTAACTATGACAACCAGTCATCTCTAATTAATTACTTGCTTCATTATTAACTAGAATATGTAGCTAGATGCTTAGATGGTCATTAATGAAACCAAATAAACACATTGAACATGGTTTTATGTAGAAAATTCAGCAAGACTGTCACTAATTATATTAGTGAAGTAATAACCGATTATTGGTGCTTTAAGTTAACTTTTATCAGCGTACGAGGTATATTGGTTCACGCTTCGCTGCAAAGATAAGTTACTAACAATTATCAGCATGCCGGTTGCTATGTAGTTATCCAAAAAACCAAAGGTTTAATAATAAATTACCGCAACACGTTATTTGAATCATCAAGCTCGATATTTGAATCTCGGGCTCGTTTAGTAAACAACCTCTATGTTAAGCTCAAGCTTGGACTTGAGCTCGCCAAACTCGAACTAGAATCTAGTGTTTAACGAGGCGAGCTCGAGTAGCTCATAAGTATCTCGACCAGGGGCGGAGGGAGTAGAGGGACAGGTGGGTGCTGGGCCTCCCCTAACCTGTCTAACTACTTCAATATTTTTGTGGGTTAAAGCCTATATTTTATACACTTGGTCAATGGGCATCCTCTTTACTCGATCATGAATATAGAAAGACCTAGTATAACTGAAACATGACTTTCCCGAATGCCGATACTCCTTGACTATACTAGTATGAATCTGTTTTCAAGCTTAAATATTACATCTTTTGTTCCTAGTTTCTTTAGTCTTCAACGTGTATAATTAACTTTTCACGGCTCATTCTTTAATAATTCTATGTTCTTCTTTATGTTTGTTTTTCAAATATTATTGTTCTAAGTATTAAACTTGTAGTCGAGTACAGTATCATATAATTTATTGAGTTTATAGTATAAAATCTAGCTTCCAAAATAACGGAATTAGCTTAATATTTTACCTGTAATGTGACATTGCATGCTTTTGTATTAATTGTAAGATCTTGGTATTTTTAACTTTTGGCACATAGATAAATTTATATGGTATTAGTTACAAGTATACAAGAGTTTTTACTCTTACATAGCATCTAAGTTAAATTATGGACAACATAAGGAAAAAAATCAAGTTGATTTTATAGACAAAGAGATTATGTTGTTCATATCAGAGCGTACAGCCGTGACACGGGGAATGGTAATTCAATTTGCATATAATATCGCGACTGTTTCACAAAAAATGTCGGCACCCTCTAACTTTAAATCCTGACTCCGCCCCTGATCTCGACTCATTTACACCTCTAATTAACACTTACTACCAACAATCATCAATAACTCTTAACAGAATAATTATCATATACCAACATTTAAATCCTTTAAACAATTGAAGTTTTGTTGGCATGTACGTACTTACTTAAAACATGACAACCATTGTCCGATTACTACTAAGTACTAACTCTGGTTTTAAATACTAAACGAGCCATAATTGTCGTTCATCATTGTTAATAAAGTACTATTAAACTATTGATTAATGCTACTTTTAGATTTAAATATTTGATTATAATTAAGCATAAACCACCCACTCAATCATTTGGTCATCCACAAATTTAAAAATGGTTTAAGATAAGCATACCACCAACCATAGTTAGTTATCATGTTTTGGTTTTGATTCATATTATTAAACCTTTAAACCATCTCCAACGTGGCTTAGATAAGTTTTTTCAAGTTTTTGGAAAAAAAAAACCAAGGGTTCAAACATTGCTGATTGAGCATCTCACGAAGCAAGGAAGAGTTCAGAAGCGGCTAAAGAATACCAGCTAAAGTATGTACATCAAAACTAAAAACGCTCGAATTCCCCGGATTTAACATAAACATGTTATGGACAATTATATGTGGATGTCCATATCTCCTATCATGAGTTAGAGTTCATATCTAAGTAGAAGATATGCATCATTTAGTTTAGTCTTTATTTAATTGTATTGATGACTTTAATAACACATTCATTCTCTTAAGTTTGTGTTCACAACACGTTATCAGCACGCTGTAAAAATGGTTTTCTTAAATATTTAGAAGTACGTTATTAAACTCTTCTGATCGTATTTGTATACTGTTACTAGATCTTTGTAACACTTGTTATGTATACATGCTAGCTAGTTATTAATTTTTAATATCAAAATTAGAAACGTGCATCAATGCGACTTTCCGTACTAAGTAAATCTAGATCATCCATACTATATATGTATTTTTCTTTTCATAAACATGTAATTTGATTGTTAATTTATTTACTTATTTTTTGAAAAAAATAAATAAATAAACAAAGCATAAGCAACTAAGAATCAGGATGTGTGACTTGTGAAAAATATAGATGCTTAGTTATTGATTACGATCAATGGTATTCAAGTGAATTAAAAGTAGTAAAAAAAAAGAAAAAAAAATCATCTTCCTAACTAAAAGCTATATTAAAAAGCAAATGGTTTTTCTTCAAACATATACTTCTTCGTCTACCCTAACCCGTCTACACATATTATTATGTTTTTGCGAGTTAAGACTATCAAGTAACTGACGTTAATATATACACTAAGAGTTATTGATAATATATTTTTTTAAATAAAATCAGAATCAAGTTTCATAAGATCCTGTAATTATAGTAACTAGCAGGGTATGCGGCGGCGGGTACTCTGAAATAAAAATTTTCAATAAACCATGCTTTATAATCTGAAACGTTTTATGTGACGATAAATTTGCGGACGCCAAAAGTTTCATGTCGCATATTTCAACTCTTTAGAATATTATAGTAGGGTATCCGCGCGTTGCGATGACGGGTATCAAGTAATAAAATTTTCGGCAAAAAATGTTTTCAATTTTATGTTTTCTCTTACAATAACTTTATCAATAGCGAAAACATAATGCGTTTGAGTAACTTTAAAAAAAGTGAGGGATAATATCAAATTAATTCATATAAAAACAATTGAAAGTGGCGTGATTTTGCGTTGCGGTAGTCAATAATGTTATGGGGTTATTGTCAAATTAGTTGATAATGGTCCGTAGTCACAAGTAAGTATAAGCATTTTTTTTTATGAAATATATATATACTTTTTTGAACATATTTGTATCATTAATATTGTTTATTACATTTGTCCCATATAGATAAAAAGATATAAATAAAAGAGTACTTATAATGTATACATCTTGTAAAGTATATATTTATGAAAAAATGTTTGAATCATTAATATTGTTTATAACAATTGTCCCACATAGATAGAAGATATAAATAAAAGAATGCTTATAATGTAAAGAAAACTTACATGTTTAAGCAATCATTTAGAGTTATCCATGAAAAATATAATAATTAATATACTAATATATTAATCATTGAATTAGCACTTAGCACTTTGCATCATTTGCCTTAAAAAAATTGTCCCGACCTTTACAAAAAACCGTTTTTTACTTTTGTGGTTAATTTTATTTAAAATTATTCAAAATTTATTTAGATTGGTTCTCGAAACACTCTTACGATATAATAATAGTTTTGGAACTTTGTAGTTTTGCATGCATTTTAAAATCACGTTCATTTATATGTGCATTTTTGCATTAAAACTAAACTAATTCAAAAAAAATAAAAAATAAATGAAGCATTAAAATGTTGTGGAAAATAAATTAGTAAAAGCTATTTATTGTGTACATTATGCATTAAAAATTGTAATGCTTAAAAAACACATTAATGACATTTAAAAAAAAATTTAGGAGAGAGCGTCATCCCTCCATTAAAAGTAGTATAAATATGTGTAATATGTATAAAATAAAATAAATTATCACTTGTGAATTTACATCTTTGCATCATTTGTATTAAAAAAATTGTCCCGACTTTTACAAAAAACCGTTTTTTAATTTTGTGGTTAGTTTTATTTGAAATAATTCAAAATTTATTTAGATTGGTTCTCGAAACACTCTTACGATATAATAATAATTTTGGAACTTTGTAGTTTTGCATGCATTTTAAAATCATATTCATTTATATGTGCATTTTTGCATTAAAACTAAACTAATTCAAAAAAATAATAATAAATAAAGCATTAAAATGTTGTGGAAGATAAATTAGTAAAAGCTATTTATTGTGTACATTATGCATGAAAAATTGTAATGCTTAAAAAATACATTAATGACATTTTAAAAAAAATTTAAGAGAGAAGGTCATTCCTCCATTATAAGTAGTTTAGATATAAATTTACCTTTTTCTTAGTGATAAGTGTCAATAATTTCTATAATCTGTTTACTTGGAAGAAAGTTAAGGAAATTTGACAATTTTTCTTCAAAAATCACATTGTTATCATTGTAATTGGCTGTTATTAACAATATATATAGTAAATTTATATTTTACTATTGGATTAAGAGTCAACCAGCTACATGTTTATAAGAGCGAGAAAAGTTCAATATAGAACTTATATTTGTCATATAATCAATGAACCAATTTTAGCCATTATTTTTTTAAAAAAAATATATTCACTTTTTTTTTTAGAAATTAAATATCTCACAAACCGTTAATCGTTACGCCAAAAAAATCATACCATCTCGACGAGAATTAAATTATCTTTCTATAGATATGCATTGTTATATATTTTCGACGAACTTTTTTTTTAAATTTCATCCAGAAAAATCACATGTGATTTGTTAAAATCATATGTGATTTGATTTTTACGAATCACATGTGATTTTTACAAATCACACGTGATTTTTCTGGGCAAAAAAAAAAAAAAAAAAAAAAAAAAAAAAAAAAAAAAACTTCTTCGAAAGTATATAACAATGCATAGGTATGGCAACGTGGCGGGGAATATCGGGGATTGTATTTACCATCCCCATCCCCGTTTTCACTCTCCATCCCCATCCCCGTCCCAATCCCCATCGGGAAATTGCTTTACATCCCCATCCCCGCCTCCAATGGGGATCGGGGATCCCCGTGGGGATTCGGGGATTTTCAATCCTTATGAACTAACATAAATTTTCCACCAACTCATCAAAATATAAAGAATGTTAACTCATAAAGTGCTTCAAGAAACGTGCGTACATCACACACAGTAGGATTCATTACGATTTCAATTCAACTTTAAAGCATCCTCAACATTGTAACATCACATATAATATAAAAACAATATGCATCATGTGTCTATTTGGACAAAATAATAAGTAATATGTGTTGGTGCTTATGCTTCTAATTCTAAAGGTACTTGATTCTATAAATATCACATATGCATATAAATATACATGTCGATACTCATAAACATATATACATATGCATATACAAGTTAATCGAGTATGTATAAATTCTAAATACTTATACACTAGAAAGATCGGAGTCGGGGTCGGGGATTTATGTTATCCCGATCCCCGCCCCATCCCCGGTTTCATATTTTGGGGATTCCCCATCCCCGTCCCCATCCCCGGTCAACTCGGGGATTCCCCAGTCAAAATCGGGTTTGGGGATCGGGTCCCCATCGGGTACGGATTTTTTTGCCATCCCTAACAATGCATATCTATAGAAAGATAATATAATTCTCGTCGTGATGGTGTATTTTTTGTAGCTTGAAAATTTACCGTTTGCAAGATATGTTGTTTTAAAAAAAAGGTAAAAAATGATTCTTTATTAATTTAGATAAAAAATAAATGGCTATGATTGTTTCATTGGTTCTATGACAAAAATGAGTTCTATATGGATCTCAACTCTTATAAGAGCAAGCGGTATTGTAATTGTTAAGGTGAGGTTAACTTTTAACGCCACTGCGTTAAGGGGTGTTAACTACACCGTCAAGCGCGTTATTGCTGCGTTAACGAGGGTATGTTACCTCTTTAACGTGGCGTTGAAGGTAAAAAAAAAAAAAAAAAAAAAAAAAAAAAAAAAAAAAAAAACCCTAAAATAAGTAAATCAACCCCCCCCCCCCCAAACGTCTATTATAGCCGTTGGGTTAAAAAAAAAATCATTTTACCCTCCTCCCCCTGTTTTAAACGGCTGAAATGTTTAAAAAAAAATCAAAACTTATTTTTTATCACTATAAATACCCAAATAACACACCATTTTTTTCACACTTCCATCATTCAAATTCAAGTTTATATACTTCCTCTCTAAAACAAAAAAAACCTTGTTCATTTACAATGGATCCGAATCAAATTGACGAATTACCTCAACAATGGTTAGACGTTGATGACGAAACTGACTTCGATTTTATGATGGCCACGTACGAGTATCAACAACAGTTGAAACAAGAAGCATCTCAACCTCGCTTCACTCGTAACCATGTATATCGTGAACGTGAGCTTGCAGAAGAACGTTTGCGTAACGACTACTTCATTCAAGGTTGTAAGTATTCGAACCGGAATTACGAAGAAGATTTCGTATGAGCCGGAAACTATTTCTGCAAATAGTCGAAGGTATTGAATCTTACACTTCCGAAAATATTCCAGATCATTTTAAATTCTTTAACCAATCACCTGATTGTACGGGTCGAATGAGTTTAAGTGTTCTTATGAAGTGTACGTCTGCCATTCGCCAATTGGCGTACGACACTTCACCCGATGCGTGTGATGAATATTTTCAAATGGGTGAGCATACTTCGCGTGATTTTCTTGATAATTTTAACAAATGCGTTATTGATTTGTTTATGTCGGAGTATTTAATAAAACCAACATGGGCCGACATTCAAAATATTTATCAATGACATGAAGAGTATCATGGTTTTCCAGGAATGCTTGGTAGCATTGATTGTATGCACTGAGAATGGAGAAATTTTCCGGTGGCTTGGCAAGGGCAATTTGATAGGGGTGATAAAAAATACCCAACAATTATGCTTGAAGTTGTTGCTTCTCAAGATTTATGGATTTGTCATGCATTTTTTGGGATGGCTGGGGCGAATAACGATATTAATGTTTTCGACAACTATCCGTTATTCGACGACATTCTTGCTGACATTGCCCCAAGAGCCCCCTTATATGGTTAATAGAACTAGGTATGAACAGGGGTATTACTTGGCTGACGGAATTTACCCACAGTGGGCAACTTTCGCCAAATCCTTCTCGTCAACAACTGACCAAAAACATACTTTTTTAAAAGGAAACAAGAAAGTGCCCGAAAGGATGTTGAATGTGCTTTTGGTGTGCTTCAAGGACGTTGGGGTATACTACAACAACCGGCATGTCAAATGGAAATTGTCAAGATACGTAGAATCATGTATTCTTGCATTATTTTGCATAACATGATTTTAAAAGATAAAAAATTTGCATTACGCGACTATAACGAAATGTGGGTGGATCCGTCAGCACGTATGAGGCAACAAAGGTGGGTCGAAAGATGTGACACTCACCGTCGCAAGGCAAAAGAAATACGTTACCGAGAAACGCATACTCAACTCCAACTAGACCTTATAGAGCATGTTTGGCAGAACCATCTTAAAAGATAACAACAACAAGAGAGCGACGGCGATGAATAAGTATTTTGCTATGTTTTTTTTTTTTTTTTTTTTTTTTTTTTTTTTCGTTGTAATTTTTTTTTAGTTATTTTGTATTTCGTATTGTAATATGTTTAAGAATTAATGATATGTTTTTTAATAAATGAAGTGTTTGTTTTAGTTTAGGAGTTGAATTTGAAAATATTTGAGTTAAGGTTTAACTTGGGTAAGTTATGATAAAGGGTGTTTTTTTGTTAAGTTAAGGTAAAATGTTAAAGTTGATGTAACGCTGTCGTGACAAATATTAAGATTTAACTTTAGGGCACCATACCTAAGGCGCTCTAATACCTTTTACCAAGTGACAAAATAAAATATATCTATTAGATAGTAAAATTAAGATTTTATATGTCATCAGTATCCCACTACGTAGCTCAGTTTGATTTGTAAGAGATGACACTATGTTAGAAAATACTCATCACGTTGATAGTCAGTCTTAACATTGTTTTTCATCATGAAATATTCGACGGTCATCACTATGGACTATAACATTTTATTCCAAGAAAGATTAGTACTTCGTTACATACAATAGAAATCTTCTAACTATTCATTTACTAATTCCAATTTATGAGTTAGTTATAGTGTCCTCACTCACATAATCAATATTCAACAAATATTTTCAAATAGTGGCCGGTGGGACGGACCAATCAAAAGCCAGGAATTAGCCATCTTGGCCCCATGGGCGGTGCCACCTCAAATTCTCTATACATAAGTCCATTTATAGCCACATACTAAATCAACCATCTTAAAAAATAAAACAAAAAATTACTTTTAAAATTTGAAATTATGCACTATATAAGCCTTCGTTGAAGCATCAACAAATCACAACTTTAGCAAGTCAAGCATCACATTTCTTTTGACTTTCAGTGCTTCTTTCTCTAAAAAAAAAAGAGTTCTAAAAAATGGTGAAGTTGGCTGTTGGTAGCATTGGTGACTCTTTCAGTGGTGCTTCGATCAAGTCTTACGTGGCTGAGTTCATTGCCACGCTTCTTTTCGTCTTTGCTGGTGTCGGGTCAGCTATTGCTTTTGGTATGACGGTTTTCCTATCGATAGATGTTTCTTTTTGAGCTAAAACGTTACAAAATACTCTACTAAGAAAGTTTAACGTACCCGAGAAACTTGTGTAAACTAGTCTCAGTGGTTTTAGAGTGAGTTTGGCGTATTTATATACCCGCTCGGTTCTATATAAGACTAGTCTCAATGGTTCTAAATCGAGTTTGGCGTATTTGTTTACCCTATCCATTTAGTCTAGACTAGTTCAGCTACTTCAACGCATAATTTCAACTAATTTACATGGAAAATGTGATGACTTATTTTTATACATGATCCCATCGATACAAATGTTCTTGTAGTTATTATGTTATCTTTGAACAAGTTAAGCTTTAGAAAGATCATGTTTACCTAAATAAAAAGAAGTGTTAGTAATGGTTAAGATAAGTTAAACAATTCTGTTCAGACATATAATGATTTTCATAATTCTTTTGCAGGCAAGCTCACATCCGATGCAGCACTAGACCCTTCTGGGCTAGTCGCAATAGCTATAGCCCATGCACTTGCACTTTTTGTTGGTGTGTCCATAGCAGCCAACATCTCTGGTGGACATTTGAACCCCGCTGTCACCTTCGGTTTGGCTATTGGTGGTAACATCACCATCATTACCGGTCTATTTTACTGGATTGCCCAATTGCTTGGTTCCATTGTTGCATGCTTCCTCCTACAATTCGTTACTGGTGGCTTGGTAAGTCCTTATATTTCCATTTGTAAAAAAAAACATTAACTTGCCAATTTTTTTTATAAAAGCATAGTGGTAATTATTTATATAAAAATATAATTTCTAAAACGAGTGTTTGGTTTAACATCTTCGATGCCTACTTACAAATTTGGTACTTGACAGGCTGTCCCAACACACGGAGTTGCTGATGGCATGAGTGGTATTCAAGGAGTCGTATTTGAGATCATCATAACTTTTGCTCTAGTTTACACAGTCTATGCCACCGCAGCTGACCCTAAGAAGGGTGCTCTTGGAACCATTGCACCAATTGCTATTGGGTTCATTGTTGGAGCCAACATTTTGGCTGCTGGACCTTTCAGTGGTGGATCAATGAACCCAGCGCGATCATTTGGACCTGCCGTTGTTAGTGGAGACTTCTCCCAAATTTGGATCTACTGGGTCGGCCCATTGATCGGTGGTGGTTTGGCTGGACTCATCTATGGTGATGTTTTCATTGGATCATACGAGGCACTTCCAGCCGCTGGAGACTATGCTTAAGAACCTCTTTTCTGTTTCGCTTTGTTTCTTTTTTTTCATCAATCATGCTTAAGGGTCGAGGGTGTAATATCCTCATGGTTTGAACTTGTACTCTGTCTTATTGGTCTTTTCCTTTGAGAATTGCTTGCAATTTCGAAAT
>BPTQ01000001.1:82396213-82412805 GCA_019973895.1 Chrysanthemum seticuspe | reverse complement strand
GCTGAGTTCCACGTTTGGCTGGACTCATCTATGGTGATGTTTTCATTGGATCATACGAGGCACTTCCAGCCACCGAAGACTATGCTTAAGAACCTCTTTTTGTTTCACTTTGTTTTCAGTCTTTGTTTAATGACTTATAAACCCCTGTAAGATTGAACGTGTGTTCTGTATTCTTAAGTTCCTCCTTTGAAACTGTAATTTGGAAATGTGAATGAATAGAAGTGTTCAAATGGTCAACTAGTTCTTACCTTTTCTTTTGTTATTTTTTTCATTATTGCATTGGCTCATAAAAAGTTTATAACTAATGATTCCAATTATATATCTTAAAGCTAGCAAAATATAAGAAATCACATAAATTTAGTTTTACTATTCAATTATTTACTTGATGATTATTCTTAAGTAGTCTAATGCACCTTGAGTCGGTCTCTACATCTGTTTTTAGCTTCTACTAATGCATATACAGAACTGTAAAATTGTGCGTGTTATTTTAGCCTATCCAATCTATTTGCGTGATGTTTAGGTAAATAAGGATAGCCGTAGAACTAGTTTTAATATAGGTTCTGACTAGCTTGAAACAAGGAATCTTAAACTTATTTCCTATCTCAATCGAGCTGTACGTATCTTTTGTTCCCACTTTTGGTCTTGAGTTCCTCTTCGTTTGCCTGAATCATTGAAGTGTTCATGAAACAAATTACTTGGAACACATTATTGGAGGACCTTTGATTGAGATGTGTTGAAGTGAATTACCTGAAATGCATTAAAGGAGAATTCACAAACACTGCACTGTCATGTCCAACATTGTTGTTCGCCCGGTTGACTTGGTTACTATTTTTTGCGCGAAACTGTTTTGTTGGTTGAAATTTGTTTATATTCAGGTTTGGGTTTGCCTCATCCGGTGAGTTGGCAGCTTTTTCAATTGATGCAAATTTGATTGTCAGCTTATTCATTGTTTATATCACGTTTTCACAATCACTATGCACAAATAATTTCTATATATCCTGTTGGACTCTAGTGTTAGATGTTGGCTATGTTGCTGGTGGTTATTCGTCCCAAAGCAGGGTGAAGATAATCAATTCAACAGAAATGTGCAACTCTTCAGCAGAAACAAACAAACTGTTAGTAGTAACAGATACCACTTGGTGGTTACCGGATATCACTTGGAATCGTGTGATCACTTTCCAAAGTAAACTATTCGACCCTAATGCCTGGGTATCACGAATATCTACTTGGGATAAGACCAAATGCAGTTAGAGAATTAGGCACAATTCTATAACTCTTTCGCTAATAAGTGTTTACGTTTTCTGTGTGTTTCTCATGCATGTTCAGATCTCCTATATATATGAGGTTACTCTTGAACTATTCCAATGGAATTATGAGTATTAATCGGCCCATTAATAGCCTCATAAATATCCCCATTATAGCCGTTAGTGGTTACATGACCAATTAAATGTGGTCATAAAGAAGTTGTAACTGCCATTTAGCAGTACTTTCCATTTAGCAGTATTTTCCATAAGCAGTACTTTCCACTAGCAGTACTTTCACTTGCGTTGGAAGTACAACCTATCAGTGGAAACACTGCTTATCAGTACTTTCATAGCACTATCAGTGGATACACCACTCACTACTACAAAAAATCTCACAGAAACCGGTCAAAATGGCCCATGAAAAGTGGTTTTGAAACCACTCTCTCAAGGGGGGTATCTCCATGATCGTAACATATAGAAACCGGTTTGGAAAGCTATCTCTATTAGAAGCATCGACACCGGTTTTTTTTCTTAAAATCGGTCTCCATTATAAAGTAAACAAACATATTTTTATTGGACATTGACACCGGTTCTCCCACAACCTGTTTTTATAGAAGCATTCAACCTATCTCTATATAGAGTAAAAAGATATGTTTTTAACTCAAACCTGTCTTTTTGATAAATCTATTTTATTAAAAAAAAATCATTTCTAAAATTTTCCAATAAAAATTGTAAAATTTTAGAAATGATTTAAGAAAAGAAAAGAAATATATATATATATATGCAACAAATATATATAAAGTGACTAAAATACACCACAAATATCGAAATCAACAAAATTAATTAAGATAATACGTCAATTCAACTAAACATAAATCTTAGACAAAATCCAAATTAAAACACTAGAATTCAACAAATTATAAAGAAAAACACTAGAATTCAACATTAATTGTGAGGTTACATCTTCTGACATATGATCTGCCTCATCAAGACAAGAATATTCAACTCGGATGTACCCAGCTTCTTTGCTCCAGTCCATTTGTTAATGTTACCGAGTGTGCCGATAATCACTTGTGCTGTCACTAATGATATTTTGGCCATTGGTAAATACTTAGCTTTATCAGCAGGAAGACCCAATTCTGATAGTAAACTTTCCCACCTTTAGTAGCACTTCCACATTCTGTACCATCATTAAGATATTATTAATTCACAAGGTATTTACATACGCATGGTATAAACAATCACTAACATATAGACAATGTTGTTGCAACTACAAAGGTTTGAAGGTAGGAATCTGTTGTAAAATACCAACATCAAGAATATTTGTATAATCATTCAATCGTTTTGCTTCTGATAACTAAATGTTCCCACATATCTTCCAACATGTTTAAGTACGCATATGCAATGTCTTGTAAACCGGGTCTTTAATCGACCCGGTCGAGTGACCAGGTCACCGGGTTAATGGTTCAACCGGTTCGACCACCGGGTCAACCCGGTTTTTTATATAAGAAAAAGTTTTTTTTTTAAATTCGAAAAAGAAGTATAAATATAAATCATGATTAATCCATATATTGAGCCAGAAAAACATTTAACAACAAAGATAACATTTTAAATCAAATTACGTCGCAAATATTTATAATTAATTTGTTTTACTTAAAAAAATATGAAAAAAACAAAACCCTAACCCGGTCGGGTTTCGATAAGCGGGTTGACCCGGGTCACTTGAAACCCGACAGGTTTAACTGCGTTTCGGGTATTAAAAACCCGGTTTAATATGCCCCTTTTTTGCCGGAACTGGTTCAACCGGTTCATCAAGTTGAATTGAACCGGGTTTCAAAACATTACGCATATGTCCCACAAAACAATAAGACATCACCTAACAGACTTGCATCCTCATAGAAAACAATATAAAATCTTATTATATGAAATTTAATATACAGTTAATATCATAAAACTGCAATGTATTTATCATGGTGTTTAGCATTCGTCATCATACTTTGATTCATATTAGTTTAGTCTTTAAACTTAGCACAATATTCCATCTTGGTCATCTTCGATGAACGGTTCAATATCCATTATCAAACACAAGAAATCACAATGCTATCGTGTGACCTCAAAAATACAAAAATACAAACCTACGTAGTTTGATGACTAAATTAGTACGTACTTATCAAACTATAGTGACAAATATGGAACATCGAGATAAGCAGTCACGAAGCAAATCACATTAACCATATACTAAGTTATATGTAAAAGTATCACAACGATGTTGTGTTTTATAGTCAAACAAACGAATCATAATCTATCTTACTTCTTATAAACAAATGGCAATACTAAATTGATAATCATGAAAACTTGCAACAAAGCTTCAAAGTTTGAGTTATACCTGAATAGCCAACTATCTTGTCAGACAAATACAAAGAGCTTGAGGAGCAGCTAGCTTGGGAACAACACGACTCAGCATTCCAAGCACAAAACAAGTGGTTTTCCCAGAGCCGTTATGGGCCCGACCAGGTGATCAAGTTCTTGTGAAAAAGGATTTAGTATCATAGGAACTACTTAAGATTAAAAAATTCTTTTCAAATTCAAACATAGCACAAACATAAACTCACAATGATATGTCACTCAATCTACCGCTTCTGAAAACTAAACAATACACCTTATAATAGCATTAAACAGTAACTTCGATTATCAAGGCGCTAATTATATTCAAATTTAAACAGCTTATGACAAAATAACTCCCACTTATGCATTGTTCAGACATAATGTGTTGTTCGGTCAATGGCTTCCCGAAACCTTATCCAAACAGCCTTAATCAACATCAAATAGTAAAACTAACAACCAAGCCGTAATTACATCCAGATTTAAACAACACATCACAAAATAATTCACACTAATGTATCCTTCAGTCAAAGGCTTTTCAAAAACTAATCAAAACAGTAACTTTAACATCCAATCCCTAATTTAAATTCAAATATTCAATAGATTAACTCACACTAATATGACGCTCAATCAACTCCTTCTCGAAAAACCGGCACCTCGCCGGAAACTGTACGAACAAAACAAGCAAGAAACAAATCAGATATAACAATAAACACATATATAACACTCATAATGAGTGAATGCTTACTTGAACAGATCATGATGTGTGCGTCTTTGTGTGTGTGATCCTTAATAAAATATCAAAGTTTCTTTTTCTATTAATTAAACTTTGCTTGTCATCATGCCTAGGTGATTAGATCAAATGGTAACCCAACATTATTAATAGACCTTTGACTTGTCATCACACGCAATACATTGACATTATGGGTAAATGCTATAACAACTGCTTACTTACGTCAAGATTTGAGACAAACATTAGGGTCTATGAGTTTTAGGGTTTTGGTTTTAGAGAGTGGAGGCAATGGATCTGGAGATGGATATGGTTTTTATATTTTTTGAATGGTGAATAAAATGTTTATAAACTGGTGCCAAAATTTAACAATCACCGAAACAAATGAGGTTTTTAATTTTTTATGTTGCTTGCTAACCGGATGAGCTTAGTCGGGTTAATTTTTCGTGTTAAAGTTAGGTCAGTATTAAAATGAATATTAAAATGAATAGGTGGTTTTAATTTATTATTTTATAAATATTTATGGTGTGTTTTAGCTTTTATTCAAGTTAACAACCCGTTTTTTTAAATTATAATTATTTCCACATTATTTTCGCAATTTAGGTGTCCAAAGGGGTGAAGAGTCGTTGAGGGATGGAAGTTCAAAATAGAGAATACTCACACCGGTTGTTTCTTAAAAAATGGTGTCTATAACATAAATACATAGAAACATGTTGTTACCTAAAAACCAGTATCTCTGATTGTGTAAAAAGACCGGTTTTTACACGCAAACCTAGTTTTTATGCATTTTGTATTATAAAAACTGGTTTTTTCAAGAAAACCAACCTCAGTTTCTTCCATGCCAGCCAATTTTCTATCATAGGGATAGGGTTTTATATAACTAGTCTCTATTTGGGGGTGTTTATAGCCTTTTGTGTAGTAGTGACTTCAGTGGAAACACTGCCTATCAGTGGAAACACTGCTTATCAGTGGAAACCACAAGCAGTACTTTCCACAAGCAGTACTTTCACCAAGCAGTACTTTCACCAGTACTACCAATACAAACCACTATAAGAGTCAGGGAGTTCATGGACCTTATGGGTGTACACTCCGTACCTCCTAACCCATTGCAAGGTGTGAACTAATCCCACAAGTGCACTAAATTTTCCAACAATCCTCCCCAAATTTAGTTCACTTCCTTTGCATGAAAAATAAACATCAATCAAAACATGTGCATAAACGAAAATGTCCAGAGGATTGAATTTCCATCTTAGTAAATTACACGTTCAAATATTCGAGAATCAGGGTGTTCTAAGAATTGAACCCTTCAACCCATTTGAATACCTGAAGATAAAATACACACAAGTTTTCAAACACTTAACAGCTCCTGACACTATACAAGCCATGTGTCCATATCCAAATTCATAAATGTTTTAAAAGCTAAAAGTCCAAAGCTTCCTGAAGCGGCAAAACTTCAACATTTACATAGGTGGTTCCTCTTTAGTCATGCTCCTGCCAAGCACTTTTTCAAAGAAAATTAACCATTAAGAAGTAAAGACTTCATCCTCCTTTCAGCAGGTTCTGAGCACAACCTTGGGATGTAATTAAAACATGTGCTCCAGTCCACTGAATGTTCAGCTTTCCACATTGAACTCAGCTCCTAAGTTTCCTCAGGAGGGAGTTGGGTGTCCTAGCATTGAGTGACTAAGTTGGACTTAAACCCATCCCTTTAGCAGACTTTATAACCAAGTCTCTAGCCAGACCCTTCGTCAAGTGATCAGCTAAGTTCTGTTGAGATCTCACAAACTCTATAGATACCACCCCATTCATGATAAGCTCACGAATCATGCTATGCCTCACACCTAAGTGTCTAGACTTACCATTGTACATCTGGCTATAAGCCTTAGCCAATGTAGCTGCACTATCACACCGGATAGAAATAGGTGCTATAGGTTTAGGCCACAATGGAATCTCAAGAAGCAAGTTTTTCAACCATTCAGCTTCTTTACCATCAACTGCAAGAGCCACAAATTCAGATTCCATTGTTGAACTGGTGATGCAAGTTTGCTTCTTGGATGCCCAAGAAATTGCACCTCCACCAAGTAGGAATACCCAGCCACTGGTAGACGAGTTGTCTTCAGTGTTACTGATCCAACTTGCATCAGTGTAACCTTCCAACACTGATGGGTAACCAGTATATGAGAGACTATAATCCATAGTTCTCTTCAAATACTTCAGTACCCTTTGAACTGCTTGCCAGTGATGAGCACTAGGATTACTAGTATACCTGCTCAATTTTCCCACTGCAAAACCAATATCAGGTCTTGTACAAGTCATGGCATACATCAGGCAGCCAATTACCCTAGAATACTCAAGTTGAGATACAACCTTGCCATGATTAGGCATCAGCTTCTCACAAGTATCTATAGGAGTACTCATTGGAGTACAATCAAAGTAATTGAATTTTCTCAGCACCTTCTCAATATAATGAGACTAAGAGATAGAAATTCTTTTACTTTCATGTTTAATCCTTATACCAAGGATAACATCAGCCTCCCCCATGTCTTTCATGGAGAACCTTGATGACAAAAATTCCTTTGTCAGGTCAACCTGATTTTGGTCAGTGCCAAAGATCAACATGTCATCGACATATAGACAAATGATGACTCCTTTACCAGATTCATCAAATTTGCTATATACACATTTGTCAGCTTGGTTAAGAACATAACCACTAGACAAAACCACATCATCAAACTTTTGATGCCATTGCTTAGGTGCCTGCTTAAGTCCATAAAGAGACTTAATCAGTTTACACACCTTGTTTTCATTGCCAGGCATGATGAAGCCCTGAGGTTGGTTCATATAAACCTCCTCTTCCAATTCACCATTCAAGAAAGCTGTTTTCACATCCATCTGATGAATAACCAGATTGTGAATAGATGCCATAGCAATCAGCAGTCTTATGGTACTGATACGAGCCACAGGGGCATAAGTATCAAAATAGTTTATTCCTGACTTTTGTTTAAAGCCCTGAATGACTAGTCTAGCCTTGAACTTTTCAATAGTTCCATCTACCTTCATTTTTATTTTGAAAATCCATTTGCAACCCAGAGGCTTGCAACCTGGTGGTAGATCAACCAACACCCAAGTGTTGTTGCCCATGATGGAATCCATCTCATCATTGATTGCTTCTTTTCAGAAAGCAATGTCCTGGGACTTCATTGCTTCTTCAAATGTCTTGGGATCATCCTCAACAATGAAGCAATAGGAGTATTGGTCTGAGACCTCATCCCTGGTACCTTCAACTACGTATAGTTGAAACTCAGGTCCAAATGACTTTGGAGTCCTGACCCTTTTGCTTTTCCTGAGCACAGGTTCAGGTTGCTGAATCACAACCTCATCAGGGACCACTGATGGTTCATCATCAGGGACCTCTGATACACCAGTGTCATGAGTTCCATTAGGAATCCTCTGACTTGGTCTAGGGACTGATGAGAATCTATGCTCATCAAAATCTGCATCCCTTGATTCAATTATTGTGTTAACTGAAACATGTTCATTAGGTTCAATAACATAGAACCTAAAAGCCTTGGAATGCTCAGCATATCCAACAAAGATGCAGTCAATGCCTCTTTCACCCAAAGTCTTTTGCTTTGGATCAGGGAGTCTTACAACAGCCCTACAACCCCAAACCTTAAGATAATTCAGGCTGGGTTTCCTTTTAGTCCAGAGTTCATAAGGGGTAACCTTGTTCCTTTTATTTGGAACCCTATTTAATAAATAGCAAGCTGTTAACATAGCTTCACCCCAGAACCCTTGACTCAGTCCTGAATAGGACAACATGGAATTAACCATCTCCTTCAGCACCCTGTTTTTCCTTTCAGAAATACCATTTTGCTGAGGAGTATAGGGAGCAGTAGTTTCATGGATAATACCAACAGACTGAAAGTACTGAGTATCCATGTACTCACCTCCCCTATCAGTCCTTAATCTTTTGATCAAAGACCCAAGTTGTAATTCAACTTCAGTTTTAAACACTTTAATTTATCTAATGCTTCATCCTTGGTATGTAATAAATAGACATAAAAAAATCTAGAAGCATCATCAATAAATGTCACAAAGTACTTCTTATTCCCCAAAGAAGGAGTGGCATGCAAATCACACAGGTCACTGTGTATAAGCTCCAAGACCTTAGTCTCACGACTAACACCCTGAAAGGGTTTCTTGGTTATCTTGGTCAACATGCAAGTTTTACACTTTTCAGTGTCCATGTCAAAAGCAGGGATTAAACCATCCCTAGACATATCTTGCATCCTTTTATAGTGAACATGACCAATTCTAGCATGCCAAAGGTTAGAATCACTCTGATCATATGTGGTCACAAAAGCTGAAATAACACTGTCAGTGGTAATATTAAGCCTGAACATTTGATTACATAAATAACCAAAACCAATAAAAACACCACATTTAGAAAGAACAAATTTATCAGATTCAATAACTTGTTTATATCCATGATTATTCAAAACACTACTTGAAACCAAGTTTTTCCTGATATCAGGAACATGAATAACATTAAACAAAGTTACAATCTTTCCAGAACTAAACTTAAGATCTACACAACCACGACCATGCACCAAGGCTGTTGACTCATTTCCCATGTGAAGAATAGAACCATCATTCAGTGACTCATAAGTCTTGAACCAGCTTCTATCTTTGCACACATGAACTGTTGCACCAGAGTCAACCCACCACGCCACATCATCATCCTGCACATAAAAAGATTCAGATACATATGTAACATAATAAATCTGAAAAGACTTATTAAACATATTCTGACCTTTCAGTGAGTTGGCTGAACCACTACTCCCTGAACCATTAGTGCCTGATCCATTGGCTTTACCACCAATTTTAACACCCTTGCAGTCCCTTTTAATGTGACCAGTCTTGCCACATTTCCAACAAGTAGGTGTTGCCTTCTTGTTAGGATCTGCCCTTGTGTTGTCATGATACTTGTGTTTGCCTTTGTTGTCATTGTACCTAGTAGAGTTGTTATGCTCTACCATATTGACAACAGATGCACCAGTAGCATTGCTACTCTTTGGCTTGTCATTATCCTGCACCTTGAGAGATTCCTCAATGTGCAGATGACTGCCCAACTCAACCAGAGTTAACTCCTCCTTCATATGTTTCAAGGTATGCTTGAAATCTTTCCATGAAGGAGGGAGTTTTCCAATGACACAAGAGACTTTGATAGCCTCATCCATGTTCATTTGGTGTTGTGTAAACCTTCCAAGTATTCCAAGAAGTTCATTGTATTGTTCCATAACTGGTCTTGAATCAGTCATTTTGTAATTTGTGAAATTACTAACAAGGAACTTCTTACTTGATGCATCCTCAGCCATATATTTGGCATCCAAGGAATCCCACAGTTCTTTGGAAGATTCAAAGTTCTGATAAATATCAAACAAAGAATCAGACATACCATTCAGAATAAGACCTCTGCATATGTAGTCATCATTCTCCCACTTGCTCCTCCTCCTGATCTGCTCCACAGTAGCATCATCACCATCATCAGGATTTGGAGTAGTCAGCACATAGACCACACTCATGCTTGACAGCAAGAAGTGCATCTTCTTCTGCCACCTCCTAAAGTCCACCCCTTCAAACTTGTCCAGCTTAGCAAAGTTTGAAGCCACGTGTTTCATTGCAGCAGTTGCCATTGATTGTCACAAAGTAGTTTACTTTGATTGTTGGTGGTTATTCGTCCCAAAGCAGGGTGAAGATAATCAATTCAGCAGAAATGTGCAACTCTTCAGCAGAAACAAACAAACTGTTAGTAGTAACAGATACCACTTGGTGGTTACCGGATATCACTTGGAATCATGTGATCACTTTCCAAAGTAAACTATTCGACCCTAATGCCTGGGTATCATGAATATCTACTTGGGATAAGACCAAATGCAGTTAGAGAATTAGGCACAATTCTATAACCCTTTCGCTAATAAGTGTTTACGTTTTCTGTGTGTTTCTCATGCATGTTCAGATCTCCTATATATAGGAGGTTACTCTTGAACTATTCCAATGGAATTATGAGTATTAATCGGCCCATTAATAGCCTCATAAATATCCCCATTATAGCCGTTAGTGGTTACATGACCAATTAAATGTGGTCATAAAGAAGTTGTAACTGCCATTTAGCAGTACTTTCCATTTAGCAGTACTTTCCATAAGTAGTACTTTCCACTAGCAGTACTTTTACTTGCGTTGGAAGTACAACCTATCAGTGGAAACACTGCTTATCAGTACTTTCATAGCACTATCAGTGGATACACCACTTCAGTGGAAACACTGCCTATCAGTGGAAACACTGCTTATCAGTGGAAACCACAAGCAGTACTTTCCACAAGCAGTACTTTCACCAAGCAGTACTTTCACCAGTACTACCAATACAAACCACTATAAGAGTCAGGGAGTTCATGGACCTTATGGGTGTACACTCCGTACCTCCTAACCCATTGCAAGGTGTGAACTAATCCCACAAGTGCACTAAATTTTCCAACATATGTTTCACAGGTCGATATTCAAGCCAATTCCGTTGCATGATTTGCTTATAATTCACCATTGTATGAATCGAATGAAAATTGAGAGACAAACTAAATATGTATGCGAGTAGACAAAACAGGAGTATGTAAACACAATATGAAATAAAACGTTGGAATTGTTGTGTTACATTTGGACTCGATCTACCCTATTTATACATTATGAAACGACACATGCATTTAGAAGTCAACCATCATGTCGTTTCATGAATAACCGTTTATAACTGCCATTCAATGTCTTAACCGAAATAAGTACCAAATAAATAAGGGGTGTTTGGATCAACATGACCCAACCCATTACCTAAGCCCCTTTTGACCCATTCGACTACAAACATAAAATAAACATTGTCTATTAACATACAAGACATTAAAAAGGCTGCATCTCCCTCCTAATTCTTGAATGTTAAAACGCCTTGCTTCCTTGGTCATTTGTTCCTCACGTGATGACAATGAAGTCACCACTATTCGATGTGCTATCGTCCCTTTCTTCACTTATTGCATTCTCCATGTTGCTATCTTCCTTGGCATCATCTTGAGCAAACTTGCACTTCTTCCTTAGATACTCTCCATGTGCATCCCCTACTTCAACGCTCATCTTTGCAAAACCAAATGGTACCTTTTGCCCGACCATTTCTTTCCTTGGCTCCTCCTGCACCGATCTTTGCGCTTCCTCATAGTAAATCTTGACCAACGCTATAAATTCCCTATAGCATTCTTTAACCTCTTGCTCATCCTCTCGTGCCAATCCCAATAACTGAGCAACATCACACCATTTTTTGTTGAACGATACATTCATATAACCGCCCAAATCGTCCACAAATTTATACAACTCCAACAAGTCTACTTTTATTACCCCAATAACCGGCGGTAATTTTCCCAACACATCTTGACCTAAGTACCCTAGGTAAAACCATTCCAAAAACTTCTTTCCCAATATTTTCCAGTTTCTAAAAACTAATTTGTCGATTTTAATCAAATTTAAAAAAGAAAAAAAACGGGGAAAGGTGTTTACCTTCATGTGGTATAGTGTCCCGTTTAGACTTAGATATTCTTCGTCAATATAATCTTGATTGTCCTCCCTATCCATCTTCAAGTCTTCCATCCCTTTGATTAACGAGCATGCATCACTTGGATCAGTTGACTTATAATATTTCTCTAGGAATTTATTGTGACTCTCGATCATGCTTCCATCACCATTTTCCATCGTGCCTTCCTGCACGTCTAATGATCCTTCACCATTGTCGAACATGTATTTCAATCGACATGTCCCATTCCCATAAGTCAATACAAAACCTTGATCCTCTAGTTGGTCGATGCTCAAAACATTTAACGTGATCTCCGGTGTATAGAGCACGTTTGGAATCACTAATCCTCCTTCCTTGGTTTCTACAATGGCCTCTCTAACGCCATAGGAAAAGATAAACTTCTTTTCCTTTTCTTCCTTGCCCTCCATCTTGAACCTATTGATCATTCGACTAAACAAAGTCCTCGTGGGACTCATGTGTTTCTTATAGGCTCCACTTACAAACCAAATATTGTTCCAATTGCCTTGGTCCGATCCCTCGACCAAGTAATCTGTTGTAACGTGCACTTTCTTCGTCCCATAATTGAGTTCTTCATGCATTCTTGATGTAGTAGGCTTCATCTTGATTTGTTCTTGATTGATATCTTTGGTTTTCTTGTTGGTACACTTCCAGTATACGTGACCCCTTGTTTTGCAACGTGACCCCTTGTTTTGCAAATAAAACACCGTGCCCTTTTCTCTTTTATTATAAGGTGGCGCCTCCTAATTTGATGCAGGACAGTTGGGATTTAGAGGAGTTGTAGGATACAACTTCCTGTATCTTATCCTTTAGTAACCGTTTTCCCTCAGGTGATAAGTACTTCTTTTGTTTCCCCCATCTTGGCGCGTTTGAAGTGTTTTCCCATTGCAATATTTAACGTCACTTGGCCATGCTTTTGAATTGGCTCGTTCCAGGCTTGAGAACTTGGGCTCTGGTACGTTTCACAGGTCGATATTCAAGCCAATTCCGTTGCATGGTTTGCTTATAATTCACCATTGTATTAATCGAATGAAAATTGAGAGACAAACTAAATATGTATGCGAGTAGACAAAACAGGAATATGTAAACACAATATGAAATAAAACGTTGGAATTGTTGTGTTACATTTGGACTCGATCTACCCTATTTATACATTATGAAACAACACATGCATTTAGAAGTCAACCATCATGTCGTTTCATGAATAACCGTTTATAACTGCCATTCAATGTCTTAACCGAAATAACTACCAAATAAATAAGGGGTGTTTGGATCAATATGACCCAACCCATTACCTAAGCCCCTTTTGACCCATTCGACTAACAAACATAAAATAAACATTGTCTATTAACATACAAGACATTAAAAAGGCTACATTAGACACTCTTTGCTATTTGAAGACATCGTCTTACTCAAAGAAGCTTCTTCCCACTTTTGTCAAATCTAATGAGTGAAACTAATTTCTGTATATTCTCAATTATGAATTCAAATCACATTTCATTCGTAAACTAAGAATGATTTATGGTCTTTTAGACGTATGTGGGTTGCTCTATGCAAAGCTTGATATCTCAATCGATTGTTCACATAATTTCATCAATGCACTAAAAAAAATGATTAGCGTTATAGTTCTTGCAGTGATCGATATATTAGTCATTTTTTTGTTGTGTGCAACTACCTAATTTGGGTTTTCTAGGATTAATTGAGATCATCTTATCTGGAAAAGAAACGTCACAATTCACCGGTCCTTTGATTGTCATTGTCGAACAATCAAGGTATCGTTGTTTTGTTAAGACTTAATAGTTTGATATATACATGGTTTTCAAAACCGGAATGGACTTTCCGTTTCTATTAAAGCAGATACCAATTAGTTATCTACTATATATGTATCCTCTATTCATTATGTATCTACAAATGGCTGTAAATCGAGCTGATCAATCAGTTAAGTCTCTTGTGTTGTTAATCATTAATCATTATTTTTGGTATTGATTCTATTAGAAGTATAATTTGACTTGTTTATTAATTAAACATTGATGACATATATAATTCCTTTGGATTATTCTAGATACAAATCTTAAACCTAGCTAGGCTTATCAACTAATAACAAAGCCCAATGGCTTAATAATATACGTCTAACACTCCCTCGCAATTTAAACGGGAAAGGACCGAACACTCAAAATGATACGAACTCCTCAAAAAGCGCAACCGGCAAACCCTTGGTAAAGATGTCATAATGAGATCGCACATGAAGTACACGAACCTGTCCTTGAGCAACTATATCACGAACAAAATGTATATCTATCACCATGTGTTTGGTCCGTTGATGTTGAACATGATTAACATTCATATAAATGACACTAACATCGTCACAATAGACAAGTGTGGCAGACAATAGTGATGTATGAAGCTCATTAATAAAGAATACGTAGCCAAGCAGTTTCAACAACAGCATTAGCAACATCTCTGTACTCAGCCTCAACTCTCGATCTAGATAGTGTATGTTGACGCTTTGAGGACCATGAGACGAGATTATCCCCCAAGAAAGCACACTAACCAAAAGTAGAACGCCTAGTAGAAAGACATCCAGCCTAATGAGCATCCACGAATATAGTGAAGAACTCGCTTGATGGCTGAAAAATGATGCTCTCAAGGATCATGCATACGAAGGGACACCTGTTGTATTGTATAGGAAATATTTGGACGAGTAAATGCCAATCCACCTGCAAGACTACGGTATAAAGTAGGATCAGAAACCGGATCCCGTCAGTACCAAGCTTTGTGTCTGACTCAAAACCAAAGTCCGAGTGGGATTACAAGTAGCCATATTGGGATTAGAGGTATTCATGTTATTCTCATATCGGGAGTCTAAATTATTAGTTAACTAATCACTCAAATCATAATTTCATGAGATCTAATAGTCATCACAGTATATTTTGTACATTAAGATTGGGTGTAAATGCGTAATGGTGGTGGTTACCACCACTTCCACATTATCGTTACATCATCTCTCGTCATCTCTACCCATCGTGTTCTACCACCTTTCCCCCGTATTATTTAGCACATTTCTTACCATCTATCTATACCATGCTTAAACACACATACACCACACAAAACACGGAGGAAAAAAAAAGATGAGAGACCAAGCGTTCGCAAGTGCCCTTGTTGCTTCAAGACACGTCAACCACGACTCACCACGCGTCAACCTCGATTTCCTTTCTTTTTGCTTCACCACACGTCAACCTCGACTCACCGTAATAGTGCTTCATGTATGAAATGGGAAAAGGATGGGAGACCAAGCATGCACAAGTGCCCTTGTTGCAACTATGATGCAAATTTCTTTATTTGTTATTCTTGGGGCAACTGTGGTCTCTCATTTTTTTTACCGACTAATCGACAGGGTTTAAAGTCGCTGTCACACGGTCTTAAATCAGGTCAAGCTCTCCTTTTTCGGAAGGAAAGAGGATTTTAATTCGTGACGTCACATATATGCTTGGATGATGATAGTCACAAACCTGGCCCTTTGCCAACTCTGACAACTGGTGGTTAAAGATTATCGATACTTGTTTTAAATATTTATCTATTCATTCAGCATTTTTTTACAGCAAAAGAAGGCATTTTAGTTGGTCAATTGGAGCTTTTTGGTCGTGAGATCAACAAAACATCCATCATTTGGTAGTTCTAAACTTCTAATGACTTTATATTATCTACTATTCCCAATTATAATGTCTTCACTCATATATTCAACTAGAGGCCGGTGGGTCGAGCCAACTAATAGTTAGGAATCAGCCATCCCGCCTCGACGGTCGGCGCCAGCACTAATTCTCTATATGGGTCCCTTAATAGGGACATGATATATGTATCAACCCCGCTTTATGTGAAAACGTATTTATAAAATTTAACATCATGCACTATATAAACCTTTATTGAAGCATCGAGTGATCACAGGTTTAGCAAGTCAACCATCACATTTCTTTTGACTTTTAGTGCCTCTTTCTCTAAGAAAAAAAAGTTCTTACTAAAAAATGGTGTAGTTGGCAGTTGGTAGCATAAGCATTGGTGACTCTTTGAGTGGTGCTTCAATCAACACTAAAAAAAATATCATTTTATCACACTAAATGTAAAATTGATTATATAAATAAGTGTGAACAAATTTTAAAAAATAAAAGAGTTTTCATACCTATATGTGTTCAAAAAAAAGTTCACACCTTTAAGTGTGAAGAGATCTAGTGTGTACACTTACAAGTGTGCACTATATTTGTAACACCCAAATTCTCCACACAAGAGGAAGTGTGGAGAATTTGGGTGTTACAAATATAGTACACACTTGCAAGTATGGAAAAAATCTAAATTTCTTTACGCTTAAAAGTATGAACTATGTTTGGAAACACATATAAGTGTGGAAACTCTTTTGTTTTTTAAAATTTGTTCACACTTATTTATGTAACTAATTTTTACACATTCATAAATGTTAATAATCTCCAAAATATTCTACACACTTTTTAAAAGTGTGGTAAAATGATATTATTTTTGTAGTGCAAGTTTTACTTGGCTGATGATGACGTATAGTCTGGAGTCGGGTCATGAACCCGACCACAGTCCACTACTTTCAAGCCTGGTA
>BPTQ01000001.1:82157677-82396113 GCA_019973895.1 Chrysanthemum seticuspe | reverse complement strand
TTTCAGTGGTGGATCAATGAACCCAGCGCGATCATTTGGACCTGCCGTTGTTAGTGGAGACTTCTCCCAAATTTGGATCTACTGGGTCGGCCCATTGATCGGTGGTGGTTTGGCTGGACTCATCTATGGTGATGTTTTCATTGGATCATACGAGGCACTTCCAGCCGCTGGAGACTATGCTTAAGAACCTCTTTTCTGTTTCGCTTTGTTTCTTTTTTTTCATCAATCATGCTTAAGGGTCGAGGGTGTAATATCCTCATGGTTTGAACTTGTACTCTGTCTTATTGGTCTTTTCCTTTGAGAATTGCTTGCAATTTCGAAATGAGAAAAAGTGTTCATATGATCAACTAGTAGTGTTTTATTTTGTCATTAATCTTTTTTGTCAAATTTGTTTAATAACCTTTTGATGACTATTTTAGCTCATCTTAAAGCTAGAGGAAATAACAAACTCATCCAACCAGCCAAACAGATCAACAAACTAATGAAAACGAAAACTTATAATTAACAAACCACACAGACCAAACCAAAAGCACATCCAGAAAAATCTGCGATTTCAACAAGTAGATTCGATGAACCATATCTCCATGTAAGAATAATTTAACAACCTTTTGATGACTAATAAATGATTTAGTAGATCGTAAGTATATAGTTTCATAAAATTAGGGTCACTCTCTACAATTGGACATCCGGTCCATCTTTAACATCTTTGTATTTCAGTATTCATCTAAGCAGTTAACCCATAACTAGTCGATTTTAAGTAGTGATAGTTGGCCAAATGTGATGATAGCATTTTGTAAATATATCTAAATCTTTTGCTAGATGTTGAAAGTAGCAGTATAAATATGCTATGGCTATGTTGTTATGGCTACGGTTGAGACAGGGCATCTGAGCATCTCCAAGACTCCAACTTATCTTGTATGGTCTACTATAAATTATTTCAAGTGTCTTTTGTTGCCACTTTCAAACTACATCAGACAAGTTATGTTTTTGAACCAAATTACTGTTGTAAGACATTGGTGGACATGTGCAGAAGAAAAATACTTGGAATACATTAGTGGATGATCTACAAAGATTAATGTAGTATCGTCATTTCTAACATCGGTCGCCTTGGTTACTACTTTTTTTGCCTCTCGCTTTTTCTTTATTTCATTTCGAAATTGTTTTCTTACTTGAATTTTGTTTATGCTTCATATTTGGGAATTCGCCTGATTTATGCATAGAGTTATTTATATCTCGCCGTTAGGAAAGCTGGTGCAGTTAGTTTTTTTGAGTCTTCTATAGCAATATTTTGGAATGTGTGAGTACTATCTTCTATAACGACGGTTGTTTTGAGTCTTCTATAACGCCATTAGGAAAGCTGGTGCTAGTAAGAAATATGAAAATCTTGTTCATTTTTTGGTCGTGGTTATTAGGTATTTTTTTCCTGGTAACAAAGGTTTACGACCTTTTTTGCCTACTAATCCACGAAGTTTGAGCCCACCATCACAAAGACTCAAATCGGGTAAATTAAGCCCTCCCTTTTCGGTAAGGTTGGTGTGACCACTTTTGTTTGCACCTAGCTGAAATTGAACCTGAGTCATTTCACATTTTGATGATGGTAATTGCAAGATTTATATTGGATACTAATTTACTAATCCATGAAAGTCAAGTATTTAGAGTAGTTTATGTAAAGTGTAAAGTATAGGGTCCAATGTGTCAAAAACAAAGCCTATAACCGAATGACAGTTATTTTCGGTTATGGCAGTTATTGTGAATGGTTGTGTCGGTTGGTGGGTTATAAGTACCCATGTAAACCCAAGTTTGTAAGCTAACGATTGATTATATAATAAAAACTTAGTATACCTTTTATATTCGATTGTTCATAGAAGATTAGACTAACAATTGGCATCAGAGCCAAAAGGTTCAGGGGAACCAGAGACAGAAAAAAAAGACAACGATTCAGGGAATCGTTTTAGAGAAGAAAACCAAAAGGTTCAGGGAACCAGAGACAGAGAAGAAGTACTAACGATTCAGGGAATCGTTCCAGAAAAGGGAAAAGACCGATTGATTCAGGGAATCAATCAAGAGAAAGAGAAGAGACAAAAAACGTACCCGGTTGTGCAAGAACCACCGCCGTCTGCTTTGAAAAGAGAACAGACAAGAGTAACCGAATAACCATCATTACCGGAGAAGAAGATTGAAACACCGATTAACCACCACCGTTTGATTTAAAGAGAACCAGAAGAAAAAAGGGGCGACCAACAGTTGTGCCCTAACTGTGTGTAGAAGAAGGAAGGAAGGAGAAGCATAAGCGAATTGGGGATAAAAAAAGAGGAACCCGGTCTTTTATTTGGAACAGAAAAGAGTACGCCACCTTTTAAAAGCCCACGAGAATTCTAGAAGCCCAAGAGAAAATTTACAGGTTTTACATTTCTTAATACTTGTTTTTTTCTCTATTAGTAGAATAGATTTTTTCTATTACAATTGGTATTAGAAAACATTTAGAATTGCTTAAGAATTATTGTGATTAGGCAGAAAATTTAAGTTCGACCATTATTAGGCAGAAAGTTTAGAAGTATTAAGATTATATTGGTTTTAGAAGTAGCATATTACTATTGTGGATTAGAAAGAAGAACTTAAGGTCGACTATTATTAAGAGTATATTGGTGTTAGAAGAAAATTAAATCGAAAGATATGACGGGAGATAAAAACGAAAACAGAGTTGTTTTCACCACATCGTTACCATCATATCAATGCCCAGTTTTAAGCAACACAAATTATACATTATGGGCATTAAGAATGAAAAAGATATTATTGGCAAATGGAGTATGGGATTTAGTAGATGGAGTAAGTACATCAAAAGAGATTGATGTAAAGAAGGATAGTTCGGCATCATCATACCTATTTCAAGGGTTACCAGAGGATTTGCAAATGCAAGTTGCGGGATGTGAAACATCAAAAGAAATTTGGGACTCTCTAAAGTCCAGATTTATTGGAACAGAAGATGTACAACAGGCACACTCGCAACAACTTAAATCAGAATTTGAGAGACTTGTGATGAAAGAAGATGAATCAATAGATTCATTTGCTGGGAGGTAAAGGCTGCTACATGTGGATTGACGTTTGATGAACAAACAAAAGTACGAAAATTACTGAATGCAGTGCCAGATAAGTTTATACCAGTAGTAGCAACCATTGAAATGGTTGTTGATTTTAAGAAAGAAAAATTAGAGGAGATTATTGGGAAACTTAAGACTTATGAAGAAAGGCTTAAGTTTAGAAAAGGAAGTGAGGGAGATAATAGTGAGAAATTGTTGTTCACACGTCAAGGGAATAATAGAAATTATAAACGCAACTATGGAAATGATAGACGAGGAGGTGGTAATCAGACACGAGGAAGAGGCCAAGGAAGATTCACAAGAGATAGTAAGAATGAAGATAACTATGATAGAAACAAGAGAAACCATGGAGATCAAAACTACCATAGGAGAGACTTTAGAGAAATAGAGTGTTATAATTGTCATGAGTTTGGACACTATGCTGCAAATTGTCCAAAACCAAACCGTAGAGAAGAAAAAGTAAACCTTGTGATTGAAGATGACGAACCAGCACTATTGATGGTTACTAGTAAAGATGAAAAGGAGATAACATCCTTAAAGGAAGAACCGAGAAGGAAAGGAATTGTCATTGAGAAGGATGAAATTCCAAAAGGAAGATTAGAAGATATGCGGTCAGAGATAGAAATTGATTTGAAGAGTAAATTAGAGTTTTGGAAGTTCGAAATGCTTCAAGAGTTAGAGATTGAAAAACAAGCGTTTGAGAAGAAAATAAGAAATAGAGAAATGGCATTTGAGAAACAAATGCAGAGAGAATCAGAGAACCTCAAGAAGTTGAGAGATTGCACAAGCAAAGAGATGAAAGAGTTAAAGATAGTAAGAGAATAGTTTGAGAAAGAGAACCATGAAGTCGTCTCAGATGAGAAACATTTAGAAGAAGAACCAAGTATTGACAAGGGCGAATGCAAGAAACATCGAGAGACGCCATCAAGATTTTAGAAGGAAAACCAGATTGAGAAAGACATTAAATCATGCAACAAGAAAGTTGAACCAGAAGATCGTGATACAAGTACTACAAGAAACAAATTGTTAGAGTTTCAAGATTGTGAAATGAAGCAAATGAAGGAAGATAGTGACAAAAGTGACAAAGATGATCGAGATGAAATTAAAGACAAGGAAGAAAGAAGTCAAATCAAGGAGGAAGTTCAAAACATAGTTCGCGTTGAAGATCAAGACAAAGGAAGTGAAAACAAGCCAAAATTCAAAGATAAAGATGATGGAGCTTGAAGATATCGAAGGCATGGATTAATAAATTAGGAGGGAGTATTGGATACTAATTTACTAATCCATGAAAGTCAAGTATTTAGAGTAGTTTATGTAAAGTGTAAAGTATAGGGTCATAGTGTGTCAAAAACAAAGCCTATAATCGAATGACAGTTATTTTCGGTTATGGCAGTTATTGTGAATGGTTGTGTCGGTTGGTGGGTTATAAGTACCCATGTAAACCCAAGTTTGTAAACTAACGATTGATTATATAATAAAAACTTAGTATACCTTTTATATTCGATTGTTCATAGAAGATTAGACTAACAATTTATACCACTAGGCAACAGGATGGTTGATATACTTTCGGCCTTGGACACCATTTAGTATACTTCCGGTCATGTGCTTGATATTTTGATTGCAAACTTTAAAAGCTTATGGTCTTGTTACATATCTCAAAAAATTAAGAGCACCTTGCAGATGAGACTTAAGAGGAGCATGCATATGTTGAGACAAACAGGTGACAGAGTAGGCTATATCAGGCCTCGTGTGAGTCAAGTAAATGAGTTTTCCAACCAATTTTTGATAGCCAACGATGTTGTCAAGGCCAGGTCATCATCATTAACTTTAAAGTTGAGCACAGTGTTGGGTTCCATAGGAACAATGGTGGGTTTGCAACCAAGCATCCCAAACTTATGCACTAATTCAATGCAATATTTCCTTTTGCTAAGAGAAATATTATTTCCATATTCAAGAACTTCAATGCCTAAGAAGTATTTGAGTTATCCGAGATCCTTGATTTGAAATTTAGCACTCAGAAAAACTTTTAAACATGGTAATTTCATTTAAGTCATTGATAATGATATCATCAACATAAACCAAGAGGGCAACAAACATGTTGTTGGAAAAGTTAACAAATAATGAGTGGTCATTTAAGATTTGAGTGAATCAACACTCAGAAAGCACACCAATCAGCATCTCATTCCATTTTCTAGGGCATGTTTTAACCCATATAGAGATTTCTTTAACTTGCAAACTTTGTTATCATTAGACTTGGAGGTATAACCTTTAGAAAATTTTCATGTACACATCTTCTTGAAACTCACTATACAAAAAAGAATTGCTAACACCTAATTAAAAGAGGGCCACTTATTTTTCACACCAACAACAATTAAACATTTAACAATAGACATTTTAACCACATGAGAGAAGGTTTCATCACAATCTATTCCTTCTCTTTGGGAAAAACCCTTAGCAACAAGTCTAGCTTTGTACCTTTCAGTTTCCGCATTAGCTTTTTGTATTTTATTTTATAGATCCATTTACACCCAATGGGCCTTCTTCCTTTAGGAAGGTTAGTGATTTCCCAAGTTTGGTTTCTATTAAGGGCCTTCTTTTCATTGTTTATACCTTCAACCCACTTATTGTGATTAATGACCTCTTTATAGTTACTAGGTTTAAAGCTTTTGCTGAGAGTAGTAGTGAAACATAAATTTTTATCACATAGTTTTGAGTAATTAACAACCTTGTTTAAACCAAATTTAACTTTACTACCCACAATATAGTCATTAAGGTTTAGTCGGAGTTTGGTCCGTCTAGATGACCTTCTAACATGCTCAGCCACATCAGCATAGTCAATGTGATGAGTTAGATCAACCCCTTCCTAATTTTTGAAGAAATGACTAATTTCACCCTTACATTCATCATATTGAATAATACTTTCAGTATTGCCCTCAGGGTGTGCATTATCCTCTATAAATGTTGCAGCAGAGTCATCATTACCATCCTTTACATGATTAAACTATGTGCCATCATTATTAGAATGCACTCTCCCTTCATCATCGAGTCTTTTAGGGTTTGGCTGCTCATCATACAATTGACTAACATTAAAGAAATTTATATGGTTTAAGTATTTAGACACACTAGTTTCTATGATAGTTTCTTTTTTGTTTCATTTTTAATGGAAAAACAGTTTCATAATATGTAACATCTCTTGAAAATAAGATAGATTTGGACTCAAGACTAAACAATTTGTAACCTTTTCTGAAATTTAAATAACAAGTAAGAATACATTTTTCGAACCTACTATTAAATTTATCATGATTGTTTAAAGTCATAGCAAAACATAAGCAGTCATAAACCCTAAAGTAAAAGAGTGTGAGATTTCTACCATATACGAAGGAGTAAGGAGATTGTTTTTGAACGGAGGTATTATTAACGAGCCTAGCAAGGAGCTAAAGCTCCAAAAACGAAACAATCACATAAGAGCTATCATAGGACTTTTAAGCCATCCTAGCCAATCTATATTTCTCCTAGCTCTAGCATTACACCAAACATAAGAATGATACACAATAAGATCAAATAAAGACGCCTTTGAAGGAGCAACGGATGAGAAAATCAACTTATTTCGATAGCTCCAAATTATCCACCATAACGAGCATCGTAGCTTCCAAGTAATCTTTCACCTCCCTCCTCAACTTCAATCCTTCAAACTAATTGAACCAATCTTGGTACGTAGAAAATCCATTAGGCGGAAGCCCCCACCACACTAGGAGCCTTGTAACAATGGCAGAAGAGGGTAAGGAGTAAGAGTAAGGAGATTGACGAGCTAAGACAGATGAGTGTAGCCTATCAATCAGATACACAACAATTAGAATGCAATTAGGCCAAAGGTAAATAGGTAATCCACCCCTAAAATATAAGAGACCTAGCCACATTGAGGAGGCGTCTATGTTTTCTTTCTGCAATCCTATTTTGTTAGATGGGGGGGGGAGTCATGGATGTTTGATGAATCATTCCTTTGTTATTGAAAAAATTTTGCATTTTGTTATTGACAAACTCAGTCCCATTATCACTTCTAATTTTTTATTTTTTTACTTTGAAATCAAATTGAATTTGGAGAAGGTGAAAAAAATGTTCAATACTGACAAAACTTCATCTTTACTTTTAAGCATAAATACCCATACAACCCCAGGATTAATCATCAAAAATGGTAAGAAAGGACTTGTAACCTTCTTTGCTGGTGACCTTACAAGGTCCATAAACATCTAGATGAACCAGTTGGCCAATCTGCGTAGATTTATTGTCACTTAAGGGAAAAGGTTCTCTAGTTTCTTTAGCCATATGGCACACATCACAGGGAGTTGCAGAATGGTTGTTATGATCATGTTTAAGGTCATCCTTGAGTAACTGAAGAACTTGATAAGCTGGGTGGCCAAGTCTATTATGCCATAGGGTCTTAGAGACATAAGAGTTAACATATAAACTAGACACAAATTGCTTACATGCACCATCAAAACAAGTACATGCCACCATTCATGACACCAGTCCCTACTATCATTTTTTTTCAACTCCTGAATATAACAATTATTTTCATCAAAAGAAACAAAGAATTTATTGTCTTTGGCAATTCTATGATCAAATAACATATTTTCAGTGTATTCGGGGCAACAAGAACACTAAACAGAGTGACATAGTCATTAAGTTTTAAATCCCCAATTTTAATAATCTTAGCTTTGGTGCCATTGGGGTAACCAATAGTTAGGCCAAGATTAGACACATCAACAACATTGATTAAAATTAGCAGAGGCTGTCATGTGTTAATTTGCACCAGAGTATACAACCCAACCAATGCTTATGTTACCAAATATATAATTGTACTTGCCATTAAAGTATTTTTCAAAGTTCATATTGAATTTGACACTTCCATTAAGAAAAAGTACCTGCCATATTAGCAACAGAGCTTGAAAAAGATTTTTCACCAATGAGACTTATAAGCTTGAACATCTATTCATTAGAGAAAGACACAATGGTGTTGGTTTGTGGGAGTTAAAAACACTCGAAACGCTAAAAGTGTGTGAGCCTATTGGGGCACACACGATAAACACGAGAGTACGTGTCGAACATATACATACTTGAATATATAACCCGTATTATGCATGCAACTTGACCCGATCATCTTGTACGATCCATGGGCTATTTGTAGTTTGGACTTGGGTCAAATATGAAGCAGCCGTGGGCCTTGAAACTTCCAACTGATCGGGAAATAGGGATGAATGGGTTTTGTTTGGGTCTTGGCTTGTCGACCAAGTATTAACCAAAACCAAAGGATCGTTTGTTTTAGATATATAAACCAAACGCATCCTACATATTATTCTCTGGAAACATGCATGCATTATACGAATAAAATATATATCCCTAAACCTCAGAAACTTAGACTATACAACACCTATGATTCGATTAGGTGTATTTAGTTTATTAAATTCATGACTTGCATCTAGTTATCCAAGATGTATTAATGAATATATTATTCTTGCTTAGTTCCACTTTGCGAATAGTAGCAGCAAATGGCTAAAAGGTTTTTTTTGTTTGATATATTATACAAAAGGGTATATTATATATCGGACACTCCTTGTCTGATATCGGGTAATACATGGAATAGTTTCTCGGACTGTTCTAGTGGTTCTCGGGCAGAATAAAGAGAAGGTGTTCTTGGTTTTATTTGTTCATGGTATTCAAGTATTCAAGGGTTGATTGTTTTTTTTACGTTCTCGACTAGCTCTTTATCGAACGTACTCGTTTTACGTGTTGTGTGTGATACTCGTAGAGGTATATATATTAGATACTTTGAGTTTCGTTTGGTTTCTTATTCGTTACTAAAGTCCAATTGCCAAGCAAGGTTACGTTTTCTTTTATCCCTTTTATTAATTAATTGTTATATTAATTAATTGTTTATTAATTACGTGTTTAACCTAATTGCGATTACTAGATCCTTATCCGTTCCGTACTCGTAGAGGTTAATGGTTAACTGAGTTCTAAAATCCCAACAGTAGCATCACGAGCCATCTCGTTTTTGCGATTATGGGTTACACGTTTCTTATTAATAAACATGTTTTAAAAGGCTGCATGAAACCTAATTTAGTTATTCGTTTTATTTTTCTTTGACAACTATATGAAATACTTGTCAATTTTAATAAATAATAACTAGTCACACACAAACTAAATTATATTGATAATTAGAATTAATTTGTTAATATAATTACATGTTAATTAGAATTACTTTGCTAATTGGAATTAAATTGTTAATTAGAATTACATGTTATTAGAATTACTTGCTAATTAGAATTAAATGTTAATTAAATTAATTAAATGTTAATTAGAATTATAATGATAATTAGAATTACATATTGTTTATTAAATACATAAAATTGGGTTATTACTTGTTAATTGAGATTGCCATGTTTTATGTGTTTTCCGGCCACAAGACCCACTCAATTGCTTTTGCGATGTATGAGGCGATCTTGGTATTGTATCCTAGTGACGGTCTTATGGTTCTCCGTTTGGGGAAGACTCGCAAGAGAACTCGGAACAATATGTGTTTTACATTAATGTTTATGATTATATGTTTGTGATTCCTATATGTGCATTATTACTTGCTTTGTCACCTAATTGTATGCAATATGGAATAATACATATCGAGACCATAACATCAATATTGGTCTTTATTTGCACGCCTAAATATCATGCTCATTGTGACCTGCTATTTGATTCGTGGAAAATCGTTTTGTAAAATAAAGTGACCTAATTTAATGAAACATGTTTTCAAGAATTTAAAAACTAGACGCTATGGACACTTGGGATGTACGGCTCAGCCACTAGAACAAACTCAAAAGGGGGTTCAAAGAGGTGCGCACAGTCGCACCGAAAGGATGTCTAGGTTATTGCTTCAGCGCTTACCTGGTCCTCTGCCTCCCTGTGCGTTCGATTGGAGCTACCGTGAACCATGATGATCACTACAGTGTCATTACCAAAAGTTTTTAAAATTAGTGTTACAAAGTTGTTTTGCATGCTTCTTTGTACACGACTTTTACCACATTTATATGTGCATACCTCATTGTTAATTTTAAGTCTATGCCATCCAACTATGAACACGTGCATTTGGATTGACTTCTCTGGTCAGACCTAAGGGCCTTTCCAACCCATGGTAATTATTTCTCACTGGTCAGACCTCTGGTTATTTTTACACGTTCATACTTGGTCGACTTATTTCGAGTTGGCTTGGTCAGACCTTGAACCCGAGGCATAAGATGAGAACTAAACATGCTCATGACATTATTACTTGTCTACTAATGTCTTGATCAGTCTCATAAATCTAAGAGTTGCATTATGCAATTAACGCTCGTCGCTTACCTCTTGTCCTATTTTTTTACGCATTGGTCAGACCTATGGTAATTAAGTGGGGTTCCAAGATGGATCTTAGTCTTAATTAGTAATTAATTGGATAGTTAATTCTTTTAAGAATGTAATTATCAAAATTACTAGAATTGAACTTTTTATGTTCTGATTAATTGTGTTATTGCAACATAATTCGTAAACAAGTTGTTTTTCTGTGAAAAACAAACTTAGTCTCTTTTCCTAGTAAGAGGAGTGAGACTTATTCCTATCTTTTCTCCTTGGTTGACTAACTAAGATAGGATTACAAATTGATAAACTCGTTTATGACCTTTCATTACCCTTTGTGGTCTAGAGTTAATTGAAAGATAGTATATTTTGTGTAACTGGAAACATTGTGTTTAGAGCTACCAAAATAAATAACATCTTGCACTTTGTCACGATGTATGAGTTTAAACCGCAAAGAGTAAAGAAATTACTAGAATATTCGCTAGGTAATTTTCTTGGACTCTTGTTTATTCCTAAAGTGCTAAATACCCTTGGGGCTTTGTAGACGATAAAGGAGGAATTGCATGCTAAAGATTCAAGTTAATTGAATGAATGAATGGCTAGTCCATTGTCTACATAAGTAGAACTTTATATACTCTGTTCAATACCTAAGTACATGCTACTCGTAGGTACTTGAAGAGAATAAGAACGTATATAAAAATGCTATATGTTTTTCTACTGGAAATGTAACACTTGTAATGTTGACAAATCCAGTAGGAGCAATTGCATTTTATAACTGAAATAACATTCATGTAATGTTGTCAATTTCAGTGGAAGCTACAGGATTTATTTCCTGTTAGTTGCCAATATGATTTCAAACTAGCTTTGAAATAATTCATTACTTTCCGAATATGAACAACCATTGCTTAAAGGAAAAATTACATTTTTTATTTTATCAGATAACTCGTTGCCTTCTTGCTGTCGCTTCCTGAAGTGTTATCTATAGAATAATAATCCACAATTCCTTATTACAGGTCATGGTTCTAAAACTACTTATGATATCTATGACATTATCACATGGTTTGAACAATCAATCATGTTTTGTTTGTTTTCATAATATGATGTTGTACCTTACACAAGTGGGAGAAATCTCAAAGAGTGTGCAAGGAACAACAAAATTATTGGTATCTCTTGACCGCAAGGTAAGAAAACTAATAAATCTACTAGGACTTAAACACACTAGATGTTTATTGCCCTACTACATGTAAATAAGAATTCTACTAGGACTTAAACACATGAAATGTTTATTGCCCTATTACATTCTAATAATGATTCTACTAGGACTTGAACACGCTAGATGTTTCTTGCCCTACTACATTCAAATGTCATAATATAGCTGAAAGATACTTCAACATTTGACTACATGTTTTAGTCAATATAATTATGGTTATATGATAATGATTATAATTCTGAAGTATAAAATTAACTTGAAATTACTATAGAACTCAAGAGTTTGTGTTCATGATTTAAGTTCTGAATTTGTTAAATCTCATGAAGCATTTTATTACAAAATCTTGAGATGAGAACTTAAAATGTATTTTGTGGTTCTCCATAAGGAACAATTTATTGTTACTTAAATACTTGTATTTAGAGAATTGTCTCTACTTACAAAAGTAAGTGGGAGTATATACATATCTTAAAGTTTTGAGAATAAAATACTTAACCTTCTAAAATCTACTTATTAATGTCGTACTAAGGTTAAACATAAAAATGTTGACCGAAGTATAATGATTACTCTCATTCATAAATCCGAAAGGATGCCTCATTACTTGAGTGATATTTTATATCAATGCTGAGGGATATAAGTTAGAAGATTATTGTAAATTAGCTAACTAATGAAATATATTATCACATCTTGAATCTGATAAATGTTTTAGAACTATGAATGATAAGATGCAGTCCTTAAAAGGCAAATCGAGTTTTGAGCTTGATTGTTATTTCGCCTAACAGTTAACCTATGAGGTTGGAATAAGTTTCTTTTGAAGAATGACTCACAAGGACAAAATTGTATACATATTAATGTTTGACATTTTATAAGAAGTTTTTAATCATACTTAAGCAATTGACTGTGATTAATTTTTTTATATATACATGCATTAATTATATAAAGATATTTAATTGTCATAAATGTGATTTGTATGTTGAATATGACAATTAGATTTTATAACTCTTTCTTTATGATTATCTTTTGCTAGGACGGTGTGTAATCAAAAGGGTTATGAATCTATATTATCTTTATGTAGTATACAAAATTTAAGCAATCCATTTTTGGATTGGATCATGCATCTAAGAGCTGAGATCTTGGATTTAATTACAATATGATTCTGATTAAATTAAGATAACTCTTGAGTACATCTGACATTAAGTGGGAGCATTGTGCTTATTCTTAAAATTTACATGTTGAAGATATCATTCTATTTAAGCTAGATATTGATCGTTAAGCTAGGAATGAAACTTCACTTGGAATTTAGGGAATAAAACAAACAACCTTGGAATAGATGTTTATATGGAATAAAAAAATGCGGAAAATTAAGTCTGACACAAATGCAATATATCATTCGAGCAAGTCTTAAATGATACATTTCACTTGGAATAATTTATTACATGGATAGAATCCTTATGTTGTTTTAACTAAGGATTCATCATGTATATATTATATTGTGTATAAGACTAGTTGTTGCTTTTGTACAAGAACAAAATAAGCTGACAACAACAATATCTAATTGAGAGTGTTTAGATTATTGTTTCATAAATGTTTACGAATTATAAAGCATAGTGTTGTATAAGTACAAATGATGCTAGAGGATTATTAATACTAGTTGTAGTAGGATTTCATCTTTTATGATAAATCTGCTTACTAGTTATGTTCAACATAGAGCATTGTTGTATTACACATTAAGAAATGAGAATACTTTACACTTTTAGAAACTGTAAAGATGACTGTCAGTATGTCGTTGATTTCTAATACCTCATGCAAGGTAAGACGACATCTCCATACTATGATTCTTGCAATAGTATGAGCATATGAGATAAGACACTCATCTTATATTTCAAACCACTCACTATATGTGAAATTTGAAACAAGTATTTGGAAAGTTTTCTCAGATGACTATTTAGTATTTCTTTTAAAGAAAGGTTGAAAATGTTGGAAACATTAGGGTTTGATAACGCCTAAAATAAACATGTTTTTAGTAGCATTATTGTTGGTTTTCTGTATGATAATAGACTATATTTACTCATAATTGTTGCAAAGTGCAAAAGATGCGTATTGTGTATGTGTATGTAGCCAGGTATCACAAAAGATGAAGAAATGAAGTTTTCATGCACGTTTGGAGAATTCCCGAGGAAGGAAGTCGAGTAAGGAAGCTCTTGGACTCAATGATTAGGAAGTGCAATGATTTCTAAGTATCTACAACAAGTAAAGATCAAGTTTCGTCTTGGAAATCATCAGCGAAAACAAAGAAAAAGGCGCAAATCAAGAAAAGTCAACGAAAGTCAAAAGTGGGGGTACAAGAGGCGCCCAACCGTTCGGTTGGAGCCCGCAACCGATCCGGTTGGGTGAGTGAAGAAGGCGCAACCGATCCGGTTGCATGGACTGGAGTTACACAAATTTTCATTTAAGGTTGCCTTAACTCCCCATAATCATTGGAGTCCGATCATTTCCTGTTATTTACTTGTAGAGAACGTTTTTAGCCAGATAGTTATGGTTCTATAGCTATATAATGAACCTACACTTAGTAGTCTAGGTGTGACACAACCCATAGTGTAATAGTTTACACCAAAGCTATTACCAACCATTTTATTCATCCCAAAAGTTTGGTTACTACTGTAAAAAGTCCAGGAGGTTGGAGAGACTCATTCTCATCCATTGTTTTGATCATTCGGAGTTATACGGTTAAGCTAGGCGATTGGAGGCGTGTGGTTGCTATAATCCATGAATTCTAGTTCTTGTAATCCCAAAAGTTTAGGTATTCTATGAAACTTGTTATGGATTTCTATTCTCTTGAGTTATTGGAATTACTTTATTACTTGTGTTTTGTTATAATTATCATGGAGTAGTTCTTGGATATACTTGTGTGTAAGGATGTAGGAAATCATACTAGTGTTCTCATATGTGATGAATGTATATATGATCTTGTTTAAATGAGTTTGTTGGAAAACTACTAGTCTTGTTTGATTTGTCGGTAAAACATGTTTTAAGAAAAAGGACCGAAAGGATTTCTCTTGTGTTTTATTCCAAAAAGTTGAGTGACAAACTAGTATGGGGATATGGTGATTGACAACCACCATGTTTGCTTATTTGAAACAAGACTAGAAACATTTTCATCACGAAAGGTCGAAAGATTCGTAGGAACGAGTTTAATAAGAACATTTTACAAACAAATGGATTTTCTAAAGGATAATCATGAGGATAAGGACCGAAAGGATTACCTATATGTTATTGTTCTTAAAATGATTTTTACAAAACATAAACCATGGTTTGGAAGTCATTTGCTTATGATTTGTGCATCACATCAAGAGTTTACACCAAGCCTTCATGAACACTTACTATGATTACCTATAGACTACACACAAGTATATGTTTCTTTATATTGAATTTCACTAAAACAATCATTTTTGGAGAGAGCCTTGACAAAGATTTCTTGTTACCAATCTTTTAAAACAATTTCAAAAGAAAAATCCCTTGGGACGATCTCGACTTACCCACCTTTGCTATCGCGAACGAGTATCCTTGCTCGTATGTGTTTATAGTAATAGCCGGATAATTCGTGTTTATAAATTTTTAAAATTTGCACACGGTGAGCACATCAAGTTTTTGGTGCCGTTGCCGGGGATTTTGGATTCTTAAGTAATTTGATTTGGTTTAGATTCTGTAAAATTGGTAATATTAAAATTAGATTTCATAAAATAAAATAAAAAAAATTGGTTTAGAGGCTAACCGAACCGGTTAGTGCTCTCGGAAAAATTTTTGTTTTTGATTTTCATAGTTTTGCTTTATCTATTGTTTTGTGTTATAGATTATAGTTTAATTCTTGTCATTTCTGATTTTTATAGAATGTCTTATGGATTGTTTATGCTTTTCTTAGTAATTTTTAGATTTTTAGATTTTATCATATTTTTTTTTGCTTTTTAGTTAATTTTGTCTTAATTGCAGTAATTAACTTAGTTAATTTTCAGTTTTTATGGGTTAGTAGTTTTAATGAATAGTTAAGTATATTAGTTAATATAGTCTTAATTAACTTAATTAATCTTTATAATTAATAAGGATAATGAGTAGCCACAATTAATTAAGAGTTTAAGCACAATTATTGGTCATTAATTAATAATTAACAGTTTTAATAAATTATAGTTTTTTTTTTTTTTTTTTTTTTTTTTTTTTTTTTTTTTTTTTTTTAAATTGGAAAATCAATCCAACCGTTCGGTTGCAGCCCGCAACCGGATCGGTTGGAAGTTTTGGTCAGGAAGTTTACCACCAACCGAATCGGTTGGAGGGCCAACCGATCCGGTTGGAGCTCTCCGTAAATTTTTTTAGTTTTTCGATTTTGAGTTTTAGCTTTTGTTTTCAGTTTTATTAAGTGTCTTTACTTGTTTAGTATATGTTTCTGTAGTTTGCTTTGGTTTTTACTAACTCTAACGCTAATGATTTGGATTTTTGTCTTTGGTTTTGTTTTGTCTTGTTAGATAGTTGTTATGGATAGTTTAAGCGGAATTTCTGAGTACCTACGTAACTTGGATGAGATGTTCAAAGACACCGGGAATTCGTTGAAGAAGATTGGGAATATTTTAGAAGAGAGTAAGAAGGACTTGGGTATTGATGCGGATTGTGTGGAAGAAGTGGGAGAGAACAAGGTTCAACTTCCTAAGAAGGGTAGAGTTGTGGTATTCACGCAAGCACCACTAACGGAGTATGTGACAACTCGCACTTTTCTAGATATTCGTTTTCGAGAAAATTCGTCTGTTTTTCATTTACGAACTTTCCTGAGCTCATCTGAAGCGAAAACGAGAAAGTTATCTCGCGAAACATGAAAAATTAGACACAACGCGTACCGGAACAACCATAGACCTATTAATCATTTTGATTTGGTTGTTAATTCATTTGCGAGGTAATAGTCGTGCGAATACTCACTTTTATTGGAAAAATTAATCCGAACACGATGGAGCAAGTTTCGTAATTTTTCGAGTCCGTTTGCTACGCCAAATATGTCCCGAACCGCTAAATCATGAAAGTTTACAATTGATACGAAATTGGTCCCTGTGGTTAATTTCTATTCGCGCCCCTATTCTTTGGAGTTGTACAAAATTAGTCCTTATGCCAATATAAAAGATTAAGCTAGTGTCATCCTTTTGATAACAAACCCTAGCAGCAAAACTATTCTTCTCCCTCCTCCTCCCAACATATCTGCAGCCGCCACCTCTACCAGCCGCCAGCACCTCTTCCGGCCGTCTCATGCCGCCACTACCACAACCGCCTCTGTCATCTTTAACGTAAGGGTGTTTAAGTCGTGAGTTGATTTTGGTTTTGATGTGGTTCCAGGTTTTAGGTCGGGTTAAATTTAGTTGTCTTGGGCTATTTTGGGGTCGCGTGTCACCACCGCCGCCTAATATTCTCTCTACCCCTCTCGTGAGTCACGGTGGTATTTGTATCTCACGTAGAGTAAGCTCGTGCTCCTGTGTTGGGTTCGAATCAGTTGTGTTTGGTTCACAGTTGTCTCCTCCGCCTACCTCTCTTTCTAACCCCTTGATTTAGTGGTAAGCCGAAACTCAGTTACTTTTCGCGTTAATTCATTTTTTAAATCGATTCATATTGTGTTAACCGATTTTAAAACGTTTCTAAGTTTTCGTGGACATTTTAATTTATTAAAAACATTTTTGGTTGAAAGGATCTCGTGTTGTATTGAAATGATTGGTTGTATCAGTCTTCGTGGGTGTTAAAAATCTGGGTTAAAGCAAGTTTTGAAACCTTCGTGTGGTGAAATAGATTGGAAGTTTGTTTGGTTTGTTTCGGTTGTGAGTCGGGGTCGAGTCGACCGGTGTATGTCGCGGATATGATTAGTATTATGCTCTCAGTGTTGTTGTTTTGGTTCTGGACTAACAGGTAAAGCCAAAGGGGTGTTTGATTTCATAATTTCATTCTAGTAGTGTTTGGTTGGCCTCAGGTTAGTTTGTGTATAGATTGTCGTAATCGTTTGGTATTCGGGCCTAAAGGTCAGGTTTGAATCCGGGTTGTGACTCGTGAGAATCACACGTCAGTTTTGGTATGATTGGCTAGTTAGGTTCGAGTCTCAGTTCTGGCCATGCCCGAGAGGGTGTTTGGCTAGACTCAGGTTCGGTTTAAATTTGTCTAACATGTAGTGTTTATTCTCTCAAGTTATTTAAACTTGTAGTTATATGTTACGGATATTGAAAATCTAGTTAACGTAATGTAATTTTTTGACATGTGTGTTTCGTGGTAAGTTTCGGATTTTGTTGTAACTCGACACATTGGATTATCGAATACTTAATGAGATTTGTGCACGGATCATGATTTGAACTTGGTCATTTATTGAACATTTGGATCATTATTGGGTTGTGACTTAGATTTTGATATTTTCGGATGCTAATGGAAAAAAAAACGGTAACAATAATTAAAAAGATAACAATAGTTAAGGGATATATTGCAACACATGAGGCATTGATTTCTTGGACTCATTTACGAGCATTGAGACATTATATATATTGTTGGAAAAGGATTGGACGTATTGGATTTACGGTATTGGTTATTTGGACATTATGGACCCTTTGGTAAATGCGACGGAAGGGTATATTAAACTCATAAGAGTTTAACATATCTGAACCCGAACTATACAAACGGTCGATAAAACTAAACAACTAATATATACGCGAATGATATGTTCAATTGTATATTATAAATTGTAACATTTGACGAATTGGGAAACCTAACGATAAATTTTATATTATTCAAGAGTCGTTATGACTTGGAAATGTTTTATAAATGGGCACTTCATGCCGGAAATTTCGTAAAATCTTTTATAAACTTAAATCAATTATGATTTCTTTAATATCTTAAAACCTTTTCAAAACTTATACGTTTTGACGATATATAAATTATTTGGGATTATGGGTAAACACCGAAACTTACCAATCAACTTACTTGCTTGTCATAGTTATGAGTCGCTATTTCCTCAACGTCTTTCTTATCGCTTTCCACTCGAGTTGAGTCTTGGTCAGTATTACTTGACTATTCCTTAGAATGTATTGGGATATACATTATGCTTTAGCGTGAGTTATACCTTTGGTGTGAGTTACATTTTAGTATACTTTTGGCGTGAGTTGTATGTCGAGTCTTGATTTCTTACCACCACACGAAACGTTAAAAACTAAACTTTTTGAGATATTGATACTTGAATTTTTGGAAACGTTTGATATGAATAATCCACGAAAACTAAGACACGTTGTCTTTCGGATATTATATTATTTTACTTTTGAGACGTATTTTGAGATAATACGTATACTATTAGGCCGTGACGATGTAGTACCTTTGTGCTTGTACTCTTTGGATATCGATGTGCCTTCCTTCATGATTTGGTTGTGCTTGCTCTTTGATGCCAGTCTTGTTAGTTGTGATTCTTGCGTTGCTTCGCTTCGAGGTGAGTTCATGGCCCCTACTTTTACTTGCTTTTAAACTGTTTTGGGGGAGAATACATGCTCGTTTTTATTAAATGCAAATGCTTGATTTATTTGAATAAATGATTGTTACCTGGTTTGACGAAATTGCGTGAATTGGTTTGAATATGTTTTTACGTGGACACAAGTGCTTGAAAACTATTTTGGATTGGACCTGAAAATGTTTTTGTGAGCTATTACGTGCTAGGTTAAGGTTAGAAACCCAAGCGTTGTTATGAATTGTTACATCCTGGCTCAGGATGGTGCGAATGTTATGGATAGATCTATTGGGAATGGCCACCCCGTCCGACCAACATGGCTCATGTGGGGGACGTATAACATGTCGATTGTTAGTGTGTTTAGAGATAGTCACGGCTCGTGCTATCTAGTGATGGTTTCATGACTTAGCCTGCGTAATAGTTAAGCTTGCGTGACACTATATTCGTTGTAGTGTTTATTTTTGATATGGTCCAAGTGGTTGTTTCTGAACTATTTTTGCGGATAAATATTTTGATACTGCGAATTAGGCAGAGTATGCCTCAGTTAAATTTGACTTGTTTATGAGAATTGATTTGCACTTGAAAACCTTGTGGTCCACCTTTGTGTTCTTTTGCTTAAAGGTAAACATTGTTTTTGCGACATTTTGAGCGCCACAATGATCGAAAGAATCTTTTGAACTCGCAATACTTTTATGAAAACCTATGAACTCACCAACCTCGTGTTGACACTTTTAGCGTGTATTCTCAGGTATTGAGGCGATTGCTTACTTTTGGAGGCGCTTGGGCAATGGCATGGTCATAGACGACTCTGATATTTGTATTTGGGGACCGCTTATTTATTATGGGCCTATTTCCGTATTAAATTTTATTGTAAACATTGATTTTATTAAACAAATGAGTTTTCTTAAGAAAAACCTTTTATTCTATGCTTGTGTTGTGATACCGATTAGTAGCACCCAAAACTTGTATGCTTCCGCTAAAACCAGATTTTTGGGGGTGTTACAGAGTATGATTCACCACTTATGAGGTTTGGTACGCCTTGTAGTGTCGAGGGGGTGAGTGCGTGGGATGCTCAACTAAACATGGCCTATGGTGAAAATTACATTGTGAAGAAAGTTCTTGATCAAATTGGCCACGTTCGCTTGGATTATGAGGCCTATAGGAGAAAGATGGTTAAGAATCTTAAGGTTAACATTCATGGTCATATTTTCGAAGCAGATTTTGTTGTCTTGGAGGAAGGAAACGCTGATGAGCCCAACATATGTTTTGGGCGAGATTTTCTTGTGACTACCAAATGTCAAGTGGATTTTGCTTTAGGAGAGATGAGGATCAACATCACCGACTTGGAAGAGGAGAAAGGAGTGAATGAAATGCTCGTGGAGTTATGTGCTAATATGGAAAAGGAGAATGTGGAAGTCGTAAAGATGGGGAAGGCTAATAGAAAGAAAACCTCATCCAACAAATTAACTCCTACCACATCCACCAACAAAAACAATGATTACACACCTTCACCACCCACTACACCAAACACCTTCAAACCTTTAACCCAAGACCAAAAAGAAGCATCTTGGAAAACCTTGAACAAAAAATTCTCGAACTCAATGAGAAAAAGCCCGTAATTGAGGTACTACAAGATTATGTTCTATACCGTAAGAAACTAGACGCGGTAATGCTAGCAAGAGCGAGATTGGAGGATAAAGATCTATCAGAGGAGGATAGAGATAGGATCTTGTTTAGGGGTATGCCACGTAAGGAGAAAGACCCGGGAAACTTCGTTTTGCCGATTAAGGTTAACGGGACCACACCAATGTATGCTTTGGCGGACACGGGTTCGAGCGTCAATGTTATGCCCTATCCATTATTTAAGACGTTGGGTCTTAGTAAGCCACAACCAAATCACTCAAAACTCACCATGGCGGATAACTCCCAAGCAAAAGCGACGGGGGAAGTGAAAAACATAAGGGTTCAAATTGGCTATCAACCCTACTTGGCCGATTTTCTAGTTCTAGACATCCCGGTTGATAAGAGTCTACCTCTTCTACTAAGAAGACCGTTCCTACTCACATGTGGTGCAATCATAGATATGGGTAGGGGTACGATGACAATCGATGACGGGATCTCAAAACAAACCTATTATCCCAAACCGAGGGGACCAATTTTGGAATTCATGGAGGATTTAGAATTGATGGAAGCGGACGGGGACTTGACTTGTTTTGAAATTGGACGTGATGTCCATGGAAACGCGATGTATGGACCACTAGCTCCACCATACTTTGATATTGAGGATGAGATGGAACGCTCACTAGCGGTGGAAGCATTTTACAATCCATTCAAAAATATCCTTGTTTACAAGAAGCTAGCCGATTTCTTAGGTTCTCTACCGGTTCAACTCAAAAATTTGGAATGGGGGCCCGAGGGGTCAAGTGTTTACAAAAGAAAGGATGGAGACGGAGAATGGCACGTCAAATTTGATATACTATGCCCGGATGGGAGAAGATTTATAAGGAGATTCAAAACTCACGAAACACACCGTGAATTGACCGGGAAATTTCTAAGTGAGGACATCTTAAGGCATGAGTATTTCGAGGAGTAATTGTTTGCTTGATTTTTATGAACTTTCAATTTTATGCATTTAGGATTTCTTGTTTTTCATTTCATTTTTATTTTCTCTTATTATTTTCAAGTTATTTAATTAATGCATTTTGAGTTTTAGTTTGAGTTATGAGTATGATGATTTAGTTTTTGAAATTAAATGTTGTTGAAATCTCCAAATGGTTGGATGAATGTTGTGTGCATCTTTAAACGGATTTTTAAGTAAACGATTGTTACTTGGAAGGTAAAATGCTCAAGTAAAGTGAAAAAGGCAAAATTCTGCAAAATGCAAACCGAAACGGTATGTCCATGACTGAAACGGTTGCACGCAAGTATATATACCAAAAATTCAATTTTTCCAGGAAAACTCACACACACTAATCCTCCAGCTGGGTTTCGCAAAATTCGACCATTAGAAGTTATTTGAAGATTGTAAAAGTTGTAGAAGATCATCATGGCACCTAAGCAAGTAAGCATCTGCAATCAATTAACTTAATTAAGGTTTAATTAGAGCATTTGATTCGAATTACAAATTAGGTCACTAATTTGGGGGTTTTTGTTAGAATTCGAATTAAGTTGTAATATTTTAGGATTAAGTGGGTAATTGATATAGGAATGCATTGCAAAAAGAATTATAGTGATTGATTCAACATGGAATCAGTATTAGATGATTGAATTTTTGGATTTAATTAGGTTGTGCCATTGAATCAAATTAAGTTGCATTTGATGATTCCTAGTTGGTAGATGATGCGTTTTTAATGCATTTTAGATGCACATTGTTGATTAGAATAAGTAATTGAGAATTGAGGTTAAGATTGTTAAGTTCTAAGCAAAATGAATATGTGATTATTAGAAGTTTTGGAAATGAATTAGGAACAATTTGAGGATGTGGGAATTATTGATAATGGTAGAATGCAGTCTAGGAGTGAATTGGACTTAGGAAATCTAGTGGGAAATGGATTTGAAGGCAAAGCCTTTTGCAAGTTAGAGTAACCGATCCGGTTGCGAAGCGCAACCGAACGGTTGGACTGAGGAAGCAGGTGGAACCGATCCGGTTGCTCCTCAACTGATCCGGTTCCACGTTCTGTTTTGGAAATTTTCGAATTTTTGAAGTGGACCTTAGAGGCTTCTATGGACCTTTCCGTTTGTTCTAACACTCTTATATTGACTTGTATTTATGATTTCTACAGAGAAATGTTTAAGGTTGTTCAAGTTCGACACGGGTTCCACTAAAACCGATTGTTGCCAAGTATTGCCAAAGAAACGCAAGGAAGAAAGTCAAGTATAGCTTGAAGACTGAAGCGAATGCAAACTTGAAGTTCAAAGATCTCACCGATGAGGAGAAACATGCTTTCAGGGAACGATTATCAAAGTTGCAAAATAGGACAGTTTTGGTTCCAAGATTGATTGATTGGGATTTGTTTGCCGAGTATGAGTGTGAAAATGAGTTGCGTAATATGATGCGGATGTCTTATGTTTATCCGGTTGATGGGGATTCGTTTGATGATTTGTCATGGGAAAGAGCATTTAGCATAAATGAAGAGGTTTATCGTGAATGGTGTATGGAGTTCTTTTCAACCATGTACTTTGAAAGAAAGGTCAATGTTCGAAACATCATGGAAGAAGTTTGTGTTTGGTTTAGGCTATGTGGGCGGGATCACGCCTACACATTGCCGGATTTTGTTGTTGCTCTTGGCTTGTATGAACCGAATGAGGTAAAGCATCGATTGTTTGAAACTCATTTTTCTAGGCTTAGGAGGTTTGAAAAAGAATACCCTAGCATCCCCGCTTACTGGAATCGAGTGGGAGATCCTTCTTGTACTAGGAGGAATGCTGTAACCATTAGGAATCCATTGATGAGAGTGCTACACAAGTTGCTAGTAACTGGGTCGTTTCATAGAATTGGAAGCAGGGACAAATGTCATAAGCCGGATCTGTGGGTTATGATGTTATTAGAGGAAACTAAGGATGGAAATGCGGCTTGGCTCATTGCCGAATATTTGTCTAGGAGAGCCCCGGGAATCAAAGGTAATAGCAACATTTGTGGAGGCCATTTTGTGACAAGGTTGGCAAGGAATCTTGGGTATTACAATAGTAGTGAATTGGCTAAGTGTGGAGAGCCAAAGTTTTGTGAGATTTGGAATGCAAATGGTTTTGGAAATGCTTTGAATAAGAAGACGAAAACGTTGGGAGCATGGATTGAACCACAACAACAAAAACAACAACAACAACAACAACCACAACAACAACAAGGAAATGTGCCAATGGGCAATATACCGATGGGAAACGTGCAAACGGGTACGTCTAGTAGTTTTGACTCAGGTTGGGGACAGTGGAACCAACATTTGAATGAAATTGAGTGTAGGGACGTGTGGAGAGATTCGATGATGTTGAGAAACAATTACATCAATGATTATTCGATGCCGATTTTTCAACACATGGCTCAAGAAGCCAATTACAAGTTGCCACCCTACAATCCACCCAATGTTCCACCATATCCTTTCCCCTAACACCTCTTATCCTGGACCATATCCATATCCATATCCTGGATATGCACCATTTCCCGACCCTGTGCCTGCATATGGTAGATTACCCGAGGTTGGAGGATCTAGCTATGATGTTGGAGGATCTTCATCGGGCGTTGCTAAGGAGAAGAAGAAGAGAACACAGTCTTTGATGAGGAGGAGAACTATGAAACCGAAAGCGATAACGATGAAGATGGTGATGATATGAGTGAGGATGACGAATGATCGTGGATCATTCTTGATTTATGGTTTCAAAAACAACGGTTATCATGTGTTGAACAATATTATCTCTATCTCTTAACTATTTCTTTAGGATGATTATCATACTTTGTTTATTTTTCATATTTTTACTAGCATTTGGATTGTTTGCTTGTTTTGTTTTGTGTATTGCGTATTTTGTAGTTTTGTTTGCAGGATGGATGTGACGGAAGCTTATTGTTGGTCAAATATTTGGAGTTGGATAACTCACATGATTGCTTATGACCCAATATGCGTATTGCATATTCTATCCCGTGGTATCTCTTTAACTATTTCTTTTTCCCATTTTCTTTACTTTGAAGTTCATTTTTATTACATTGAGGACAATGCAAAACTTAAGTATGGGGGAGGGAAGAAAATAGGAAAAAATGATACGATTTTTAAATTTTTAGTTTTTAGTCTTATTTTTTATTTTTAGGTAATTTTTGGATTTAAGTAATTAACAGGAAATCGCCCTTGATTGTCTAGTTGTTTTCACACGTTATTGAGATATATTAAAAGAACAACTTGGGTATTTCAATGGTAAAATGAGGTTTTTGAAAATTTTTGATTTGAACCAAATTACGGAAGTAATTCATTATGGATTCGATAGCTTTTTCTAGCACGCATTATAGCCTTTTTCCACTTAATTGTGAGGTTTCTTTATTTATAAAACACATCTTTTGTTTTATATTTGCTATGAGTGTGCCGGTGATTGTGTCGATTCTAGAAATTGTACTTGTTATGCATTACGGTTAAAATCACTCTCGAGTGATAAAAATATGTTCAAATGATAAGAGGCATCGTAGGATTTAACCCAAATGTCCTTCCATTTTACATCTAATATTTTTTGCTAACCACATCGGTTTGTTAACCACCTTATATGGACCCATTTGTTAGTGCTCATTTTTAGCACTAGATACCCTTAGTTACACCCTTCGAGCCAATCTTTTCATTCTTGTTTAAATCCAGAAAAATACAAAAAGATTTTACACCTTGAACCTTAGCCAACCCATGTCATGTCTATTGGTTTGTTGCTAGTTGTTTGGAGTGTTGGATTGTTTTTGATGATTATGAAGAAGCTACACTTTGTCTATAGTGTGTACCATTCTCCAACAAAGATGAAGAAGACGTCTTTCTTATTTGTATTTTTGTGGTGTATGCTTACACTAAGTGTGAGGGAACTTCTTGTTAAAAAAAAATGGTTATAGCCAATGTGCTATATGAAGAATATTGATTGGCCAATGAGCTAAGTTGAGTTATATATGTTTGGAGATCGATATGTGAAAAAGAGGAAGATATAATCATTTTCGGGATTGTGGTTTGTATGATGGCTAGCAACATGGAGGTATACACTTGACTTTATTTTTCTTTTAACACCAATTTTATAAACTATCCCATGTCTTATCCATATCTTTTATAAACCCGAAGCCTTAACGATATAACCAGAATAAAAGCCCTCTTTGATGAATTTATTTTCTTTGTTTTGATACTTGTACAAGCTTATGGTAAAAAACATTAATCATGACTAGGCATTGAGTGATTTACATATACCCACTAGTTTATGAGTGTTGAGTGAATTCTTAAAATCATTCGTGAGGTGTTCTGGTTGTGTTATCTAAAGCATTTGGTTCATTTTAAAGTTTTTACATATTAAAAGCAAATTAATGATTATTTCTTTTGAGATGATTGTTAAATTTTCGGAACCACGGTATCAAGACCATTGAAATCGATTTTTGCAAATGTTAGACCTACTCGAGGGTGAGTAGAGCTTAAGTGTGGGGGAATTTGATAACGCCCAAAATGAACATGTTTTAAGTAGCGTTATTGTTGGTTTTGTGTATGATAATAGGCTATATTTACTCATAACTGTTGCAAAAGTACAAAAGATGCGTATTGTGTATGTGTATGTAGCCAGGTATCACACAAGATGAAGAAATGAAGTTTTCATGCACGTTTTGAGAATTCCCGAGAAGGAAGTCGAGTAAGGAAGCTCTTGGACTCAATGATTAGGAAGCGCAATGATTTCTAAGTATCTACAGCAAATAAAGATCAAGTTTCGTCTTGGAAATCATCAGCGAAAACAAAGAAAAAGGCGCAAATCAAGAAAAGTCAACAAAAGTCAAAACTGGAGGTACAAGAGGCGCCCAACCGTTCGGTTGGAGCCCGCAACCGATCCGGTTGGGCGAGTGAAGAAGGCGCAACCGATCCGGTTGCATGGACTGGAGTTACACAAATTTTCATTTAATGTTGCCTTAACTCCCCATAATCATTGGAGTCCGATCATTTCCTGTTATTTACTTGTAGAGAACGTTTTTAGCCAGATAGTTATGGTTCTATAGCTATATAATGAACCCAGACTTAGTAGTCTAGGTGTGACACAACCCATAGTGTAATAGTTTACACCAAAGCTATTACCAACCATTTTATTCATCCCAAAAGTTTGGTTACTACTGTAAAACATCCAGGAGGTTGGAGAGACTCATTCTCATCCATTGTTTTGATCATTCGGAGTTATACGGTTAAGCTAGGCGATTGGAGGCGTGTGGTTGCTATAATCCACGAATTCTAGTTCTTGTAATTCCAAAAGTTTAGGTATTCTATGAAACTTGTTATGGATTTCTATTCTCTTGAGTTATTGGAATTACTTTATTACTTGTGTTTTGTTATAATTATCATGGAGTAGTTCTTGGATATATTTGTGTGTAAGTATGTAGGAAATCATACTAGTGTTCTCATATGTGATGAATGTATATATGATCTTGTTTAAATGAGTTTGTTGGAAAACTACTAGTCTTGTTTGATTTGTCGGTAAAACATGTTTTAAGAAAAAGGACCGAAAGGATTTCTCTTGTGTTTTATTCCAAAAAGTTGAGTGACAAACTAGTATGGGGATATGGTGATTGACAACCACCGTGTTTGCTTATTTGAAACAAGACTAGAAACATTTTCATCACGAAAGGTCGAAAGATTCATAGGAACGAGTTTAATAAGAACATTTTACAAACAAATGGATTTTCTAAAGGATAATCATTAGGATAAGGACCGAAAGGATTACCTATATGTTATTGTTCTTAAAATGATTTTTACAAAACATAAACCATGATTTGGAAGTCATTTGCTTATGATTTGTGCATCACATCAAGAGTTTACACCAAGCTTTCATGAACACTTACTATGATTGCCTATAGATTACACACAAGTATATGTTTCTTTATATTGAATTTCACTAAAACAATCATTTTTGGAGAGAGCCTTGAAAAAGCTTTCTTGTTACCAATCTTTTAAAACAATTTCAAAAGAAAAATCCCTTGGGACGATCTCGACTTACCCACCTTTGCTATCGCGAACGAGTATACTTGCTCGTATGTGTTTATAGTAATAGCCGGATAGTTCGTGTTTATAAATTTTTAAAACTTGCACACGGTGAGCACATCAGGGTTCAACTTACAAAATGAGTTTCATGCATATCTGTTTTAGTATTTGGATAATTGGGATTGATAGACAATTTTTACTTTATGATGAATAAAGATACTTGATATTTGTTATTCATTCATATAATAATTGTTATCCTATATTTGCATGTTTAATCCTTGAATAATTTTATTATTCTAAATATGTCCATTGTCGGTTAACAATATGGGAATATTGTTATGTAAGGCAAATGTGAGTGTTGGTTATATTCTAATGAGAATTCGGATTGTTCCCGCCAAACTCATATGTATTCACTAGAGATGCATATTGGATTCCCCAACTTTCAAACATTTACTTTTGGATCCTTGTTATAAGTAAAATATTGAAAATGGTTTGTTATCTTCATCCTTAGACTTGAGATACAAGCAAGTTCTGTTATGTGTGGATATCACTTTTTGTAAGTATACGCAAAACGCTATCTGAATAAGGTTTTTTTAAAGGCTATATTGCGGAGTGATGTGAAGCAGCATCCACAACACTTGTAGTCAATAAAGGATTTGTTACTCCACTTGATATGTGCAGAAAGATACCATGGCGCCTCTCCATATTTAATCAGATAATTGTTTGGCCAAACCCAAAGGGTAATGCAAGATGATACTTGATTACATTTGGTATATCTGAATTAAAATCTATAACGAGATTCTAAATGGTTAAACTGTATGGAATGATTTGAGATCCATTATCCATGGCTTAACGATATCGATAACAAAAGATGATTAAAGCAAGACATTAATAACCATGCTACTGAGAAACTTTTACGAAACTATTCTCTCAGACACTTTTAGTTAAAAAGCGAGTGAGAGCGTTCGCTAGGCGTTTCCATCGTTAGTTTTGTGTGCCATTCGACACACCAACTCCCAAGTGGGATCTGTTGGTTTGTGGGAGTTAAAAACACTCGAAACGCTAAGAGTATGTGAGCCTATGGGGGCACACACGATAAACACAAGAGTACGTGTCGAACATATACATACTTGAATATATAACCCGTATTATGCTTACAACTTTACCCGATCATCTTGTACGACCCATGGGCTATTTGTAGTTTGGACTTGGGTCGAATATGAAGCAGCCATGGGCCTTGAAACTTCCAACTGATCGGGCAATAGGGATGAATGGGTTTTGTTTGGGTCTTGACTTGTCGACCAAGTATTAACCAAAACCAAAGGATCGTTTGTTTTAGATATATAAACCAAACGCATCCTACATATTATTCTCTGGAAACATGCATGCATTATACGAATTAAATATATATCCCTATGATTCGATTAGGTGTATTTAGTTTATTAAATTCATGACTTGCATCTAGTTATCCAAGATGTATTAATGAATATATTATTCTTGCTTAGTTCCACTTTGCGAATAGTAGCAGCAAATGGCTAAAAGGTTTTTTTGTTTGATATATTATCGGACAGAAGGGTATATTATATATCGGACACTCCTTGTCTGATATCGGGTAATACATGGGATAGTTTCTCGGACTGTTCTAGTGGTTCTCGGGCAGAATAAAGAGAAGGTGTTCTTGATTTTATTTGTTCATGGTATTCAAGTATTCAAGGGTTGATTGTTTTTTTTACGTTCTCGACTAGCTCCTTATTGAACATACTCGTTTTACGTGTTGTGTGTGATACTCGTAGAGGTATCTATTTTAGATACTTTGGGTTTCGTTTGGTTTCTTGTTCGTTACTAAAGTCCAATTGCCAAGCAAGGTTAGGTTTTCTTTTATCCCTTTTATTAATTAATTGTTATATTAATTAATTGTTTATTAATTACGTGTTTAAACTAATTGCGATTACTAGATCCTTATTCGTTGCGTACTCATAGAGGTTAATGGTTAACTGAGTTCTAAAATCCCAACAGATGGGGCAGTGCTAGGACTTGGATCATAAACAACATTATTAACAGTATATATATTTGCATTTTTATTTCCAGGTTTCTTATAATTAGCAGGATATCCAATGAGATCAAAGCACCTTTAAACAGTTTGACCAACCTTTAGCAGCAAATGCAGTTGTAGAGGGTGCTTTTGATGCTCTGCCCATAGAAGTCACATTTCTATGGGACTCATCTCCTGACACAACTGTAAAAAGTAGTTTTCACAAGAGGAAGGTGATCCCTGGTGAGAATGTTACCCCTAATGGGTTGATAGACACCATCTAAACTCATAAGAAACTGCATAAGTTTGATTTGATTAACATGATATTCATAATGTTTGGGAGATTCACAAGTACAAGGAGGAAGACTAATCATGGCATAAAAATGTTTCCATAGAGAATTGAGATTATGATAATATTTAGGTAGAGAGGACCCATTTTGATTTAAAGAGCTAACAATTTTATGAAGATTAAAAATCATATATCCATCAACTTTATCATAAGTATCTTTTAGGCTAGTCCCCATGTCAAAGGCATTTTTGGAATAAATCTGACCAACATATAATTCAGCACTACCAAAATTTAGAATCCAAGTAATAACCACATAATTGCGTAAATCCCATTGATTAGCAAGAACAGGATCATTAGACTTCCTGTTACAAGTTCCATCAATAAAGGCTAATTTTCATTTATTTCTTAGGTCAAATTTCATAACACAGCTCCACATGTTATAATTATGAGTTTCAATCAACTTGAAATTAATTAAAGGGGTTAGACTAGTATCATTAGGATGTAAATATAAATGGTCAATAAATTTAAGTTTAGGCAGCTCACTTTCACTTTCATTAGAGTTATCAGAATTATTAGAGTTATCAGAATTATTCGAGCTATCACTATCATTAGCATACATGATACAGATAAACAATAGATAAATAATCAACACATATGCTAAACCAGCAGATAACTAACCAAAAAGCGATTAACATAAAACATATACTAACTAGATAACTAACCAAGAAAGAAACAGAACAAATACTAACTAGCCGGCAAACAGATCCATAAAATTATAATGAATGTAAAATTATAACCAACAAGCAGAAACCAAGATCACACCAAAAGATAAACACAGAGACCCCTGATTATATCCTGGGTTACCAGTCCAGGATACAAAAAGACAAGGTAGGTTGAGAATATTAACAGATCACGCAGATATCACAACGAAAAAAAAATGATCTACCAAAACCTTCACTTAGGGTTTTGGATAGATCTAACAATAGACCTTTACGGGACCAGCCTAATTAAAGGCTTTACTTAGGGGTTTGATTAGACCCAACCAGCAACACCCAAATCAAAGTTACCAAGATCAGAATCATCCAAACCCTAATTTGAAAAATTATGGTTTTTTCACCAACACCTCAATAACCCGATCAACAGATCACCAATAAGAGCCATGATCCAAGAACCCTTAAATCACAAAACCCTCAAGTTGTCGAGATTAGAGTTTCATGAAAAAAGGGAAAAAAACGAGGAGAGTGAGAGCCTATAGCTCTGATACCATGTGAGATGATATCAAATAAGTGTATAAACAATGATTATGAAGAACAATAGTAGGCTGGATTACTACGAGCCGAATGTTTGTTTATTGATTATGAGAAAAGTACACGAATGATTGTGTTTGTGAGATAATAATCTCACTAATGAAATACAAAATATTACAACTTTTAGAAATGATCAAAGTATCAAGAGATGATAAACACTGAGAGATAGTATGGAGGAATCGTGTGTTTTATGGTGATGATTGTTATGTCGTAACCCTAAAAGGGAAGGCAAATATATAAAGGCAAAAAGTGCACGCTAGCCCTTCAAGATCCAATATTCACAAAATAGTCATTAACTTATAAATTCCCATAAGCAATCTTCAAGAATACAAGAATGAGAAAAGGAGTCCTCAAATAGACTTTACCCAAAATAAGCACATGAATAAGCAACGCAATAATCAAATTATATGTGTTAATTCAACAGTTACCAAAAATATTAATTTTCATTGCAAATTAGCAACGATGTGATGACATTAGCAATGGCTTTTGCTATGGGCTATACTGCAACAAACATTTTTGGTTGTAATATCTTTGCTAACACCATCTAGCAACAAAAACCGGTTGTTGAGCAACAATTTTTTCTCATTGCTATTTGCAGTCTTTTAGCAATGATATGTTTTAAATTGATACATATATTTAGATGAAATATGAGTCACTACAAAAAAGATGTCTTATAGTGACACTTAAAAAACGTGCCACCAAAAGTAGCAAAAGTGTCACTAAAAAGTAAAAAAGAAATGTCACTAAAAAGATAAAAGAAGTGTCACTTCAAAATTTTGGTGCTTCTCTGACATTTAAAAAAGTATAGGTAGAAGTCACGTAGGTAAAAGTCTATTTATAGTGACAAAAAAAGTTGGAGTATATAATTTTCACATTTTATGACACACTTTGTCTATAAAAAGTGTCGCTAAATCTTAAAATGTTAGGCTTTTGCCCACACTTTTTAAAAAGTGTTACTAAAAGGTTAAATTTAATGACATTTTTTTGTGTTATTAGAACTTCTGTCACTAAATGTCTATATTCTTGTAGCAAGTCTTTTGTCATACACCACATTACACTGTTTATGAGGTTACCTAAAACTTTAAAATATGTAAATTGCAAGCAAAAGAAAACTCTTTAATTGATCAAGTGGAGCTTTTTGGCCATGACATCATCTGTAACACCCCAAATTTCGTGATATGCAGCGGAATTTAAATTGGGTATTACTTGATGGCACAACAGTCATAATAATAGAAACCGATCTCTAAAAGAGTCATTTTAAAAAGGCTTTATCATTCAAATATATCAGAGTTTACAAAATAGGTCCCAGTTGGTTCCATTGTTTACAAAATACATCAATATAAAGTTTTTGATGTTTTGTGAATGATAAATTATTTATAGCCTTCTTGATCTTGTCCTTGTCCTTCTGTGCCAGCTTCCGACATTATGGACTTGAAATACATGCTTAAAACTGTCAACACAAAGGTTGAGTGAAATTCATAGAGTTTGTTAAATGGTTGAACACATTATGTTGGTAGTGTAAGTTAATTAGACTCACACCAATGGTTTGAAAACAAAACAATTATTATTAGACTAAGCATCATGCAATCAAGGCGTTAACGTGTTCCAAATTTAATTGGAGAAACTGTTGGTACGAGCCCTAATAGGTAAAATTGCCATTTTTACCTAATGTTACTCAAATATAGTGCGTTTGTTTGCCTTTAACGGGGCCAACACAAACGAGATTCGTCAATCCCAATAGATCTATTCACAATATTCGCGCCCACTCTCACTAGTGATTAATGATTATGTTTGGCAAATGCGGTAACTTAGTGCTAATAAAACAATCAGATAAGCATACAGTTTGAAAGCAATGTGTCCGGTTTAAAATAAAGCATGTATCTCCCCCAAGGGTTTGTAAAACAATTAAGTAATAGAAAGTGGGGCTATGAACTCACCGAGAGTTAATGATGTTAAGTACTTTAACGGATATGATGGATAGCCGGGAAACCTCTACGTGCAACCTAAAATGGAATGTTCCGACTTAGGTTTGGAATAATGTTTAAGAAAATATAAACCATTCTATATATATTTATATGTTGATCATGATGTAACCATTTATCATTTGATGTTTATAGTAACAGTTTAGTATATGAAGACATATTTCGTTTATAGATATCGTACTACCATTCGGGCCATCATAATTCAGAGGTCATGTAGTAAACGTTCGAGGAGCTAGGACACTTTAAATCGTAAATCCAGCAACTCGTCGATACGTTTTACCCAAATGAAACCCCTCACATGAAGCTCCCTAGTATTGTAGTACTTAGTAGATAAAACATATGTTTTGAGTGAAGATTGTTATATCATAAAGTTTATCATGTTTTTAGTAAATATCTAGTTTTTTACAAGTTCTCATTGCTTACTAGTGACTACAACTTATTAACATGTTCAAGAAGGAAGTTTTGGTAAAAATCGTCAGAAAAGGGTAAAATGGTCATTTTTTCGTTACTTGTGAAAACACTATTTTAAAGACTAAATGAAGTTTTGTTAAGGGAATAAGTAACTAGCTATGAAAATGACTTGGTTTTGCTTTTAGTTGTGACAAAAGTATAGTCTTGAAACTACATATAAGGCAGTTTCAGTTTTTGAAATAATATGGCATGTTTAAGCGTTTTCAAGGTCCGAGCTTCTTCGCTATTGAAGCAAAAAGTCGTTCCGGACAACTTTCGTGTTTTAACTTTTTGATGATTCGGACCAGAAGTACCACTTTTAACACGGACAGACCCTTAACAGCAAGCTATTTGGCAGTTTCGGCGTTTTGGTTTTGCTAACTTCTTTTGACTATAACTTTTGACTCGTTTGTCCGTTTCGGGTGATTCAAGTTTCTATGTTTACCTTTTTATCTTGTCTACCATATTTTGTAAGTTAGAAAGTCCATATGTAACTGGTTTTAATGGTTTCAAACGTATAGAATATGACTAGTTTACTAGTTTGTTACTTTTACGACAATATATGAATTAAAACAAGTGATTGAGTATAAGTACATCATGAATCAACATAGTAACTATATATATAGCATGAAAATGTTAAGATTATGAATAATAAATATGGGATGATGGTGGTGATTAGTTGCTTACAACTTTTGGCTTTCAATAAGAAAGGAGTAACTTAGTAAGGATAGGGCTTTGATTGATCACTTAAGACTTCGGATTGAGCTAGCTTTCTTCACCTTGGCACCCTTGCAATCTTGAAGAGTTGGTGATGAAGTAATAAGTGACTTGAGTGGATTTAAACTCAAGAAGATCACTTAAACTTGCTAGAGATTTAATGTAGTACTTGATACTTGAAACTTCTTTGCATAAACTTGGAGTTTAAAGATCAAATGATGGAAGATATGAATGTTTTAGTGTATGAACGACCCAAATCAGTATGTGAAGGTCTTTAGGATGTATTTCACTTGCTATTTATAGGAGGGTAAGTTTGGTTAACCATATATTGTGTTAAATGTTAACCATGGTTAAGTTAGGACACTTGTAATGATCTAAATGAACCATGGTTAGGATCAAGCCACCAATATGATGACTCCCCCCCCCCCCCAAGAGGCGGTCACAATAAGGTGACAAGGCTTAGATGATAAGTTTTGATATTATCTTGAGTTTAGAGCAAGATTTGGTTCCGTTAAATACCAACCGTAAGTCGTTAAGCCATAAAACGTAAAACCGGATATCGTAAAAATACGAAACTTGCAGGAATGATGAGACTCATTATTATACTCCATCTAAAAATATAAAATGAGTGATAAGTCTCATTGGGTGCAAAAACGCTGCTTAAAGCTGGAAACACGGGTCAAAAAAGCGTAATTCGCAGTTTATCAGAAAAGAATGAAATTTCAGGGAAATGACCGTGAATTTATTTAGAGTAGATTAAAATTAGTCTAAAAGTGATATGAGATGTTAAAATGTGGTTTCGTCATACGTGGGATAACTTAACAGTTATACGTGAAGTCTAAATGTTACGCGATTTAAGCAAAATGTAGAACCTACAAGGTTAATTTCTTTATGGTCAAAGGAGGAGGGAAATATGTTTGACTTTTCCAAAAAATGTAAAAGTGTCAAAAACATATTAGAAACACAGTGCATGAATGGTTAAGTCTGGATCTAAGTAGAATTGTTTAAAACGTAAGTTTAGTCTCGTACGGCTCATGGTTTATTTGTTAACATTTTAAGAAATGAAATCTTAAAAATTCTCTAATTGATTATGAGTGATCTAAAAATTAATCTGATGTGAGGAAAATTATCAGTGTTGATTTTCGTTATGCGCGTGATGTTTAAATGATGTTCCGTCCAAAACGATACTTTACAACGATGTTTTCTTAATAACTTTTGCGAAAATGATCTAACGATTGTCAAACTCTCGGGATATTACTAAAATAATTTTACTTACGAGAACATGAAATAAAAATTTTACGGGATGAATAGTGAAAGTGAAAGTGAATAGTAAATTCTCAAAAATGAAAAGTAACCTAAAAATGCGGGTGGTTACATCATCACTACCAGTAATTATCCACTAATCCAAATTATTATGTCTTCACTCATATTTCGTAAGTATTTATTCAAATAAAGGCCGGGGAGTGGAGCCAATTAATGGCCAGGAATCAGCCATCCTGGCTCCATGGACGGTGCCAACACAAATTATCTATACATGCATGGGCCCTTTAATTATTAATATTGACATAGTATATTAGTATATCAACCCCACTTATATGGAAGTTTATGATATAAAATTTTAATCATGCACTATATAAACCTTTACTGAAGCATCAACTAATCACAACTTTAACAAAGTCAACCATCACATTTCTTTTGACTTTTACTGCTTTTTTATCTAGAAATAAAAAGTTCTTACTAAAAAAATGGTGAAGTTGGCAGTTGGTAGCATTGGTGACTCTTTGAGTGGTGCTTCGGTTAAGTCTTACTTGGCCGAGTTCATTGCCACTCTTCTTTTCGTGTTTGCCGGTGTCGGCTCAGCTATTGCTTATGGTATGTTCGGTTTTCTACTTTTCTTAACCCACATATTAAAACAGACTCGAGAAACCTGTATCAAACAAGTTTTAGCAGTTTTGACATGAGTTTGGCGTATATGTATACCCACTCAGTTCTATACTATTATAGTCTCAGTGGTTCTAAATCATGCTTGACGTATTCAGATACAAAAATGTTTAAGATAAACTCAGCTGTTTAACAACATAGGTAAAATGACAACACGTACATGTTTCGGTTTGATAAACATATTCTAGTATTTATTGACTCCGGCCGGTTTGAACAAATTTAACTTGGAAAATTTCTTGTTTACCAAAAAGTGCCATTTTCTATATATAGCAATATAAATAACTAAATACAAAATAAAAAAGTGTTAATGATCAAGACAAGTTATTCAACAACTTACTTTGTGAATATAGCATCTAATTTGTAAAAATTTGCAGGCAAGCTAACATCCGATGCAGCACTAAACCCTGCTGGGCTTGTCGCCATAGCCATAGCCCATGCACTTGCACTATTTGTTGGTGTGTCAATGGCAGCCAACATCTCTGGTGGACATTTGAACCCTGCTGTCACCTTCGGTTTGGCTATTGGTGGTAACATCACCATCATTACTGGTCTATTTTACTGGATTGCCCAATTGCTTGGTTCCATTGTTGCATGCTTCCTCCTACAATTCGTTACCGGTGGCTTGGTAAGTTATTAATAAAAGCATAGTGATAAAATATTATATGACTACTATAAAGGAGTGTTTGGTTCAAAATCTTGGATGCCTACTTATATATATGGTATGTAACAGGCTGTCCCAACACATGGAGTTGCTGATGGCATGAGTGGTCTTCAAGGAGTTGTGTTTGAGATCATCATAACTTTTGCTCTAGTATACACAGTGTACGCCACAGCAGCCGACCCTAAGAAGGGAGCTCTTGGAACCATTGCACCAATTGCCATTGGGTTCATTGTTGGAGCCAACATTTTGGCTGCTGGACCTTTCAGTGGTGGATCAATGAACCCAGCTCGATCCTTTGGTCCCGCTGTGGTTAGTGGAGACTTCTCACAAAACTGGATTTACTGGGTCGGCCCATTGATCGGCGGTGGGTTGGCTGGACTCATCTATGGTGATGTTTTCATTGGATCATATGAGGCACTTCCAGCCGCTGGAGACTATGCTTAAGAGCCTCAATTCTCTTTTCCCTTTATTTTATATTTGTTTCATGAATCATGCTTAAGGGCCCATGGTTTGAACTTGTATTCTGTCTTCTTTGTTTTCTCCTTTGTGAATATGCCATGCTTGCAATTTCGAAATGAGAAGTGTTTATCAACTAGTAATGTTCTTATTTATTTTTGTCATTACCTTATTTTCTCAATATACTTTAATAATTTTTTGATGACTATTTTAGTTCATCTTAAAGCTAATTAATATAAGGAATAACATAAATATAGTTTGCCTGATAAATCATTCAATTTTATGAGTAGATTGTAAGTATATAGTTCCATAAACTTTGGGACACTCTCCGCATTTGGATATTTAGTCTATCTTTAGCATCTTTGTATTTCGGTACTCATTGAAACAATTAGCCCATAATTACCCGATTTTAAGTAAATTCCCGATATTGTGTATTCAACAAAACCTGATACATGTTATTTTGTATGCATAGAGTTAAAAATGGGAACATACTCGGGTTATGCATCGATAGAATGGTAGTCAGTTGGATTCTTTGATATAGTTGGGACAATATGCATGATGATAGCCATTAATATATGAGTATAAGTAGTAGGCAAATGTTATGGCTACATATGTTTGGTATCTTGTATGCTTTCCTATAAAGTATTTTAAAGTAATTCAAGTGTCTTTTGTACTGTTCCCATTATAAACATGTTTTGTTTATGGAGCAAATTACTTGGAATACACTATTGAAGGTCCTTTGGGCATGTGCAGAAGCAAATTACATGGAATACATTAGTGCACATGTTATGTGTCAAACATCTTTGGTGTCATTTGTTTTTTCAGAGCTTTTACCTCTTCATCTGCAAACCATGTCTGCAGAAGAAGAGGTACATTTAAGCTCTTCATATGCAAGAAGAAGACCGTTTGTTTTTTGTACTATTGAAGTACTTCTTTCCTTTTTCTTCTTCTTTTTTTTCTTTTTCACTAGTAGAAGTGGAAAAAAGAAGTGGAAAAAAGATGAAATTTATGTCTACATAGTAGAAGAGGAAAGAAATGATTTTACCCTCTTATGTCTGAAAAAAAACAAACGGTCTTCAACGAAATTATCTGCACGCCTGCAGACATAAGAGGCAAATAAGAGCTTCTTTGCCTCTGGTTGACTAGGTTATGATCTTTGCCTCTCTTTATTTCCTTGTGAAATTGGTTTGTTGGTTGAAATTTGTTTATAATTGTTCGAAAGTATCAGCAACACAAGATGAACAATAGAACCTTTATTCAAACCTAAACCTCAATAGTCGGCTTAGATTAAATCAACAATAGTATCCAAAGTGTTACAAGGTTAGATTAATGTCAATGAGACAATAATCATACAAATACAAAGAGAAGACAAGATCAATGTAATGATCAGAAAGAAGAGAATGTGAGACAATGACTGCACACTCAGTTGTGTCTAACCCTAGATTAAGGGACTTATTAATAGGAGATAAAGATACACAGAGACCCCTCTAACGGCTATAAAAGACTCATCAGCAGAAATGAGAAAGCCTTCAGCAGAAATGAACATCTTGGAATGTAAAGCCCCTTTTATCACGTATACCTTATCACACAACAAGAACACGTATAACAAACACCCACGTTATACACAAACAATATGCGTAGAATAGAAGAAGAAAAGATAGAACGTGGTGACTTGAATGATAGATCGTATGTATGTTTAGAGAGATAGAGAGAAGAAAGAAAACAATAAGATGTTATATTGCTTCAAATGAAAACACACACACATACACACTCAAGCACACCCCTCAAATGACATACTTGAGGGGTATTTATAGTACAAGTAGAAGATGCCCTAATGGGCTTGGCATGGGCTCGTTTTGATTGGATTGGACATGGATTGATATAAGGCTAGCTTAACATAACTTCTAACCAATTAGCTTAGCCCAATCCACGAGCCCGTTGACTATTCTATCACGATATCTAACACGCGTTACAAAGTTCCTAAACGTGAATGACCATCACTTCTAATAAAAACTATTAAGGCTAACAATCTCCCCCTAAGGGGTGGTCATTCAAAAGATGCTCCACTTGATTAGGTCATTACTTTCCTTGAGTTTGAACTTTGCGTGTAGATATAGAATAGTCTTGATTCTTTGTTCCTTCATGCTTTGTGATCAGTTAATGTGGTTGTCTGCCGTTGTCAACTTCGTTGGTTAGGTGTCTCCGCGTCTTTCTCCACCATGCTCACACTTCTATTTGACTTTTAATTACCAATGACGTAGTTCTCGAGTCTTTATACTTTGTAGATTCTTTGACATTGACGAAGAATCATCTTTCACTTTGTGTTACCTTTGATATTGATGAGAACTTTCATGTGTTGTTGGTATGAGCATGTGGGGTATCTGCACGATCAATCCGCTCCGGAGCTTCCATAAGAAGAAAACATAAAACAGGTTAGTAATAAGCGGATTCCGGCACTTACAAGTTTAAATTTCGAGGGTGTTAACAACATAGTGTGAAAACACATCTCTAATTCTTACAGAGGCCGTTCCTGAACTGGAGTCCCACAAGTGAGATAACGCGATATACCGAAGTACATCTATAGTTCAGATGAGTCGCTGAGGTACACCGAAGCATCACCCCACGACTGTAGACCGTTTGAGACACACTAAGCGTAATCCACGGGGAGTTACCGAAGTGACCTACTGTCAGGGCTGCTTGATGTTGACCCTGGCAGGAGTTTCCATTCAATCACTGAAGATCACAAATGTGAAACTTCTCATAAATGTTCTGGCAGATTGCTAAGATCTGCGTAAGACTCTAGAATATATCTCTTGTGTCCTTATTGATGAACAACAAGCGATGTCATGTCAAGTGTTCCTATGAGATCTTTTGATGAATCTCGTGGCTCTAGACTCAATAGTGCATTTTGGTTTTCCTGAGCGGAGACTAGGGAGAGGGTCTCCTTCTTCAATACCAACGATCTCTAAGAGAAAGTCGATAGATTATGTAGGGTTCCCAGTGAGAATGAAACAAATCCCTTTTAAGAGGAATTGAGTGGCTAGAAGGTTTAGTGCAGTGCGTCACTGGGTCCATGACGTCTTTGTCTTCAATACCAGTGTCATCTAGTGACAACCAGTAGCAGATGAATTGAACCCGGTTTCTGCCCTAAGGTTGAATATGGAGGGCTATTTCTTTTCACCCTTTTTCATTACATTTCTTTTTAATTCTTCAACCCCTTCTTTCTCCTTTCTCACATTACTCCTTTTTTCAATCATTCCTAAGGACTTCTAATACTAACTATTTGTAATGTCCTTGGGTAGATCCCTCCGGCTCTGGCGGATCATAGGACGAATTTCCTATCCTTAGTCACCTTATAACTCCATGACTGTCCTATTGTTGCCATAAAACCATTTTTCTTGAAAATCTCTCAAAGTATTTTTGATGGAAAACATGTTTGGAACACTTCGAGAGTTTTATATTTTCAGAAACACTCCCCCTTCACATGTGCTTATAAGTTTTGACAGAAATCTGCACATAGAGGGTAGAGTTCGCACTTTTTGAATTGATCGACTTTAAATGAACTAGACCGATTCGAGACACGTTTACATCACTAGAGAACTAGCTTGAAATTATTACCCGTCCTGGTCAAGTTCATAGAAAGTTTCTCGAGATGATACATTGTTCCTCGTCAATTCATTGGTTTCAACTGAGTCGAGCTCATTATGATCGAGATTCAAACAACAATCATTAAACTTTTTGATCACTTTTTAATCACGTCTCCTCCCCCTCAAAAATAGCATATTCATGATATTTTTTATATCAACGGATTAAACAACATTTTAAAGTCTTTTGGGGAGACAAACAGATTTGATTTAAGCATGAATTTGGAACATTTTGTTTTATACTCCCTATTTAATAAAGCATAATCAATTAAAGGTTTTAGAGGGAGTTATCTTGAGCACAAAATATTTTGAACAATCTTGAAAAGGTGCTCAAGATGATGATGATTTCTCACCATTTTTAAATGTAATGCACTGAAGCGTACACTGGATTTTTCTTTAAAATTACGAGTTTTGATTTGAAATAATCAAAAGTCATCATTTTAGTCCGGGTTTCGTACTGAAGTATACGAAAGCCATTTTTGAAGAAATTTTTGAGAAACGACATGTTTTGGAAAACATTTAAAGAACTCTCGCTCAAGCATCTATACATGCCCGTATCATTGTTGAATGACATTTCTAGAAACGTAAAGAATATCGATTATACGAGAGACATGTCGTAGAAGAATATTTTTGGATTTTTGATTTTCTATTGTTTTTGTATTTTTTGAAATTTTTTTATATTTTTATATTTTGCTTTTGTTGGTTTTTCAAATTTTGTATTTTGTTTTTCAAAAATATTTACAGCGAAGCTTTTTGGAAAAATCATTTTCAAGAAGATTCGAGAAGACGTTCTAACTCCTCAGGGGTTAGGCTTCGCATTCCAATTCGTCGAACTAAATAGTCAAACCTTTCTTTTGGAAGGGCTTTAGTTAATAGATCGGCGAGTTGGTAATCAGTCTTCACGAAGAATAATTCAACAGTACCATTTTCGACGTACTCTTTGATGAAGTGATAGCGGACACGGATATGATTAGTCTTTGAGTGATGAACATGATTGCATGATATGGCTATGGCACTTTTCGAGCACAATACATAGGTATTTTATCGAAAGTAAAGCCATAATCTGTGAGTTGTGTTCTCATCCATAGAACTTGAGCACAACACGCAGATAGAGACACATACTCAGCTTCATCGGTTGAAAGTGCAGTGCAATCTTGTTTCTTTGAAGACCAGCTGACTAACTTTTCACCCAGAAATTGTGCTCCTCCGGATGTACTTTTTGCTGTAACTTGATCACCTGCGTAGTCCGCATCTGAAAAGGCAATTAGATCCAATCCGGATTCCTTCAGATACCAAAGTCCCATGTGAATGGATGTCTTCAGGTACCGAAAGATCCGTTTAACCTCTTTGAGGTGCAGTTCGGTAGGCTTTGCCTGAAACCGTGCTAATAAGCAAACAGCAAAATGAATATCGGGTCGACTTGCAGTAAGATACATGAGAGAACCAATCATGCTCCGATATTTCTTCAGATCAATAGGTTTCCCAAACAAATCAGCTCCAATTTTTGGTGAAGTTACCATTGGTGTTCCGACCGAATCACAATTATCCATACCATGATTTTTCAAAATCTCAGTTGTGTATTTAGCTTGATTAATAAAAATTCCACGAGGGGACTGATGTATTTGTAAACCAAGAAAGAATTTTAGTTCCCCCATCATGGACATTTCAATGAAGCCTTTTGGCTGACTCACGTACACTTCTTCTTTCAGAGTTCCATTCAAGAACGCGGTCTTAATGTCCATCTGATAAACCGTGATGTTTTTGTGAGCTGCATAGGCTAAGAAAATCCTGACTGCCTCAAGTCTAGCTACCGGCGCGAATGACTCTTCAAAGTCTATCCCTTCCTCTTGTCTGTATCCTTTGGCCACAAGATGAGCTTTGTTGCGAATTACAGTCATCTCTTCATCCCTTTTGTTCTTCCATAACCATTTGAGATCAATGATGCGAAAGTCAATTGGTCTTGTAACCATTTCCCAAGAGTCATGAAGACGGTATTGGAGAAGTTCCTCCTGCATCGCTTCTATCCATGTGGGTTCTGCCATTGCCTCGCGAATGTTCTTTAGCTCTATATTGGTAAGTGAGCAAAGGTAAATGCATAAGTCGCAATCGGTGGCAAGTTGGCGTCTCGTCTGAATTGGCCTTGAAGGTTCACCAATAACTTGTTCAATTGGGTGGTCTTTTGTCCACTTCAGAGTAGAAGGATACCGTTGGTTAAACGTATGCGAGTTAGATGGTTCTCGTAAGCATGAAGATGATTCAGCTGATTCCGTAGCAAACGGGTTTTCAAATAAGTCGTCATCTAACGTTGTATCGTTCTGGTTTTGGTTTTGCTCATCAACTGCTGGTAGAATGGGTGCAATAACTGTAGTAGATGTAGATGATGTAGATGGAGTTGGTGCATTGGTTTCGCCCATTGTAGATGCATCTTCTGTTGGTGGTGGTGGATGATTTTGAGCGGGTGCAGCGGAATGATGGTTTGATGCATTTGTCGAAGTTCCACCACAGTATTCATCGAACATTAACTCGAATAAATTCTCCAATTCTTGTTCTTTAGGATTATCAAATGAAGTTGATTGAGCTCTTTGAGGTACGAGTCCTGAACTGATGTGTCCAGAAGTCTGTCGGTTTAGTGCGGGTTCTAGAGCGAGTCTCTCAGAAGCCATATGTGAAAGTTCATCAAATTTCACATTCATCGTCTCCATGATCCTCCTTGTTCTTCTGTTATACACCCTGAATTCCCTCGAGTTATCTGAATATCCAATGAAGATTCCAATATCACCTTTTGCTTTCAGTTTTCCAAGATCTTTTCTGTCATTCGTAGGATAGCACAAAGCGCCAAACACGTGAAAGTAAGAGATATCAGGTTTTCTGTTGTTCACAAGCTCATACGGGGTTTTATTGAATCTTGGATGGATAAGGGATCGGTTCTGAGTGAAACAAGCAGTGGCAACAACATCAGCCCATAGAAATAACGGTGCACTGGAATAAATTAGCATTGTGCGAGCAGCTTCCACAAGAGTTCGATTTCTTCTTTCAACTACCCCATTCTGCTGTGGAGTTCTAACAACTGATGTCTGATGTGTGATTCCAACATCTTCAAAATAAGTTCTTAACTCCTGATTAGTAAATTCAGTGCCATTGTCTGTTCTTACAACCCTTACTGGAGTTTGAAGAAGTACTTGAATTAGTTTCAGAAAGGTGATGATGATGCCTGGTGCTTCGTCTTTTGATCTCAGAAACTTAACCCATGTATATCTTGAATAATCATCGACGATGACAAGAATATACTTTTTCCCATTAATGCTTTCAACTCTCATTGGGCCACATAAGTCCATGTGCAACATATGCAACTTTGCTTCCGAACTAGGTACGGTTTTGGGTTTATATGATGCTCTTTTGCTTTTTCCTTGTTCGCATGATGGACATAAGTGATCCTTGGTGTATTTGAACTTTGGAAGTCCATTGACGATGTTGTCTTTGGCAAGATTGTTGATGGTGTCAAAATTGAGATGGGATAACCTTCTATGCCACAACCATGACTGAGTTCTAGATGCTCGTGTCATGAGACATATTGGTGATGAAGAGGCCATTTGATTGATGTCGATAGCATACAAGTTTGTATCACGATTCCCAGTTAAGAGATCAGTGCCATCCAAGTTTCTAACGAAACAAGTATTTTTCCTAAAAGCAACCTCTAAATCTGCATCACAGAACTGTCCGACTGAAAACAAATTGTGTCCCAACCCTTCGACATAGTAAACCCGAGTGATCAAATAATTTCGAAAAGGTAGATCTCCATAACCCATGATAGCTGCTACATGATCATTTCCAAAATGTACGGTTCCCATGAATTTCCAGACGAAATTGATCAGCAGTTTCAGATTCCCGGTCATGTGCTTGGAGCAACCCGAGTCGACGATCCAAAGACAAATTTCGATAACCTGCCAGTAATAGAAAAAGAATATTGTGGAAACCGTTTTGATTTAGGTTCCTTTGGGTTAGAGGTAAAATCCTGATCACACTCAAAGAGGTTTTCTACAGGGAATACTGGTTTAGCACTCATTGTACCATTATGGAGTGCGAAAGTTCTACCTGTGGGTTTCCAAATATCATCCCTAAAGTAAACGCTTTGGTTCCTGTCAGTAGTGTAAAGCCTAAGTTTTGCAACTAGTCTTCCTACACGTTTAGCGTAAGATCTTTTTGGAACGTTCTTCTTAACAGGCTTATCATTCACATTCTTAGAAACACAATCATCTTGAACATTAATTAAAGATTTCTTGCAAGTTAAACAAAGAGATTCAACACATTCATTAGACTTAGCAAGTTTCATAGGTTCAGTACATTCAGATGAAATGTCTTTCTTATTCAAAAGCTGTAAATTCCTAGGGTGTTCTTCTACTTTCTTCTCTTTATTCAAGCTACTACTCCTAGAGGCAGTCGAGACTCTATTGTTCCTTGTATTGCTCTTAGGCTTTAGTCTGCTGCTCCTAGAGGTGCTTTCTAGTCCTGTAGAAGGTAAGGCACACGCATTAGGATTCACATTTTTATGAAGGGAGGTGGTTTCAGCTTTCCTAGTCTCTTTAGAGTGCTTTGCTAAACTTATGTCGTTTGTTCCATATATTTTAGATGTGGAGGCAGACGCATTAGTGGTACTCATCTTAAAAAGGCCAGGAGCTAAAACTTTTGGTTTCTCGATAACCGCTTTTCCTTTATCAACATTTTGTTTAGGTAGGGCAGGTGGAGTGACTGGTTTTGATGAAACATTTTTCTCATTAACTTGTGGAGGAGGCATAGAAACAGACATTTTTGGTTTGGAAACTGGTTTGGGAACATTTGCTTTCTCCGCAGTCAATGGTTTTTTAATCACAGTATCCACTGCCTTTCCTTTTTGACATTCCAGCTGAGCCCTCAAAAGATCATTTTTTGCTTTCATGTCATTGTAGGCACGCTCATACGACAGTTTGTCATACTTGCATTCCTCAGTTTTTCGATCAAGTTGTTTAAAATATGAGATATTTTCTTTTTCAATTTTCTCAAGCGCTTTTTCATATTTTGAAACAATTTTGGAGGTTTCAGACTGGAGTCTTTCATGATCTTCAACAGAATATGTTTGCAAAATGATGGACATAATATCAGTAGTCAGAACATCTTCGAAGAGTGAATCATTTAGATTTTCCAAAACTTTGATGTGTTCAACACTTTCATTAGCTTGCTTTACCAGGGATTTATGGTCCTTGACAAAGTCAGTTGTTTCTTTCAAAAAGGCTTGTTCAAAATGGATTACCCTTGAGTTGATGTTAGTCAGCTGAGGGGCAATTTGAGTTTCAAAAAACTTTTTCTGTTCAATATCAAAACTATTAAACCAGATGTTTGTTGTAATATTGGTTTTAGTTTTAACGGTCTCTTGAAGATCTGCAATTCTCATTTTCACATTTTCCAAAATACTTCTGGCATCACTTGTGTTAAAAGGATTGTTTGAAGACATTTGTTCAATGTTCGAAAGAGATTTGGATACAACAACTGGTTTTGAAACTAATTTTGAAACTGGTGTTGACACTTTGTTTGAAACACTTGGTTTGGTGGAAAACGTTGATTGAGACACAAACGAAATACCATTAATTTGGTTCCATTTATTATAATCAATAGGTTTGATTTCCGGATGTTTTTGTTTCATTTTTGATCTACTCTCCTCAGATAGTTCCAACGTTTCATGAGAATCATGCACAATTATAGGTTCATGCAAAGGTTTTCCATTGTTTAACACATTCTGAGATATCTGAGCTTTCTTGAGGAAACCAGGAGGTGAGTTACCAAGAGCCATTTTATGTGAAGTATGAAAAATCGGATTTACTTGATTAGAAAGCATCTTGTTTGTTTTAGCGGAATGACCCGTTGTAAGAAGTAAATTATCCAATTTTTTGATAGTTTCATTTTTATCCAGAATTTCATCAAGAAGAGAATCTTCTCGTTTTGAAAAATCAGCAATCAACTGTTTCTTCTCTTTTTCAAGATCAGAAAACAGTGTTTTTTGTTTAGAAAGTTGGTTGTTTAGATCAGAAATTTCCTTGTTTAAAGATTTTATTTTCAAGTTTAGATTCACATCAAGTGTATCATACTTGAGTTGCAATTGTTTTTCTCTTAAAACAGAATCTCGGTAACCAATTTCTAATTCTGACATTTTGTTTGTATGAAATTCATAGGCTCTGGCGTTCTCTTTGTAACTCTCAAGCTCAGTGGTCAATTTAACATTCGCGGCCTTAACTTCGCGATTGACCTTACTCACTTTCTCAATTTCAATGCCACAGTTATTGATTAATGATTCAAAATAAGCACGTGTTTCCTTATCAGTCTCAGTATTTTGTGCCACACAGCCTCCACTAGGATCCACATCTGGAGTTTCAGAGTTAGTATTGCTACAACTCGGATTGTCCAGGTATGTATCATAAGTAGGTGCTGGCGTCCCAGAATGCTGTTCGTCATGAGTAAACACATCAAATATGACATTGTTATAACATGGATCAATGATTGGTACCTCAGATACTGCGTTGGCGTCATAGACAGGAGGTGTGTCAAAGTCAGTGTCGTACTTAGTCTCCTGAAGATTTGCCATGAAGATGCAGTTCGCATTGATTTCCTCGAGGTCTTCCAAATCATCCACAATAGCGAAAAAATCATTTTACTCAGCACTCAACTGCATCCCTGCTTCTTGCTTCTGTGCTAACAGCATAGCTTTCCAAAGAAACTCATCATTCTTCTTGTGCGGCTTAGTGGGACAGTTTCGTGCCATGTGACCTATTCCTTGACAGTTATAACACTTAACCTGATTACCCTGATTCACATTTCCATAATTCCCAACGACTGGAGCTGCAATATTCCCATTCTGATTACCCACTGCTCTATTCCCAACATTCTGTCCCATCTGATTTCCAACATTCTGACCCAACTGATTACCCTGATACGGAACCGGCTGATTACCCATACGAAATCCAGTAGCATATCCCTGCTGATTCCCAATAACTCCAACCATTTGTCCTTGATTACCCATATTCACACCCGGCTATGCAATTTTCCTGTTGCGAGTGTTTGATGAAATCCGTTGGTTGTTGTTAGTTGGTGTGGAATAGCGACTTCTGAATGCTTTACCAAATAAAGAGTATACCTGTTGCAAGGTCACTTCTTGTTCAGCTTCAGAATCAGTGATTCCTTGTTCCTGGTATTGTGGATACGGTTGTTGAATGACTTGTTGTTCTTGTGGATAGAATTGTTGTTGAGGTTGTGGAATGTATTGCTGCAAGTTGTTGTTGGTGGAAGATGATGAAGCTTGTTGTTGTGTATTAACTGAAGGTTGAGTCTTTGCTATAAGTTCCAATGGATCATGATTCTTTGCCAATCTTTCTTTCCTGACTTAATTCACTTCAGCTTGGTTTTGTTTCAGAAAATCGTTTAGTTGATCAAAGTTCACCTGATGAAGGTCTTTTGTTTGGTTGACAATAGTGATATATCGTCCCCATTCTTCTGGAAGATTATTCAGGAACTTGATGTTTTGAACGATAGTTCTGGGTGTCAACTTGTTTCTGATTAGCTCATTCATCAAAGTGCAAAACCTTTCATAGTAGGATTCAATGGATTCTCCTGGAGTAGAAGTAAACTTTTCCCATTCAGTTAGCAGCTTGTTCTCCATGTCTTGTTGACCAATTTCTGTTCCATGACAAAGCCTTCTAACACGTTCCCACATATCGAAAGCAGTTTCACAACTATCTACCTTAGCAAAGATGTCTATTGGTAAACCCAGTTGGATAATATGAATTGCCATGTCATCTGCTTCGACTTGTTTCTGATCCTCTGCAGTGTATTCAGATTCGTATTGAAGACGAGAAGATGGTGGGACGGGAGGTGTTGCATCTGCATTTCCAGGTACATGAACTTGTCGAGGCTGGAAGGGTCCATCCTGAATGGATTTAATCATGAGTTTCCCATTAGGTTTGGTCTTGATGTAGCGGAGCATTCGACTTGTCCATTGAAGATAACCACCTTTTGCCAACATAGGAGGTCGGTTTTCGGCACCGGCTGCATGAATGTCTTGTTGAGTTGCCATTGATGAAGTTATGATCTGATAAAGTTGATGTAGGATCGATTCAACGATAAAGGAGTTGTGGTTGATGAAGATTAAGCTCAGTTGAGGTGTTTCTGAAAGTCGTACTCATAACCTTGGTTCTTAGTCGAAAAAAAATTTTCGCCCAAAATTTGAAATTCACTTTAAAAATCAATTCTAAGGTCGTATGAAAAATTTGAGTTATGACAATTTTGACGCCAAATTTGACCCGAAAATTTTGAATTTAGGCCCAAAAATTTGAATTTTTGACCAAAATTTTCCCAGTTATACCAAATTTTGAATTCCGCGTAAAAATTGAACGTTTAGTCTCCTCAAAAATTAATTTTTTTTTTTATTTTTTTTTATATGAAAATGAAGAGCTTAGGCGTAGAAACACGAAGTTACGAGTAGACGATGCTTAGGCGTAGGATCTTATGCGTAGGAAGCTTAGGCGTAGGATTCCTTAAGCGTAGGATCTTATGTGTAGACTTAAAGTTAGGCGTAGGAAAACTTATGCGTAAGATTTAGCTTATGCGTAAGACAAGGCTTAGGCGTAGGATAAATACTTAAGCGTAAAGTAATCTACTCGTAAGTCTAAGATTATGCGTAAGATTAGGGTTTTGCCCAAAAATCCTTTACACTATCACAGTGTAAGGGATATCCAAAAGTCGAAGTGTTCCACAAACTTATCTAAGTGAGGGAAACACTGAGTCACCGTTTAAGCTCGAAGAATCTGCACCAAAAAGTTATGAGTAGAACCTTACGCGTAGTTTGACTTTCTTACGCGTAGAACTAGGGTTTTGACCTACGCGTAAAAAATTTTCAGCGATTCAAACGATTTCTCTTGCACAGATAGCCTTATAAACACTCGAATAACCCAAAAATGTTGACCTTTTTCACCCAAAGTGCTTAGAAAAGTTACGAGTAGAAATAACCAATGAACCAAAAACAAGCTTAAAAATGATTTAAAACACGTAAAGCTTCGAACTTTTTGCAAAAAACTGAAACTTTAGCACTAAATAAAACTTAAACCACAAGAATCTTGAATTTTTGAGTGCAAAAATTAAAGCTTTAAGCGTTTCAAATATGAATAACGAGAGCCTTTACGCAAACAGTACCAACCTTCAAAACAAACACAAACACTCCTAAACCATTGTTAGGCAATTGATACCAATTGTAGGACCTTACTTTTATCAACCTTATCACAAACCCAACACTTATAACCTTTAACGCGTAGAACAAGTTAACACAAACACAAACGTTAAGCGTAGAAGATAAGGAAACAAAGATTAAGATGTTGGTGACTTGATGTTTAAACAAACCGTGTATGTGTAGAGGATAAAGATAAACAATAAGTTGTATATTCCAAAGGAAAAACACACACACACACACACACTTTCAAGCACACCCCTCAAATGACAAACTTGAGGGGTATTTATAGTACAAGTAGAAGATGCCCTAATGGGCTTGTCATGGGCTCGCTTGGATTGGATTGGACATGGATTGATATAAGGCTAGCTTAACATAACTTCTAACCAATTAGCTTAGCCCAATCCACGAGCCCGTTGACTATTCTATCACGATATCTAACACGCGTTACAAAGTTTCTAAACGTGAATGACCATCACTTCTAATAAAAACTATTAAGGCTAACATGGAACTTTAAACCATTTATGCTTTGACCATGATCAACCCCTGTAATAAGCCTGCACTGAACATAACTTGAAAGTCATTAGCAATTGATAGAATGACATGTTTGCTACAGATTAATACCCCAAAATTTAACATTCCCCCTTAATTTGATGAGCAAACATATCAAACAATATCAATTTTTCACACAAGAATTTATGCTGATAAACAGGGAGGTTTTTAGTGAGAATGTCAGCAGTTTGGTTTGAAGAGCCAATCTTTTTTGCATTTATAACACCTCTTGCAATTTTTTCCCTGATGAAGTGAACATCAATTTCAAAGTGTTTTGATCTTTCATGGAAAACAGGATTTACAGCAAGTTGCAAAGCTGATTTATTATCACAAAAAAGATTAACAGGGAGATTGATATCAACTTTTAGATCTTTTAAGGTTTTTTGAATCCAAATAATTTCACAGGCAGCAGTAGACATAGATCTATACTCTGCTTCTGTGGAAGATTTTGAAAGAGTGTTTTGTTTTTTACTTTTTCATGAGATCAAACAATCATTAAAGAACACACAATAACCTGTGACAGATTTCCTGGTTTTCTTGCATTTAGCCCAGTCAGCATCACTATATCCTTCAAGATGGTTTTCAGAGTTGCTGAAATTGTACCTTAGACCCTTTCCTGGAGCTCCTTTTAGATATCTCAGAACATTGAGGGCACACTCTAGATGAGATTTCAAGGGAGAATGCATATATTGTGCCAGACAATGAACTGAGTATGAGATGTCAGGTCTTGTATGGGTGAGATAGATAAGTTTCCCAAGTAACTTCTGATAACCAGTGATGTTGATAAGTAAGGGATCATCAGCAGTGGGAATGTATGGAAGAACAGAGTTGGGTTCCATAGGAGTGGACACAGGTTTGCACCCAAGAAGGCCAAATTCTTTGAGGAGTTCAAGACAGTATTTTCTTTGGGTGAGACATATGTCATCCCCAGTTTTTAAAACTTCAATGCCAAGAAAATATTTTAAGTTTCCCAAGTCTTTGATATGAAATTTTGATTTTAGAAACTCTTTGAATAGGTTTATCTCATCAATGCAGTTTCCAGTAAGAACAATGTCATCCACATAAACAAGCAGAGCAATAAACTTGTTATTCTATGTTTTGGTGAACAAAGAATGATCATTGACAGATTGAACAAAGTTGTTTTCTTTTAAAACACTAACAAGTTTTTCATTCCATTTCCTGGGGGCTTGTTTAAGGCCATATAGAAACTTGACAAGTTTGCAAACTTTATTCTTATTGTTCTCATTACAGAACCCCTTAGGGATGGTCATATAGACATCCTCATCAAGGTCTCCATACAAAAAAGCATTGTTAACATCAAGTTGGAAAAGAGACCATTTGTTTTTCACAGCTAAGGTAATAAGACATCTAACAGTAGACATTTTCACGACAGGGGAAAAAGTTTCATCATAGTCTATTCCTTCCCTTTGGTTGTAACCTTTAGCAACTAATCTAGCCTTGTATCTATCAACTTCACCATTAGCTTTATATTTGATTTTGAAGATCCATGTGTAACCAATGGGAGTTCTATTAGGTGGGAGATCAGTTATATCCCAAGCATGATTTTCATTTAAGGCCTCAATTCAAGAGTTCATAGCATCAACCCAATTACTATCAAGGATAGCTTCTTCATAACAGGTAGGATCAATACTTTTATTAAGACTAGAAGCAAAGCAGTAGTTATCTTTGTTAAGGTTAGAGTAATTAACAACCTTTTCAACACCATATTTTACTTTCCCTTCTATAATAAAGTCATTAAGATTACTGGGCAACTTAGAAACTCTGGTTGACCTTCTAGCAGTAGTGGCTGGCAAGCCTCCTTCTTATTCAGAGTTCTGATTTGAATCAGAAGATGTATCAGCAGAATCAGAAGATGCATCAGCAGGATGTGATTCATGTGATGTGGTGCCCTCAGGGTGTGTATTATTATCTATAGATGTTGCAACAGGTTCATCATCCCTAGTAGGATGACTCAATACTGTGCCATCATCATAGGATGTCACTCTCCCTTCATCATTGGGACTTATTTGTGAGTCAAAGAAATTTTTGTGATTTAAATCTTTAGGCACATAAGTTTCAACAAAAGGTTTTGACAAAGTATTTTTCATTTTGAATGGAAAAACAGTTTCATAAAATTTGACATCTCTGGAATAAAAGATATTTTTTGTTTCTAAACTTAAAAGTTTATAACCTTTTTTCTCATTTGAATAACCAATAAAGACACTTTTCTTAGACCTACTACCAAATTTATCAGAGATGTTGAGAATGGTGGCATAGCATAAGCAGCCAAAGACTCTAAGGAGAGAGTGTGAAGGGTCATGCCCATACACAAGGGAGAAGGGGGACTTGCCAGACAGAACTGAAGAGGGTAACCTGTTTATGACATAGGCAGCAGTTAGAACACATTCAGGCCAAAGATATAGAGGTAATTCCTCCTAAAACATAAGGGATCTAGCCACATTAAGGAGATGCCTATGTTTCCTTTCTGCAATACCATTTTGTTGTGGTGTATAAACACAAGAGGTATGATGTAAAATTCCTTTTTCATGAAAGAAGTGTTGAAGTTTATTATTGACAAATTCTGTCCCATTATCACTTCTGAAAATCTTAACATTGTGGTCAAATTGATTTGATAGCATATGAGAAAAGTTAACAATGGAAACATAAACATCATCCTTCCCCTTAAGCATATAAACCCACACTGCCCTGGAATAGTCATCAACTATGGTTAAAAAGTATTTGTAACCATCTCTGCTAGTGACTTTATATGGTCCCCATACATCTAGATGAACAAGTTGACCAATTTTAGTTGATTTATGTTCACTTAGAGGGAATGGTTCCCTGGTTTGTTTAGCTTTGTTGCAAGTATCACAAAGATGATCAGATTCAGATGAACTATCAAGTTTAAGAGTGGATTTAAGTATATGTAGGACTTGGTCAGAGGGATGACCAAGTCTTTGATGCCAGAGATTTCTAGAAACATGACAAACAGAAATGCAGCTATTAGAAGTAATCTTACATGTAGAATCAATATCAAACATATATAACCCATTGAATTTTTTACCAATCCCCACAATCCTTTTTTGATGTAAATCCTGTATATAGCAATTAGATTCATTAAACCCAACAAACATCTTATTGTCTCTAGCAATCTTATGAACAGACAGCAGACTGACATTGTACTCAGGAACAACCAGAACATCAAAGAGAGTTAGGTTATTATTGACCTTTAAATCACCAATTTTAGTAATTAGGGCCTGAGTACCATTGGGATGTCCAACAGTTAGACCAAGATTAGAAATGTCAACAACATTAATTAGAAATTTGGCAGAAATAGTCATGTGCTGATTTGCACCAGAGTCAATAATCCAACTAAGACTGATGTTTCCAGATAAGGTTTTTGTGTTGTTGTTAAAAAATTTGTTGAAGTTTATGTTAAACTTGACACTGCCATTAAAGAAAGTTCCTGAAAAATTTTTACCTGCCATGTTGGCATTAGCAGAAGACACATTGTTGTCATTAAGAAGACTCATAAGTCTGGAGAGCTGTTCATTAGACAAAGAGACAGGGGAGTTGCTAGCTCTATTATCAGTGATATGATTAGCATCAGTACCATCAATAAACCCTAACTTATTATGATTCCTTAAGGCAAAGGTCATGGCCATATTCTATATTTTATAATTTTCAGTTCCAGTGAGTTTGATAGAAATAATGGGAGTACCATTGGTGTTATTAGGGTGTAAATACAAAGCATCACCAAATGATAAGCTTTTCTCAGTGGAAGAACCACCACCACCACCAGTATTATCATCACCAACAACCATAATGCAAACAATAAGACAGACAGAAAACACAGACAGAGAATAACAACTAGAGTAGATAGACAGATAAGGAAATAAATAAGACTTTGTAATTAAGAAACAACAAGCACCAAGTCTGTGGACTAGGGTAAACCAGAGCAGGTATTCATACCACTCAAAGGTGGCAGATCAAGATGTTAGTCTACCCGTTTGCACCCACAAAGACTTAAGTACTGTATGTTTGAAGAAGAGATTAGACTTAGACTTACAGAGCAATATGCAGCGGAAAGAACAAATCACAATTACCCTAGATTCACTTAGTCTAGGGCTAATTGTGAATAGAAAGTAACCAGTGATTATGCCAATAGTAATAACCCCAAACCACCAATTTGTTGCTGAAGAGATGTCCCTAAGCTTCTACGAAGAAACCCTTGGATGTTGAATCAATACTGATTATGAGCCTGAAGCTCTGAAACCATGTTCGAAAGTATCAGCAACACAAGATGAACAATAGAACATTTATTCAAACCTAAACCTCAATAGTCGGCTTAGATTAAATCAACAATAGTATCCAAAGTGTTACAAGGTTAGATTAATGTCAATGAGACAATAATCATACAAATACAAAGAGAAGACAAGATCAATGTAATGATCAGAAAGAAGAGAATGTGAGACAATGACTGCACACTCAGTTGTGTCTAACCCTAGATTAAGGGACTTATTAAATAGGAGATAAAGATACACAGAGACCCCTCTAACGGCTATAAAAGACTCATCAACAAAAATGAGAAAGCCTTCAGCAGAAATGAACATCTTGGAACTTTAAACCATTTATGCTTTGACCATGATCAACCCCTGTAATAAGCCTGCACTGAACATAACTTGAATTAGCAATTGATAGAATGACATGTTTGCTACAGATTAATACCCCAAAATTTAACAATAATTCATATTTTAGGCTGTACTTGCCGGCCTCATTCTAGTTCCTCATTTTGTCAATCTATTATTCCTATAGATTTATTTATCTCGCCATTCGAAAAGTTGTTGTGGTTGCTTCGAGCCTTCTTAAAAGTCATTTGCATTGTGTGAGTTGTCTCTCTTGTTTCTGTATGAACTATGAAAATCTTGGACATAATTTGGTTGTGATTATTCTCCATATCTAATGTTGACTACCTATTATGAGCCTTACTCACAATTTAATATACTTTGGATCATGCATGTGTTTCTTCTAATTTGAACTGTATCCTCTAAAAGCTACAAACACACTTTTTTTTTTTTTTTTTTTTTTTAAAGGAGAATGAAGGATAATTTTCCATACACAAGGATATTACGCATACGCAATTGTCTCCCGATATATACACACTTTTACTAGGTGAAGCTTTCCTCAGGTTTAGCAACTGTTGGAGGCAGCTCCAACACTAATCAATACTAAATATCTCCTCGTGGAGGGAGGAAAGGCAATAGATTCATTTTAGGCAGTAAGGGAAGGAACTACAGGGCTTAGGGCAGCGAGCTCAACCACAGATATTTCTTCAATTGACTCTAGGGGAGATTAGAGGCCGGAGAGGCAATAGCTAGACTAAACATTCATGGCATGAATCTATACTATTTATAATGCGTTTAAGCACTTCCCTTCTATTAAATTTTTAAGATTTCCTAATATAGATTTTAAGCAAATACAAGTTAAGAAGCATCATTTACAAGTATTTGAAGCACAAATAAAACTAAAAAAAATACTATTTAACACATACAATTAATACACAATTAAAATTACCCCTTCACTAAAATATACAACTATTTAACTACAATGTGCAACCAAATTTAGCTTAGAAAACAAAAATCTAAAATCCATCAGCCCAAAACATAATTGCTCTATTAGCTTGCATGTACAACCTAATTAAGCTTACAACCAAATTAGTTCATTATAAGCTTACATGGCAAACTATTGCTCTATTAGCTTAAAAAGACCCACCATCATCGCTGCAAAACCATGACTCAGATATCTCTGCCCCATATCCATTAGATGCAAAACGGGTATAGTGGCGAAGTTGCTCGCCGTTTCACACGTGGAACCCCGTCAACTCTCGCCGTCCGCTCGCCATGACACCACAAATGCTCGTTGTTTTGGTTCTCGCCGGGGAAGTGACGAAGAAAGCGAAAAACAACTTTTTAAAACTATCAGTTGCCAAACGTTTAATTGATTTAATTTCTTTTTTTATTTAAACCCCGTTTTGTGTGTTGTGTGTGTTTGAGGTTGAAGTTGAGGAAGACGATTACTGGTAGTGTTGGTGAGATTCGTAGATGGATGTAAAAGTGAAAGAGGTAGGTTTATATGTGTGTGTGACTGCACATAGAGAGGCGTGTGATTAGGTTAATTGAATTAGGGTTGTGAAAGAAAGTGATTTATATAATTCGTTTTATTAAGGGATATGTGATTAGTTGGGCCTAGACTATGTTTTATACGAAAATAAAAGTTGGTTTGGTGTTGAACTTAGCTAAAATTTGGTTTATTAAATGGTTCTATCCAAATATTTGACTATTGATAGGCTTACACTAAAAAAATAAATGGTAAAAAGGTTGTTAAGACTTAATTTTTGGTTTATTATTAAACTATTGTTAAGGTTTAAATTTTTTCGTACATTTTTTCCCTTATTATCTGGTTGTTTTGTATTGTAATTTTATTTTAATGAATGACATTTAGAGTAGTTTATATGTTTCGTAATGTATTTTTTTTATCAAATGGTATTGTCGAATAACATCACATTGCCAGAAAATTTAGTTACAGAGTACTTGCCGTCGCATGGCTCAAGTACCCTGCTAGTTAGAGTTGAAGAAAGAAAAATGTGAAATGGTGGAAAGATGAAATCTCTGAATGAGGTCTCTCATCACAGTTCAAGGAGTTATCTGTGACAAATTCTTTTCTTGAAATTCTTGAGATTAGCTTATCTTGGTCAGTAAAACCCCAAAACACAAAACATGATTGTGCACCTACATCCTAGTATTTGTAAATACCAATGTATGATCATATCCTTAATTTTTTCTCTTCGAATCAACATTTGTTAAAAACCTCCTTCAATCATGATTTTTTTTAACCTTGATTTATGATCTTTTGGCCGACTAATCTACGAGATTTGAGCCCATCACCACACATACGTAAACCGGGTAAAGCCCTCCCCTTTTCAGGAAGGTTGGCGTGGTCACTTAGAGTTGTTCGCACCTGGCGTGCCAGACTTGAACTTGAGTCCTCTCAATAGTTACTTAAGCTCCTTTGATCATGCTTTTTTTAGGTTACCTGGGTTTTTGACTAGATATTGAGAGCCGACTAATCCCAAGACGACTACCCTTTTGAATACTCCGGAGTTGGCACAAGTGAACCTCCATGGCCACAAGGAGATTAATTTGGTCTTTTGATGATTCTTTGACCTGATGGACCAAGCACACGTCCTAGGTTTTTTTGAGGTTGATGTTGTCCCAACTCTAGATCAATGATATATAGATTGCAAAGTAAAGTATATTGAATAAGTAAAATTGTCTATTATTTTCTAAATGATTCGGTTTACATGTATATATACAAATCCAAACGGTACTATCTAATCAACATGATGGTTCGGTTGTGTAACCGCCATCCATAACCGTTTTTCAGTTATTTACTTTCTAAGTGGCGAGTTTAGTCCCTCATCTAATAATAATAACATAAGAAGCATAAAGATAAAGATTATAGGTTCACATTCTCCTCCTTAATCTTGATCGTTGCATCGTCCTAAGTCTTGAACTCCGAGCATTTGTCGCATAGTCACAAACTTCAATCTTGGTAGAGCCTTTGTTAGAATATCTGCTCTTTGTAGTTCTCCGCTGACATGTTCCACATTGATGTGCCCATTCTCTACGCTTTCTCGAATGAAATGGTAGCGAATATCGATGTGCTTGCTTCTTCCATGAAAAACTGGGTTCTTCACAAGTGCTATTGCTGAAATGTTATCGACCTTCAGCGTTATCCTTTTCTCTTCCCATCCAGTTAGTTCACTAAGCAATCGCTTTAGCCATAAGGCTTGACATGCTGCTGCAGTAGCCGCCATGAATTCTGATTCACATGATGATAGCGCCACTGTTGGTTGCTTCTGAGTACACCAGGTAATCGGTGATTCTCCGAAATAAAATACGATCCCAGTAGTTCCTTTTCCTTGATCAGTGTTGACTCCATAACTACTGTCGCTATAACCTGTAATCTTGCAGCCGCCTTCTTGCTTGTATATAATGCCATGCTCCTTTGTTCCTTTGATATATCGGATTACTTGCTTTACCGCCTTCAGGTGATGATCCTTCGGGTCTTGCATGAATCTACTGAGTAGTCCGACTGAGTAACTAAGATCTGGTCTTGTATGCAGTAAGTACCTGAGACTTCCTATTAAGCTTCTGTAGTAAGTTGCGTCAACTGAGTTTCCTTCTTCCGCCTTGACCAACTTAGTACCAGTATCCATAGGTATCTTCGTATCATTGCTGTCTGCAATACTTGTTTCCTTCAAGATCTTGTTAATATAACTTGTCTGCTTGATTGTAATCTCTCCTCCTGTCTGTGTAACTTCTATCCCAAGATAATAAGCTAACAATCCTAAGTCGCTCATTTCAAATATATCCTTTATTTGGGATTTGAATTCTTTGATTTCTTTCTTTGGAGTGCCTGTGATTATCAGATCATCTAATGTAGACTCCAACTATAAGTGTAGAATTCTTGTTCCGCTTTGTATAAACTGCTTGTTCGAGATTACATTTCTTAAAGTCTAAAGACTTTAACGTTTGATCAAGCCTCACATTACAAGCTCTCGGTGCTTGCCGTAAGCCATATAACGCTTTAGTAAGCTTATAGAATTTTCCTGTATTTCCTTGTTGTATAAATCCTTCAGGTTGTGTAACGTAGACTTCTTCCTTTAAATCTCCATATAAAAATGCCGATTTTACATCTAAGTGATGTACTTGCCATCCATGATATGCTGCTAATGCTAATATCAACCGAACTGTCTCTATCCGAGCAACCGGTGCAAATACTTCATCGAATTCTATCCCTTGTTCTTGCACATAACCTTTTGCCACTAACCGTGCTTTATGTTTGATGATGTCTCCTTTTGCATCCCTCTTGGTCTTGTAAACCCATTTGAGTCCTATTGCCTTCTGATTTTCTGGCAATGTAGTAAGAGTCCATGTATTATTCTTGTTGATTGAATCTAATTCACTCTCCATGGCCTCAATCCATTTCTCATCTGTTGATGCTTCCTTGTTATTACGGGGTTCTTCTTCCGTAAATAACAAGCTTTGTGGTTCAACTCTACGTGCATGCTTGTATATATCCGACATGTTTCTGTATTCACGTACGGGTGTATCATCAAATCTATCTCTTGAGTTCTCTACAGAACTAGTAGTAGCTTCTTCTTCCTCTTCTGAGTGTGGGTCGTAATGATATGCCGGTGGTGTGTTTGGTGAAACTAGATCAGGAATCTGATCTTGTTCATGATACGTGTTGTCATCGTTTTCTGTGTTGACTGGTGTAAGGTTTTCATTGTCAACTCCGTCTACCACAAAACTAGCCCAAAATGTGTCTTGTGTGTTCGTATCTTCTTCATCTTTGTTCCAAACCCACGGCTTTGTTTCCATAAATTTTACGTCCCTACTAACATGTTTCTTCCTGGTTATAGGGTCATATAACCTACATGCTTTTGATCCTTCCTCTACTCCTAAGTAAACCAATGGTATGCTTCTGTCGTCCAGCTTCTTTAAGTGAGGTATCGTTATCTTTGCATAAGCTGTGCATCCAAATATTCTTAGGTTTTCCAATTTTGGTTTTCTGTTGTAGAGTGCCTCATATGGAGTTTTATCTATCATGGCCCTCGTAGGTACCCTATTGAGTATGTATATAGCATGTTTAACTGCTTCCGCCCAAAAAGTTAAAGGTAACTTCATCGCTTTCATCATACTCCTAGTGGTTGATAACACTGTCCTATTCCTTCTCTCCACTACTCCATTCTGCTGTGGGGAGTACGGTGCTGTCAACTGTCGTGCTATTTCGTTTTCCTTACAGTACCATGTGAATTCATTTGATGTGAATTCACCACCTCTATCCGTTCTTAGCATCCTTATTTTCAACTTCATTTCCATTTCTATCTTTTGTCTAAATTCCTTGAATGTACTAAACGCCTCATCTTTCGATGTCATAAAGTAGGCCCACATAAAACGTGTACAATCGTCCACTAACAAGAAAATGAGTTTCTTGCCTGAGTGCATTGCTGGACTTATAGGACCGCAAAGGTCTCCGTATACTAAGTCCAACGGGTTCTTTGATCTGAATTTAGCTTGGTTTGGAAATGGTGTTCTACTGTGTTTTCCTAATAAACATGCGTCACAAATCTGCCCTGCATGATTTATCCTTGGAATTCCTTTTACTAGACCTTTCCTAGTCATCTTGTTTATATCGTCAAAGTTCAGATGACCTAATCTAGCATGCCATAACCATGCTTGGTTATCTATATTTGCTAAGAGACATATAGGTGCTTCTATCTGTAATTGTATCTTGTAGAGTCGATTCTTAGATCTTTCTACTTTCATCAACAACTTCTTATTTTTATCATACAAAGTCAACTTGTTTCCGTCCATAATGACTTTACAACCTATTTCCGTAAGTTGTCCTAGACTAAGTATGTTGCTCTTGAGGTTTGGTATGTAGTATACTTCCGATACTACCTTCTGTTCCTGGTTCTTACAACCTAACAGTATAGACCCTCTACCCATTATCTGTACATACGATCCATCTCCAAAATGTACTCGTCATGTTACGCTTTCATCAATATCCCTAAAATGACTCTTTATCCCAGTCATATGGTTACTTGCACCATTATCTAAATACCATATGCTTGTTTCCGCTGTAGCATATTTCTTTGGTTGAATTTGTTCTTCATTCAACAACACTTCCTTGTGTTTAGTTTTGTGCATAGTCATTAATAGTGATGGTTCATCGTCTTCTAAGATAAGGTTTGATTGTTCCTGAGTTGTTGGTTTTCCTCTACAGTTTCTTTTAAAGTGTCCCATTTTATGACACCTATAGCATTTTATCTTGCTCACATCCCACTCATCTTTATTCTTATCCGAACTCTCTTTATAACTAGAGTTCCCTCCTTGTGGGTTGTTTCTATTCTTATTCTGCCAGTTCCCTCGTGAGAAATTTGATTTTCCTCCACGTTTGTAAAAACGTTTCCTATTTCCTGAGTGTTCGCCATGTGCGAATAATAGGTTTTCCTGGCTTTCTACTTGTCCTCCCTTCCGAAGTTTTATCCTTTCCTCAAATGCCTTGAGTCTCCCAATGATCTCATCTAAAGTGATGTTGTCAAGATCAATTGTTTGTTCTATGGATGCTACTATCTGAATGAACCTATCTGGTGTGGAGTCTAATAGTTTTTGAACTAAAAGTGATTCATCCAAAGTTTTCCCTAATTCTTCTGCCTTCGTGGCATAGCTATTTAGTTTAGCCGCAAATGCATCCACCGTCTCATCTTCTTTCATCTGAAGTGAGTTAAACCCAATCATCAATGATTGTAATCGTGCTTTCTGCACTCTATCTTCTCCAACGTGTCTTTTCTTCAACGAATCCCATAAATTCTTTGCCGTCTTACAACCCGCTACTTGTAAGATCACATCTTCCGTCAATGCTTGATATAGGAAGGCAGTCGTTGCCTTTTCCTTCTTATCATCAACTGGTGTATCTATCTTTAGTTCTATTGCTTCCCATAAGCCATGTGCCTCTAGTATAACCTTAATTTGTATAGCCCAAACTGTGTAGTTTGTGTTTTTCAACTTAGGGCATTGATATTGTGCAATAGGTGTTACGGGTTTGGATACAGTAGTTAATGTGGTTACTATATCATCGGTTGTCATTTTGGAAGTGTTTATAATCTTCACTTTCTAATTCAATGGGATATCTTTCTTCCTAGTGTGGTTTTTCTATAAAGTATGGAAATTTCTAATCTTCCGGGAATCCTAGTAATACGGGATCAATAAATAGTTTTCGGGATTTCCTAATAGTATAAATAAGATATTCTATACTATTCTATAAAAGTAATGAAATCCAGAAAGAGTTTAACTTGTGACCTTGTATATCCGATGAATACTAGTGTATTCTCTTTTGTTTTTTTTGTTAGTAAATCGTTTACCAACGTTGCTTTGTTTCCCCTTTCTTTGCCTCGTACCCCTGATGTTCTTTGCCTCGATGTATTTTGTTTCCCACCGAATACAAACACCAAAGTCTTGTCGAATTCTTTTGTTGTCCGACTAGTACAGGAACGAAATCTTCACGTAATTTTGAATTCATGTTTTCCCTCCAAGAAGTCTCGGACTTCTTTGAAAACTTCTACCTTCCAAACTTCGAATAAGAGAGAACTTAAGTCGAGTTATCTCTTTTCCAAAAAATCCGAAAACCAAGTTGTTTTCTTTCCTTGTTCCTCCACACTACACACGTTTAATTTTTTTTCCTTTGTACGTTATTTGAGATCTATATCCGATAACAAACTTCCCACGTACAAAATAACTTGATACCGAGATGGTATCAAAACTCCGAAGCAAAATCTGGTTCTGCTTCTGATCCTCTTCTTCTGTTGTTGTTCTCCTTGTGTCGTTTGACACTACTCCACACAATTCCTTGAGCGCTCCCTTTTCCTTATCACGTACGTATCCTTTTTCCACAACAACGTTTCCCGCGTCTTTCCCGCGTCTTCCTCCCTTTGTGTCTTGTTTAACCCGGTTTCACAAAGTTTTATCCCACTCGTTTCTATTACCAAAGCGTAGTGTTTGATGTTTCTTCCTTCCCTATGTTGTTGCCAACACAGTTTTCCCCACCAATCCGTTTGGTGTAACACGTTTGCAATCCCCTACGTAAATGATCGTGCACTATCTTCTACGTATCCTTATTCACTTTTGTTTCTCTTGGAAGTAAAGAGTAAACAAAACTTGTCGAAAAACAGAAACTTTTGTATGAAACAAAAACGTTTTCCAGCGTATGAAAACAGGTTGTTTTCTGCGCGTATTCCATGGGTTCTTTTCTTCTTGCGTATGATTGTTTGTAATAAAAAACGAAGGTGTAATCCTATGCTCTTGATGCCAATTGTTGTCCCAACTCTAGATCAATGATATATAAATTGCAAAGTAAAGTATATTGAATAAGTAAAATTTTCTATTATTTTCTAAATGATTCGGTTTACATGTATATATACAAATCCAAACGGTACTATCTAATCAACATGATGGTTCGGTTGTGTAACCGCCATCCATAACCGTTTTTCAGTTATTTACTTTCTAAGTGGCGAGTTTAGTCCCTCGTCTAATAATAATAACATAAGAAGCATAAAGATAAAGATTATAGGTTCACAGTTGAAAGCTTATAAATGGTTGACCCTAGCTATTGGCGTTCTTTTCAACTGTAACTATGAAATATTAATAGATTGAACCAAACCGAATTCAAATTTATTTAGATGCAGCTTTTTTTCATTCCTTTTTAGGGCTGATTTCAGAATCTTATAACATCCCATGATTTAGTTTTTTCCTTTACGTTACTGCGTGTTAACATATGCAGTCTTATAATAATTAGACATGTATGATGCACATTTCATTGTATTATTGATATTTGTTTTATAAATGTATCTATTCATTCAAATAATAAAGTTATCAGGTTATGCTTTAGGTTGATACATATGATCATAAGATGAAATATGTCATAGTTCATAAAAGGGTTTTTCTAACTTGTGCCCTAAGGGCACAAGTTAAGCACACAAAAAGTACACTAGGACCTACATGAAAGTACACCTGCCTGTATTTTTATGTGGATCCCTGTGTACTTTTTGGTGAGTCTTGATGTACTTTTGGTGTGCTTAACTTGTGCCCTAAGACACAAGTTAAAAAAACCCTTCATAAAAGCACATGTTTGAAAATTGAAAATTTGAAACTATTTAGTAGCCAAGTAAGCCAACTATGAGACTTTTGTCTTACACTGTTTATTTATGACGTTGTGAAACACTTGAAAAACTTTAAAGAAAGTAAGGCTTTTAATTACTTTTTCAATTGGAGGTTGTTGGTCCTGACATCAACAACATCCATAATTTGGTATTTTTAATGTTTTAAATTATCTACTATTCCAAATTATAATGTCTTCACTCATATTCTATTATATATTCAGATTAAGGCCGGGGGGTGGAGCCAATTAATGGCCATCCTGGCTCTATGGACGGTGCCACCTCAAATTATGTATACATGGGTCCATTAATAGCCACATAGTATATCAACCCCACTTATATAGAAATTTATTTATAAAATTTGAAATCATGCCCTATATAAACCTTTGTTGAAGCATCAACCAATCACAACTTTAACAAGTCCCTTATCCAATTTCTTTTGACTTCTAGTGTTATTACTCTAAAAAAATAAAAAGTTCTTACTAAAAAATGGTGAAGTTGGCAGTTGGTAGCATTGGTGACTCTTTGAGTGGTGCTTCAGTTAAGTCTTACTTGGCTGAGTTCATTGCCACTCTTCTTTTCGTGTTTGCCGGTGTCGGCTCAGCTATTGCTTATGGTATGTTCAGTCTTTGGTTTGTAAAATTATGTAGCTCTAAAGTTTAGAAGTTACATTGAATCTAATAAACACTTAAACAGACCCGAGAACTTGTATAAACTAGTTCTCGTAGTTTTCAAGCGAGTATGGCGTATTTGTATACCCTCTCGGTTCTATACTACTCTCAGTGGTTCTAAATCATGCTTGACATATTCCAACGCAAAAATGTTTAAGATAAATTGATCAGCTGTTTTAACACATAGGAAAAATGACAACACGTATATGTTCGGACTTGATAAACATGTTTTAGTATATTATTGAATCATGTTTGAACAAACTTAGCTTTGAAAAGTTACTGTTTACCTAAAATTTTCTTTAACAATATAAATAACTACATATAATTAAGACAACTTATGCAACGACTTACTTTGTGAATATAGCATTTAAATTTTGAAAACTTGCAGGCAAGCTCACATCCGATGCAGCACTAAACCCTGCTGGGCTAGTCGCAATAGCAATAGCCCATGCACTTGCACTTTTTGTTGGTGTGTCCATGGCAGCCAACATCTCAGGTGGACATTTGAACCCCGCTGTTACATTCGGTTTGGCTATTGGAGGTAATATCACCATCATTACCGGTCTATTTTACTGGATTGCCCAATTGCTTGGTTCAACTGTTGCATGCTTCCTCCTACAATTCGTTACTGGTGGCTTGGTAAGTTTTTCATGTAAGCATAGTGATAAAATATTATATGACTACCATAAAGGAGCGTTTGGTTCAAATTCTTGGATGTCTACTTATATATATGGTATTTAACAGGCTGTCCCAACACACGGGGTTGCTGATGGCATGAGTGGTCTTCAAGGAGTCGTGTTTGAGATCATCATAACTTTCGCTCTAGTGTACACAGTTTATGCAACCGCAGCTGACCCTAAGAAGGGAGCTCTTGGAACCATTGCACCAATTGCCATTGGATTCATTGTTGGAGCCAACATTTTGGCTGCTGGACCATTTAGCGGTGGATCAATGAACCCAGCTCGATCATTTGGTCCCGCTGTTGTTAGTGGAGATTTCTCACAAAACTGGATTTACTGGGTTGGTCCATTGATCGGTGGTGACTTAGCTGGTTTAATCTATGGTGATGTTTTCATTGGATCATATGAGGCACTTCCGGCCGCTGGAGATTATGCTTAAGAACCTCTTTGCTGTTTCGTTTTGTTTTCTATGTTTCATGAATTGTGCTCAAGGGTCGAGGGTGTCATATCCTTATTGTTTGAACTTGTACGTATTCTGTCTTCTTGTTTTTCTCCTTTGAGAATATGCTTGCAATTTCGAAATGAAAAGAAGTGTTCATATGATAAAATAGTAATGTTCTTATTTATTTTTGTCATCATCTTTTTGTGTCAAAACAATTTAAAACTTATTAGTGACTGTAATAATACATCCTAAAGCAAGCTTAATATAAGAAATCGCATAAATCTAGTTTTACTAATTTGGTCCATGATAAGCTTTTTTGTTATTTTACTCGTTTGCATATTGTATAATCGGGATTTTGGAGAATTTCACTCAACTCAAAGAGTACCAATACCTATGAGAGAACTGTAAAAGTCTTTCTGTTGTTCTAGCATTACAAAGAGTGTACAAGCTGTTAATAAAATTATGCCGCCTTTCCAAAAAGAAGAGTGTACAAGCCTTTTATAAGTATCCAAATCATCTGCGTGACACTTATGAATAAGGTTAGCCATCAATATATGAATAGAAGTAATGTAAATATGTTGTAGGCCAGTGGATAAGTTTGAGACAAGGTATCTCCAGCTTATCTTGTATGCCTTTGCTATAATGTATTTCAAGCAACTAGTGTTAGACATATGTTTTGTTGGCTAAAAGAAAGCACTCGATGAAATACGAAAGATTTGGAGCTCAAGTAAAAGAATTATTGCAAGTATCGCCGATGTTGTTTCACTATTTTGACCATAACTTCTTCTCAACCGCGATTTGTTTAATTTAAAAGGCCAGATAAACAAGAAACTGATATATATACACAGTTAGGCATAGGGGATTCAGGAACCGCATGTTAAATGATGATATTGTATGTTTTCAAATTCTCGGTTCGATAATTACCACACGCAAGTTGGTGAAGCTCACATGAACATCCTCACACAATTTAAACACAATGTAATTGGAAAGGGGCTGCTTGGCAAGGCCGTTCTTCAGTTTTTGGAGGGAACTGAAAACTGGGTATCAAAGTAAATGCTAAATGAAAAGTGCCTATATTTTTAAAACATATTGGAGAAACTATTTAGTAATTACATAAAATTTTATATCTTGAGCATTATTGTATAAAAATGTTAGTTTCATATTTCACTTTTTTTGCTGGAAATCTCTAAGTTGAGGACCTATAATGTGACAAAACTCTCAAATGGAGATGAGGTGATGGCCTGGCGGATGTTTAAAGAGTATGATGCGAAGACTTATGATCATGGAGTAATAAATCCAAAGTTGGTAGATGAAAAAGCAAGGCCAGATCATCTTGCACATCTGATTGTTGATGTTGTTGGTAGATTTGACATTGATACCATCAATAATGCTTGTGAGATGCATGTTAAAAAGGGGGAACAGAACAACCTCCATAATTTCGAATTTATAGAGTGCAAATACTTGAAATTAATTAATTTGTATCATTTCTACATTGCCATAGAGGGCATCGAAGAATGAAATCTCGGTACATATGTAGCTGAAATAACAGCATTGACGGTGCAAGAGTACTGTGGAAGTTTGCTCTTAGCGATCATAAATCATTTGGAACGAAAGCAACTTCATTATTTTACTTGTCTACCTTGGAAGCTTTATGCAAAACTCTCGATGATTTATACGAGGAGAAATATGCGAGGTTGGAAGCATTACTCCCTTGTTTAGAAGGCCCGGATGAAGCCATAGGGGCTGATGAGATTTGTCGCATTGTGGAATTCCATGATAAAGTAATGGAAGAACTTCGTGAACTTCTTCATTGTGACACTAAGCGGCTCTTTCCACCAGATTGCAATCGCAAGACAAATCCTGTGGCTGGTCTACTCCTCACAATGATTATAGAGAGATGGTTCATAGGGCCGAGAGTACTGCATGGTTAGGACTTCTATAACCCATATTCTGGCACAAGCATACCCGAAACGAAGCAGCTGAGGCATATGGTATAGAAACTAATATATTGCCTCTGAAGAGTACAAGAACATCCTTTTGAAGCTGTAATCTCGGTGTGCTGTATAGTTATCTAAGTTTTAATTATGTTGGTTTATTTTTTCGTTGAGTTAAATCGTTACAATATAATAGATTCTCAGAAAAAGTTAGACATATGCGAGAAACTTGTGTACTCTAGTGTCGGTGGTTTTAGAGCGAGTTTGACGTATTTATATACCCACTTGGTTTAATTTAGCATTATACTAGTCTCAATGATTCTCAGTCGAGTTAGGCGTAGTTGTATACCCCCTCTAGTAGCTAGTTCAGCACACAAGTTTAAGATGAATCTAACTACTTTTCAACATGGAGAAAAGGATGACATATTTTCACAAGCGAAATGTTCCAATTGATACCATGTTCTAGTACTTTATGAGTTATCTTTAAACCAGTTAAGCTTTGGAAAGAACATATATATTTACCTAAAAAGTATCATTTTCTTAGAAGTGAGAAATAATTACAAAGAAAATAAATAAAGTGATAATATTGGTTAAGATGACCTATACTAAAGTTTCACACATATAATTTTTTCTAAAAGAAACTTGCATGCAAGCTCACACACGACGCAGTCACCTTCAGTTTGGTGTGTCAATGGCAGCCAAACATCTCTGGAGGACACTTGAACCCCGCTGTCACATTCAGTTTGGCTGTTGATGGTAACATCACCATCATCACCGATTTACAGGTCTATTTTATAGTTCTTGCAGTGATTTGTCGTTTTTATTATATGCAATGTACCTACATAATTACTTAATTTGGGTGTTCAAGGGATGTATGAGATCGTCTTATCTAGAAGAGAAAGGCCAAAATTCACCAGTCCCTGATTCGCATCGCACAACTGTTAGTTTTATGGACATAAATTAGTAGATGTGAGTTAGGATCGAACTCGAGACCACGGGATTGCACACTTTACGTATGAGAATTTACACTCTGTTCCTGAGTTTGATGAGGAAAGAAAAGAAAAGGTATGGGAAGAAGAGGAGAGGAAAGAAGAGAGAAGGTTAGAATACAATTATATTTTCTTGTGTTCCCGAGTTGAGAAGAAAAGAAGAGAAGAGACACCTCTTTTATGTTCCCGAGTTGGGGAGAAGAGAAAAGAAAATTAAGAATTTTACAACTACACCCTTTATAGCTAGATAAACTATAATTCCTAATAACTAAATAAAACAAACACATAATTTTACCCCAACATCAACAACATAAAAATAAAAGAAGTCCAACTCATTTGAATCAAATAAACAAAACAAGTTCAACATGTTTGACACCAAATAACTAGGTAAAGAAATGTAGTTTTCTCAAAATGACCAAACACAATAAAATGCAAAAGTCCGAGCAAAAGAAACTTCAAGCGAAAGACAATCAAATGTTTAAGTCGAACTCATTTCGTCACTTGATCCCATCATTTTCTTTAGTAAGTCCTCTCGCATGTTAAGAGGACAACTAAATAATAGTCGCGCTTTTTTCGGGTTGTCTGCCAAGAAAATAAGAGCATTTGATATGACATCATCTTTCAAATGTAAAGGCTCCAATTCTTTATAGATTTCATCTCCTGTATACTCACGTTGATAAGCTCTTCCTAATATGACATTAGTTTCTTGTAAAACCAAATTACCTTCCTTTATTGCATCAGCCACGACATGAACTGTACTCATAATGTCCGAATTGGATTCTTCTTCAAGTTTTCTTTTCTTATTTTTGGATTTTGTTGCATTTGAGGCATCTGGCATGGGAGAATCCACATGAATTTCTTCAAGATTGACAAGGTTTTCATAAGTGACTTTATTGGTAGCTAGTAACTCGTTAATGTCTTCGATTGTTTCAATATCTATGGGTTCTTTGTTGCTTGATTGGCCTTTTTTCTCCTTGGCATTTTTCTCCTTTGCAGTTTGAGAAGCAACACCCGATGCTCTATCTTTAGCAAAGAGTTGTGACAGCTCGTCATAGTTAGAAATTGGTTTGGTCCTCCATTTAATAGCATCAGGATTAACCTATTACAACATAAGTTTTTTTTAATGATATTATGTTATTATCAAGTGCAAACAAGAAAACTAATTACTTGAAGTACAATAAACCTGCACATGGTATGAAAACATGCACACTCAAATAAGTAAACATATATACCTCTTCCAGTTTTTCCCATACTTCTTCTTCTGCTTCAATGAGTTGAGTCATGGAGTTCCAAGAAAAGCCGCTTAATTTAGAGCCCCGAATCACATCATGACAATAAGCGAAATTTTCTTTTATACTTTTGAGACGGTTCTTTAGACGAGCTTTTGTGAAATCTAGTTTGAGCTTTGTTCTTAACTCATCAACCATGTTAGCATATGCTAATGAACTAAATGTTCCCCTAGGTCTGTTGCCTTTATCTTGTTGTGTAAGCATTGCTTGAATGAATGCATCATCCATGTCACTAGTCCAACCAAACTGTTCCTTCTTCACTTTGGGTTCCTTCACTTTGGGTTCTTTCTTCTCTTTGGGTTCCTGGGTTTCCTTTTTGTCCATGACACCTACTACATGATAAATCAAACATAAACTTCACAATAATATATAAATAGACTTGCATGTCTAAAAGAACTAATGAAATCATGCAAAACACATATTACAAATAATAGAATCATGCCAAATAATTTAAACATATCATGCAAACATTAAATTGCAAAAGTATTACACATGTTGAATCATGCAAAATATTTAAAAACTTATTACTTGAATGTCTAAAACAAATACTAGAATATAAATTTAAGAAACTATCTTGACATATCTATTTCATTGTTTGGATACATTAAATAGTTAGCCCACATTTCATTCGCAATTGAATTTCTTAGTTCTTCTCCCCTCGAACCACCATCATTTATGTCTCTATCATCATTACGCGCATCTTCTTGTGGTGCATTTAAAATTTCACGCATCACCTCTTCTTCAAGATCTTTGTCCCGATCTTCTTCAAGCAAAAAATTATGCAGAATGCAACATGCCAAAAAAATGTCTGATTGTGTTTCACAAGAGTAGAAGGGTTCAGTTGTACTTCTAATGATAGGAAACCTTTTTTTAAGTACACCAAATGCCCTTTCAATAGAATTTCGCAACGACGAGTGACGAAGATTAAACAACTCTCGTGCGTTTTCAGGTGCGCGTGTTGAGTACTCTTTTAGATGATATCTAACTCCCCTATAAGGTGCTATTAGTGTACTTCTATGGGGTAGACCAGCATCAACCAAATAATACCTACCTATAAACAACATATAATTAATATGATGATGTAAGATTATGGACAAAACTAGTGTTGGTTTAAAGATTTACCATTCGGAATGATTAGCTTGTCTTCTCTAGTTAGAGCATTTTTTATTATTCTCGAGTCAGATGCAGTACCCTCCCAACCGGTCAAAACATATGTAAACTTCAAGTCAAACGTGCAAGCAGCTAAAACATTTATTGTTGGGTATCCTTTACGACCACGAAATCTTGGGGCATCATTATTAGGTACTCTGACACGAACATGTGTTCCATCAATTGCTCCAACACAATCCTTAAAAAAAGGATAAAACCTTTTTTTTTCTTGAATTTCTTTAGGAACGATTTCGCCAGTGGGTTGTTGGAGGTAACGATCTTCTAACAATATAATTGCTCTCAAAACTCTGTGCAAGCACCTACTTGTCGTTGACCCAGAGCGACGATAAATCCAAGAGGCAAAACGATTTCTTAAATCATTTCCTACAACATGCAAGAATCTAGCAACTTGCTCTTCTACAGACATACGTTGAGTTGGCCGAAGATCACCATCACGCACTAAGATATTGCACAATGTCCTAAAAGCTTTCTCACTCATACGGATTATATCACGACATTTACCACTTGTTGAGAGTTTGTGTAACATCTCTTCCCTTACATTTTTGCGATGTAAAATAACATCTTTAGTAGGTAAATTAGCACGGTTCATGTGAGTAAGTCTACGTCTTGTGATGAAAGCAACCAGTAAACAAACTAAATGAACTGCTGCCAATTGGCGAGCTCTCACTACACGTCGAATGGTGAGTATTCTTTCGATAAGAGTGCTATCCATCCTAAATCTTAAATATGATACAAATTATGTGTATTAGCCCATAGAAATCATCTATAATAAGTAGATAAGTAACTACAAATTCTATATTAAACTTATTATTGTCATAAGCTTTTTTGGTGTTTCGCTTCTCCTAAACTTTGGAAGAAAAGAAAAGGATATAACAATTGACTATCTAAACTAAAAGATTGATCATTATGAGCCTACACAGTTATATAGAGAAGTATTTACAAAAAAAAGAAAAAAAAACATTAATATAAATAGTTTATAAGCACAACCATTTGAATACATGTATAAAAATAAGGATAAAAAGCCATGACATTTTATATAAACTTTACTAGTGCATCATTAATGTAACCAATCATAAACGTCACTTTTATTATAACACTTGTAATGCAATTTGCAAACTTTTGTTTTTATGATTTTTAGTAAAATACAATTTGCAAACGTTACTAGTGCAAACAAGCCTTTACGTATTCATGGGTTTTAGTAAAATAAACATCACTAGATCAACCATCATTCTCATGCAAGCCGTAAAAAGACATTACAAGTCACAAAAGAAAACATGCTTGCAATCGTGCTAATTCTTAACTAGTTTTGACAACTGAAATTAGCTCGATGTCAACTCTAACCTAACCTAGTCAAATCCTAACTCCGATCAAGCTTAATCTAGGTTCTTGTCTAAGCTAACTTTTAGCGTAAAACATCGCTCTATATCTCACTTCGATCATACCATTTTGGTCGACAACACTGTGATATTATAAACCATGCAGTTACTGAGTTACATTTGCATAATCTATTCATCAGCGTTATAAACTAGTAATGTTAACCTATACATATAAATAATGGACAACATATAAATATACCTCATGGATCTTGTGATCAAGAGTTTCATGACAATTCTTTATACATATGAAACAAAGAACTAGAACTAGACACGGCAACTATAAAGAACTAGAACTAGGCGAGTTTCATGACAATTCTTTATTCTCACAACTATTTTAAAAGCAATATATACTCCATTTTTGCTATATAAACAAGAACTAAACACGTGTAATACAATTTGCAATTTGGTATAACTCAACACAAATATGTTCTCACACATCACATGATATACATATTAAAAACAAGAAGATAATATAATACTAAGAATTGAAGTTTAGCAAATTACCAGATACTAGAATAGTAGAGAAGATGCTATACGGCAATATTTTTTTTTTAGCAAATATACGGCTAAAGTGTATATAAATTTATATATTAGGTTAAGGGTATTTTGGTGATAATATTTTTTTTAAAAGGCCCATGACTTCTTTCTTTCCAAATCATCCCAATATTGGGAAGAAAGTTAGGAGAGAAGATTTGATGGAATTTCCTTCCCTCTTCTTTTCTCTTCTTTCGAACAAAAAACTCGGGAACGTGATTTTTTTTAGATTTTCAAGATTCTCTTTCCTCTTCTCTTCTCTTCTCTCAAAAAAATAACTCGGGAACACAATGTTAAAGTTAATAATTAAATATAAACGTTATATTTATTTATTGATTAAACGAAATAACTAACGGACGTTAAGTAATTAATGTAATAGACTAACGGGCGTTAAATGTATTTGGAAAATGACTAAATTGTAAAAGATGGGAAGGTTCCGGAATCCCTTGTGGGATTAAGAAACCGATCGGCCACAAGGACCCAACCCAAACCCACTTTGACTCAAACTTGTTCACCAAGTTTACTTGAGTATATATACAAACCTAGGGTGTTTGTAAATTATCTCTTGTGCTCATTGCTAAACCCTAAAACAGTTTTGTGTGTGTTTATTTGCTACAAACCGATCGTCCACCCTATAGGGGATCGATCCATCTCTTTTCCACAAACCAAGTTATTTTGTTTGATAAAACTAGCATTACTTTAATTCAGTTTAGTACGTGTGTACAAGAACATGGTAATAACACATTATTGTTATTATTCTTGGATTGAATTACAAAACGGTAAGGGGTAATTCATATAATCCTAATTAAATCAAATTAGGGTTCTTCCATTGCTAGTTTGTGGATTTGATTCTTGTTCGGCTAGAATCAAGAAAATGTACGCATATTCTTTTATGTTAATTAATTATTTGTTAATAAATCTTATACGCTTCCGCTTGAAAATTTTGATGTTTTGTGATTATTTATTTGACTGTCATGATATATAATTCCAACAGTGGCATCACGAGTCATTGGTTTTTAATGAGTAATTAATTACATAAACGTGTAATAAAACAAATACTTGTATGTTGTTTGATATGTTTTCTAGGGTTTATGTTTATATTTTTTTTGGGTCGATTTTTTTAATTATTGGGGCGTACCCCATTTTTTTTTATGTCGACACATTAAATTTTTTTTAGGGTTTTGAAAATTGTTTGCTAACCTTATTAAAACCTAGAATTAATATATTAGTTACGTGATTAATTCATGAATAATTTGTTATGTGTCATGGAATTTTGATATGCGATCTTGTGGCTATTTGTATAATTGTTATAATATATCCATGATTATACATGCATGTTAGTCATGGATAAGTTGCTTTGATTTTGTTTAATTGTTAAGATATATTTATTTACGATAAATCTTGAATTGGGGAATACTCCAATTATATATATTAATGAATCAATTACGTGCAATTTGGTATACTTTAATTAAGGGTTTACGCAATCGATTCGTCGATGTATGTGGCTCACTTTCTATTGTTGAAGTGAAAACCCTAAATTAATATATACATTAATTTAACCTAGACATTGATTATTAATAGGGTTTTATCGAATAAGTTGCATGTGGCTACTTGTTTACACGTATAAATTGTTTATTATGTGCGCATTGTTTTTAGTAGTTTATTTTTTATTGGTATTACTTGTTTGTTTATTATGTGCGACAGTTTTAAGCAAAGGGTAATTTTGAATAGAAAAATAATACGGAATAAACAATGGTGAAATTTGATTTGTTTTGGAAGAGTTAAGTTTTCAATAGTTTAATTGATTGATGATTTTGGTACTATGGTTGAACGGCTCACCCATTAGAATGAACTATAAAGGGGTTAATAAAGAAGTGCGCATAGTCACACTGAAAGGATGTCTAAGGTTATGCTTTTGCGCTTACCTGGTCCTCTGCCCCCTGTAAGTTCGAATGAAGCTACTTAGTAAGCCATAAAATGTACAAGCTCATCTTAAGGGCGAATTAGTTTTAATTCCATGCGCCACTTCGGTGGTAATTACCCGAAACACTAAGTGTTTACACTTATGCAAAAGTACGGTATAATGGATGATAATTAACACTAAATTCCTTGATTGGTGAACCCAATACCTCAATCAAAACTTTGATAATTTGATCTTTATGAATTGGTAATAAAAAGTTTTTTTTATTACATTTATGTTACAAGATGAATGCATGACATCTTTGTACATATTTGATTTGACCATATAAAATCAAAACTAGTACCCTTATAAATTAAGTTATGTGTCATCTAATTAAAAGGAACACTTGAAGTTGCAATTTACGTCATGACAGTACTTGGCGAGATTGTGATGGAGAGGTAAATCTTTATGTAAAGTCAGACCTTACATGAACATATTTGCAGTTCTTTAAGTTAGACACTTAAGTTGAGTAGGAAGTGAGACCTGGACTCAAGGCATAAGATGGGATGAAACATGTTTATATTTGCAATAGCGTTGGAAAATATAAATCCCATAATGATCTAGGAATTGGAAATTGTTTGCCAATTATTGTTCGACAGATTACCCTATTATGGGCTTTCGTTACTAGCAGATCAATTGATGTAATGGAACTACGATAATTTGGATCCTAGTTTTCGAGAAAATTATATGGTTATATGAATATTACCTTGGGTATTTTATTTTCTTGAAAAGTTTAATTATCAAAAATACTAAAATTGAATTTTGAAAAATTCTTTAAATGTATTAATGCATCATTAAACCGTAAACGAAGGTTATTCCTGTATTGTTGAATTGATCTACACCTGTAAGGGTTTTTGGTAGAGTCAACTTTACTAAAAGAATATACCTAGTCCTCCTTTCATAAGAAAGAGTGAGATTCAATCCTATTCCCTTTCATGAATGAAGAAAGGTATAATAGGACATATAGAATTGTCTAAATTCTAAATACATAACTCGTAAGTAAATTTTAATAGTTAAGAAAATTGCATATGTTCTGAGTTATTAAATTAGAAGCTAGATGATAACGCTACAAGCGTCGTTCGGGGTCAAAGAAACTTCCTTTTCACCGAGCAAGTTTTTCAACACCCTAGGCAGTGAACCTAATCTTTGTAGTGTAGTATTAGGGTAAGCCACGGGTATTGATATCGTTCTCTAGGGGAATAGGAATGCTAGTGAGAAGTTACTACGTTAATGTTGGGGTTGAGGAAGATTATTTTTTATCTTTTTATATTTTTTAAGGAAATGAAAGGGAAAGGTACGAATCTCGGGGTTTGAATTTGGGGGGTTGGTATTGCTACCGATTACTCTACTTATCTAATTATCTAATCTAAGGTGTATGTAGTCTATGTCTAATTATTGTGTGCTCGTATGATAGTTTAAAGATGTGTTTACTTAGGTTTTACTACTCATTAAGTATCTCCTATTGGTGGTTGAATTGTCACGTCCTCATTCCTAGTTGCGTTGTGTGTCTAAGGTTGTAGGGTATGCGTTTCTCCCTAACTCTTTAAACTTACCAAAGGGTCTCGTCTACAAAACCCACTAGGGATAATAAACTCTTACTCTAAGGCACTCTTTGGATGGTTTAGCTTACAACTACTCAAGGAGTCATATTCTAAGGTTCACAAAGATTTAATCAAGCATTAAGTACACAACGAATGACCTATCGCATTACTAGATCATTAATCAACTAAGATAAGAGACAACCAATCAATATTCAATAATTAAGTTTCATATTCCCTAAGCAAACACACAAGTAAATTAGCCGGACATGGAGAACATGCAAGCATACACACAAATAATCAAAGACATAATTGTATTAATGAAGTAAAACACTTATCTTGGTGTAAGATAGGGTTTGGAACCCTAAACTACTGTACAAGACAGCCTTGGTTCGGTTTAGGTTTTTACTCCAAAAGACTACACACTAAATACTGAAAAATTCGGATTCTATATATAATATTACATATGCGACGGCGTCACCTTATGTTTTGTGACGCCGTCGTGTCGCCGTCATTAGGGTTTCGTCTTGGCCACGTTAGACTTGCGACGGCGTCACCTTATGCTTGTGACGCCGTCCTCTTCAGCTTCTGACGCCGTCTGGATTACATCTAGGCCGTCTGAGTTGCGACGGCCTACTCTTTTATAACTTGACGTCGTCACTTGAAAATAGGAGTTTTGGCTTCTGTCCCATCACAAAATCCTCCGACGGCGTCGCAATTTAACACCTGACGCCGTCACCTTATGTTTTCAGCAGCTTTGAGTGTCTCGATTCTGACTTTGGCCATTTTCTTCGTATATTCGCGCCTTTTCGTCCAAATAAGTGCCATTCCAGCATTTTGCCTTCAAGAGACCTAAAAAGTGAAAAGGAACGATATTAAGTAATAACGGATACAAAAGTGATCAAATAAGGGCTTAAACGACCCCTCAGAAAGGTACCTTTTAAAACCTTATCACTAGACTAATTACTGCATAATTGGTAAAAGACAAACTAGCTTATTTTATGTAGTTGTTGTGTTTTGACCATTTAAAAGTACTACTTACAATTGTTGGAATAGTAGAACTATTAAGAAAGAAATTGCATGCCCAATTTTTCAAGTTAATAGCATTGATGGATAGTTCATCATCTACATAGTAGAATACATTCTTTTAAGTACATAAGTAATTGTTATGTATGGACTTTCTCAAAAGTGTAGGGAAGTAAATAGAACACTATTTTCTTTCACTGGTTGATGAAACACTTTCAATGTTGTCAAATCCAGTGGGAGTGTTGTGTTCTTATTACTGAATAGGGAATTAATGTAATGATCTCTAATTCAGTGGGAGTTACAAGCTTTGTCATCTTGGTAGTAACCCAGATTATCTCTAGAATGTCTTAAGATAATTACTTTCCACTTGTAGACACTTATGTTTTCAAGGATAGTCATGTACATTTCCTTATTAAACAATAAAGTGGTTCTACATCTACTAAGTTATGCTAATATCAATGACACAATCATATTAGTCACATAAACAAACATACGTCGTGTTGTTTATCTGCTACATGATGTTATTCCATGCACAAGTGGGAGAAATCTATATTGTGTGCAAGGTACAACATATAAGTACATGATTTAATGGATTCTCTTGAGTGCAAGGTAAGAGACTAACATTCTAATATAACTTGTACATATCTAATTCAAGAAACACTTGGTGTTGCAATTTACGTCATGTCAGAACTTGACGAGATTGCAACAACAAAGTAAATCTCTATGTGAAGTCAGACATTGCATGGACATATTTGCAGTTTCTAAATTAGACAAGTATTTAGAATATGTGTCAAGATGATATATATAAGACTACTTCAAAATTAAATATTTATGTATTATTAGAATGACATAAATAAATGAAGTAATCTAATACTACTTTAATTTGTATATTTATGAATTTTTGAAATGACATAAATAAATGAATAAATAATGTAGTCCTACATTATTGTGAAGTAAAATAAATTAACTTGAAATTACTATTGAAACCAAGAGTTGTGTTCATAATTACTTTAGTTAAACATGTTTATGATTCATTGTAAAGACATAAACATAAAGTCTTTTAAGACTTATAATAAAGTAAGACGTTAACTTGATATGTGTTTTAATTAAGACATATACGAGAAGTCATTGAGTTGATCAATGATTTATAACGTATAATGGGATTATAACAGTTTATGTTTTCTTGATGAGACATGGATATGAAGTGACTTGGTTAAAAAGTACTTGTGTTATAAAGCATGCAATTGGCTTGGAAAGTCTATTATACCATTAAGTTAACTTTGTTGGTAAATAGGTAAGCCAAAAGGAATATGTTTATCATATATATTGTTAGATTGTCTTACAATAATAATTCTAATGAATACCACAAGTTGATGGTATGTTCAGTTAGGAAAATCAAACTTTATTTGAATTATTTGATTCAAGATAACCATAACTTCTTTCTTAAAAAGTAACAAGGTTAGAAAATTGAGTATGGATTGAATATACTCAATATGACTCCAACCTAGAAGATTGATAAAACACCATTTCATTATGGAATGTGATGAATCACATTAAGTTTTAAAATTGAAAATTCTGAATTTGTTAAACTACTTATGAATAGGTTATTAACAACGTAAAGTCAGAAATTATCAATGTGTATTTGTATTGTCCCAAAAAGAGAACAATGTAGTTTTGCTCTAATTGTTAAGTATATATAGATAGTCTATATATTACAAAAGGCAAGTGGGAGTTTTTTTTATCTTGAAAGATAAAATTACAAGATACATAATCTTCTAAAACACACTAATAAATAACATGATGAGGTTAGACATGTAAATGATAGACCTCATGATGATGGAATTTTCATTCATAGATCTGCAAAGATATCTCAGATATTTGACTTATATGCTGAGAAATATGAGTTACAGGATTATAGTAAACCTGATAATTATTATGATCGATTACCAAATATTGAATTGGGTAAAATACTCACTATGAATGTTAAAGATGTTGTCCATAAAGATAATCAATTTTGGAAATTTGGTTTATCTTAATAGTTAGACTAGAGAATAGAAATGAGTTCTTCAAAGAGATGAAAAACCCTAGTGGTTTGAATTTCTATATAGAAATCATATGGACAAAATTTGTACACATATTTAATGCATGTTTTATGACAAGATTATTAATCATATTTAAGCAATTAATTGTGATTGAATATTCTTTCCTAGACACATTAAATATATAAAGATAATAATTGGCATACTTGCTTTCATTAATATGAAATATGACAATGGAATATCAAAATTCTTTCTTGAGAAATTACTTGAGCGAGGACGGTAAGTAATCGAAAGGTTTTTTGAATTCATATAATCTTTGAAAGTGTACGAAGTGCAATTATTCATGAATGGATAAATGCATGCATCTATAAAATTATTCTTATGTTTAATTATTAAATCCTAGTTTGATTTATAATTGAAATAAGATAAATTTTAAGTATTCCTGAAAGCTAGTGGGAGTATTATGTTAAGGTTTTAAATCTTATATGTTGTATAACATATAGGAAGTAACATTACTTGTAAGTTAAATGTTAAGTCTTAATTTGGAATAAAACTTCACTTGTAAGATTTAAGAATTAATACATACAACCTTGGAATATATGTTTATTATTAATAAACATGTGCAGTAAAAATAAATGATTCTAATAAAAAATGATATATCATTTGGGAAATGGATAAATATCTTTTGACAAGATAGAACACGAATGAAATCTAATTTTGACCTGTAGATTCATCATGTACATCATGTTGTATATTAAAATTGTTATATCATTCTTGAATAAGAAGTGATTTGACAACATTGATATCTAACTAAAAGTTATTAGATAACTTGTGTAATGAATATTCTAAAAGAATTACATCCTCAGCCTGGAATTGCTCCTAGATTCTATGGATGAACAATATGTCAAAAGTTGTGCAAATTGTCATCAGCTTCAAACTTGAAGGTTTGGAAGACATCAAACATTACTCAATAAGATATTAAAGTTTACGGAGTTTTAATAAGCATATAGTTGTTTGTATACAATGATGCTGGTTTAATTGAGATGACACTCAATACTAGTCATGGTAGGATTTCATCCGTGTTAATGGTCATGTGAACTAGTTATGCTACTAAGAGCGCAGTTGCATTATACATTAATAGAATAAGAATACTTTAAACTTAAAAATGTTTGAAAGTTTAATTGTCATAAATTGGTGATAGAGGATGTCACACACTTTATGAATTATTATGTGGATTGGTGAATGCACACATACAAGGACTTCATTAATTGAATTCTTGAAATAAGAATTCTCAAAATTACGATAGATCATGTTGGTTGATTTATGCCTTGTCAACAAGTATGATTGTCATTACTTAAGGCATAATTCATCAACTGGAATTTTCATGCATTGATCTATTTTGGTATTTGGATAAGGGATGTTAAACAATTGTTATAATAAATCAAATACTTGGTATGTTTGATTTTATAATATATTGTATCCAATATTTGCATGTTTAATCCGTGAATAAATTTATTTATTCTAAATCGTCCGTTGTCAATTAATGATATGGGAGTATCATTAAACTAAGACAAATCTGAGAGATATGGTAGAATATACTTGAAAGTATATTGATGAGAATGCATACCAATTTCAGATTGAATATAGGACTTATCCCAACTACATAATTTACTTTGTGGATATTGTTATAAGTAAATTGTGAATAGTTATCCTCAGACTTGAGTTACCAGATAAGTGTCATGAATGTAGTGCACTTCTGTGGAACAACTTAACGCTATACGTAATTGGTAGTCATAAGGGTTGTTTCCTGAAGTGTTGCAAAGTTCGTGGGTTATTCTCGTAGTCAAGATAGAATTTGTTCCTTCAAATTTATTTGGAGTTTAATACTGCTGGGCCCCTCGTAGGGTTGACAAGATGTTTGCGTGGCCACGCCCAAAGATCTCCCCTGAATATGTTCAGAAGATTTGGTAATCTTGCTCAATCACTAACAGCGAGAAACAGAATAGTTGAATAAAGAATGACTTAGATCCATATCTTTATTTAACATGGTATTAGAAACAAAAGGATAATAATAACGAGAAATCATTAAAAGGTTTGCCAGGAGCCTTACTCGAGTCGTGCTAGAGGCATCGAAGTGTTGCTAGACGCTAACCGATGTGATCACTCTATTAAGATATATCCAAGTGGGAGTTGTTAGTTTTATGGATATAAATTAGTAGATGTGAGTTAGGATCGAACTCGAGACCACGGGATTGCACACTTTACGTATGAGAATTTAAAGTTAATAATTAAATATAAACGTTATATTTATTTATTGATTAAAGGAAATAACTAACGGACGTTAAGTAATTAATGTAATGGACTAACGGGCGTTAAATGTATTTGGAAAAGGACTAAATTGTAAAAGATGGGAAGGTTCCGGAATCCCTTGTGGGATTAAGAAACCGATCGACCACAAGGACCCAACCCAAACCCACTTTGACTCAAACTTGTTCACCAAGTTTACTTGAGTATATATACAAAACATAGGGTGTTTGTAAATTATCTCTTGTGCTCATTGCTAAACCCTAAAACAGTTTTGTGTGTGTTTATTTGCTACAAACCGATCGTCCACCCTATAGGGGATCGATCCATCTCTTTTCCACAAACCAAGTTATTTTGTTTGATAAAACTAGCATTACTTTAATTCGGTTTAGTTTGTGTGTACAAGAACATGGTAATAACACATTATTGTTATTATTCTTGGATTGAATTACAAAACGGTAAGGGGTAATTCATATAATCCTAATTAAATCAAATTAGAGTTCTTCCATTGCTAGTTTGTGGATTTGATTCTTGTTCGGCTAGAATCAAAAAAAGGTACGCATATTGTTTTATGTTAATTAATTATTTGTTAATAAATCATATACGTTTCCGCTTGAATATTTTGATGTTTTGTGATTATTTATTTGACTGTCATGATATATAATTCCAACAAGAACAATTCAGGTATCGTTGTTATGTTAAAATCTTTACCAGACCGGACTTTCCGATTTTGTTGAACCAGAAACAATTGATCGAGTAACCGCTTATGCATGTATATATCCTCCGGTTTGTTATGTAGCTACAAATAAGCTGTAAACCAAGCAACTGGTCTAGCAGTTAGTTCCCATATATATGTGTTATTCTCATTTTAAAAGTTCAAATTATTAGTTGACTAATCTCACCAATGAAAATTTCATGAGATCCCATACTTATCATAGCAAAATTTTGACGTTAAAAGGTACATGTGTTACATGGGCAGTTTAAAATTTTATACATGCATGTATGATGCAAATTTAATTGTATCATTTATACTTTCTTTAAGCATTTATCTATACATTCAACCATTGGAAGAGGGCTTTCTTAATTGATCAATTGGAGCTTTTTGGTGGTCATGACATCAACAAAACATCCATAATTTTGGTCGTTCTAATGACTTTAAACTATCCACTATTCCAAGTTATTATGGCATCACTCAATATTGAATACGTATATTTAAATAAAGGCCGGTGGGTTGAGCCAATCAATGGCTAGGAATCAGCCATCCTGGCTCAAGGACGGTGCCAGCATAAATTCTCTATACATTGGCCCCTTGATAGCCACATATTATATCAAGTTATCAACCCCACTTATATAACATTTTCATAATATAAAATTTGAATCTTGCACTATATAAACCATTACTGAAGCATCAACTAATCACAACTTAAGCAAAGTCAATCATCACATTTCTTTTGACTTTTAGTGCCTCTTTCTCTAAGGAAAAAAAGAGTTCTAAAAAATGGTGAAGTTGTCAGTTGGTAGCATTGGTGACTCATTTAGTGGTGCTTCGATCAAGTCTTACTTGGCTGAGTTCATTGCCACACTTCTTTTCGTCTTTGCTGGTGTCGGGTCAGCTATTGCTTTTGGTATGATGGTTTTTCTTTGATAGATTGTTTTTGAGCTAAAACTTTACAAGATATTCTAAGAAGAAAGTTAAACATACCCGAGAAACTTGTGTAAACTAGTCTCAGTGGTTTTAGAGTGAGCTTGGCGTATTTATATACCCACTCGGTTCTAGTCTTAGTTTTTCAAAATTGTGCTTGGGGCATTCTAATACCCGCACAAATGTTTAAGATAAATCTAGCTGCTTTACAACATGGGAAATAGGACAACACATGTTCCAGTTTGAACAACCAGGGCTAGTATTTATTGAGCTATGTTTGAACAAATTTAGCTTCGAAAAATTTGCGTTCACCTAAAAGCGTCATTTCGTAGAAGTCTATAACATATAAATTAACTACAACAAACTTAAAAAGTGTTAATGATTAAGCCAAGTTATGCAACAACTTAGATTTCTGTGTGAATATAACGTCTAACTTTTACAACATGCAGGCAAGCTCACATCCGATGCAGCACTAGACCCAGCTGGGCTAGTCGCAATAGCAATAGCCCATGCTCTTGCACTTTTTGTTGGTGTCTCCATGGCAGCCAACATCTCTGGTGGACATTTGAACCCCGCTGTCACCTTCGGTTTGGCTATTGGTGGTAACATCACCATCATTACCGGTATATTTTACTGGATTGCCCAATTGCTTGGTTCAACTGCTGCATGCTTCCTCCTACAATTTGTTACCGGTGGCTTGGTCAGTTCTCTTATCTTTTCATTTGTAAATGACACATAATTTGGTTAACTTTTTTATAAGAGCCTATTGCTTATTTTTTATAACATGAGTGCTAAATACGAGCATTTGGATCAAAATCTTGGATGCCTACTTACATATTTGGTACTCGACAGGTTGTCCCAACACACGGAGTTGCAGATGGCATGAGTGGTCTTCAAGGAGTTGTGTTTGAGATCATCATAACCTTTGCTCTAGTTTACACAGTATATGCCACCGCGGCTGACCCTAAGAAGGGTTCTCTTGGAACCATTGCACCAATTGCTATCGGGTTCATTGTTGGAGCCAACATTTTGGCTGCTGGACCTTTCAGTGGTGGATCAATGAACCCAGCACGGTCATTTGGACCTGCCGTTGTTAGTGGAGACTTCTCCCAAATTTGGATCTACTGGGTCGGCCCATTGATCGGTGGTGGTTTGGCTGGACTCATCTATGGTGATGTTTTCATTGGATCATACGAGCCACTTCCAGCCACCGAAGACTATGCTTAAGAACCTCTTTTTGTTTCACTTTGTTTTCAGTCTTTGTTTAATGACTTATAAACCCCTGTAAGATTGAACGTGTGTTCTGTATTCTTAAGTTCCTCCTTTGAAACTGTAATTTGGAAATGTGAATGAATAGAAGTGTTCAAAAGATCAACTAGTTCTTACCTTTTCTTTTGTTATTTTTTTTCATTATTGCATTGGCTCATAAAAAGTTTATAACTAATGATTCCAATTAGAGAAAATTACCAAAAGAGGTCAATTTTTTAAGGTTGATCAATTTTTAAGACTTTTTTTCATCTCTTTCCCAAAAGAGCCATGCTCAACTGCTCAATGCTCAACTGCCCACCTGCTCAAGTACAAAAGAATGACACGTGGCAAAATTTGGGTGGAGTCGAGCAGTTGAGCAGCCGAAGTCGAGCAGTTGAGCAGTCAAGTCGAGCAGTTGAGCAGTCAAAAGGAATGACTCGTGTCATAAAAATAATGGAGTCGAGCAGTCCACGTGTCATTCTTGTGTACTTGAGCAGTTGAGCAGGTGGGCAGTTGAGCATTAAGCAGTTGAGCATGGCTCTTTGGGAAAGAGATGAAAAAAAGTCTTAAAAATGGACCAACCTTGAAAAATTGGCCTCTTTTGGTAATTTTCTGTTCCAATTATATATCTTAAAGCTAGCAAAATATAAGAAATCACATAAATCTAGTTTTACTATTCAATTATTTACTTGATGATTATTCTTAAGTAGTCTAATGCACCTTGAGTCGGTCTCTACATCCGTTTTTAGCTTCTACTAATGCATATACAGAACTGTAAAATTGTGCGTGTTATTTTAGCCTATCCATTCTATTTGCGTGATGTTTAGGTAAATAAGGATAGCCGTAGAACTAGTTTTAATATAGGTTGTGACTAGCTTGAAACAAGGAATCTTAAACTTATTTCCTATCTCAATCGAGCTGTACGTATCTTTTGTTCCCACTTTTGGTCTTGAGTTCCTCTTCGTTTGCCTGAATCATTGAAGAGTTCATGAAACAAATTACTTGGAACACATTATTGGAGGACCTTTGATTGAGATGTGTTGAAGTGAATTACCTGAAATGCATTAAAGGAGAATTCACAAACACTGCACTGTCATGTCCAACATTGTTGTTCGCCCGGTTGACTTGGTTACTATTTTTTGCGCGAAACTGTTTTGTTGGTTGAAATTTGTTTATATTCAGGTATGGGTTTGCCTCATCCGGTGAGTTGGCAGCTTTTTCAATTGATGCAAATTTGATTGTCAGCTTATCCATTGTTTATATCACGTTTTCACAATCACTATGCACAAATAATTTCTATATATCCTGTTGGACTCTAGTGTTAGATGTTGGCTACGTTTCACAGGTCGATATTCAAGCCAATTCCGTTGCATGATTTGCTTATAATTCACCAGTGTATGAATCGAATGAAAATTGAGAGACAAACCAAATATGTATGCGAGTAGACAAAACAGGAGTATGTAAACACAATATGAAATAAAACGTTGGAATTGTTGTGTTACATTTGGACTCGATCTACCCTATTTATACATTATGAAACGACACATGCATTTAGAAGTCAACCATCATGTCGTTTCATGAATAACCGTTTATAACTGCCATTCAATGTCTTAACCGAAATAAGTACCAAATAAATAAGGGGTGTTTGGATCAACATGACCCAACCCATTACCTAAGCCCCTTTTGACCCATTCGACTACAAACATAAAATAAACATTGTCTATTAACATACAAGACATTAAAAAGGCTACATCTCCCTCCTAATTCTTGAATGTTAAAACGCCTTGCTTCCTTGGTCCTTTGTTCTTCACGTGATGACAATGAAGTCACCACTATTCGATGTGCTATCGTCCCTTTCTTCACTTGTTGCATTCTCCATGTTGCTATCTTCCTTGGCATCATCTTGAGCAAACTTGCACTTCCTCCTTGGATACTCTCCATGTGTATCCCCTACTTCAACGCTCATCTTTGCAAAACCAAATGGTACCTTTTGCCCGACCATTTTTTTCCTTGGCTCCTCCTACACCGATCTTTGCGCTTCCTCATAGTAAATCTTGACCAACGCTATAAATTCCCTATAGCATTCTTTAACCTCTTGCTCATCCTCTCGTGCCAATCCCAATAACTGAGCAACATCACGCCATTTGTTGTTGAACGATACATTCATATAACCACCCAAATCGTCCACAAATTTATACAACCCCAACAAGTCTACTTTTATTACCCCAATAACCGGCGGTAATTTTCCCAACACATCTTGACCTAAGTACCCTAGGTAAAACCATTCCAACAACTCCAAAAACTTCTTTCCCAATATTTCCCAGTTTTTAAAAACTAATTTGTCGATTTTAATCAAATTTAAAAAAGACAAAAAACGGGGAAAGGTGTTTACCTTCATGTGATATAGTGTCCCGTTTAGACTTAGATATTCGTCGTCAATATAATCTTGACTGTCCTCCCTATCCATCTTCAAGTCTTCCATCCCTTTGATTAACGAGCATGCATCACTTGGATCAGTTGACTTATAATATTCCTCCAGGAATTTATTGTGCCTCTCGATCATGCTTCCATCACCATTTTCCATCGTGCCTTCCTGCACGTCTAATGATCCTTCACCATTGTCGAACATGTATTTCAATCGACATGTCCCATTCCCATAAGTCAATACGAAACCTTGATCCTCTAGTTGGTCGATGCTCAAAACATTTAACGTGATCTCCGGTGTATAGAGCATGTTTGGAATCACTAATCCTCCTTCCTTGGTTTCTACAATGGCCTCTCCAACGCCATAGGAAAAGATAAACTTCTTTTCCATTTCTTCCTTGCCCTCCATCTTGAACCTATTGATCATTCGACTAAACAAAGTCCTCGTGGGACTCATGTGTTTCTTATAGGCTCCACTTACAAACCAAATATTGTTCTAATTGCCTTGGTCCGATCCCTCGACCATGTAATCTGTTGTAACGTGCACTTTCTTCGTCCCATAATTGAGTTCTTCATGCATTCTTGATGTAGCAGGCTTCATCATGATTTGTTCTTGATTGATATCTTTGGTTTTCTTGTTGGTACACTTCCAGTATACGTGACCCCTTGTTTTGCAAATAAAACACCGTGCCCTTTTCTCTTTTTTTATAAGGTGGCGCCTCCTAATTTGATGCAGGACAGTTGGGATGTAGAGGAGTTGTAGGATACAACTTCCTGTATCGTATCCTTTAGTAACCGTTTTCCCTCAGGGGATAAGTACTTCTTTTGTTTCCCCCATCTTGGCGCGTTTGAAGTGTTTTCCCATTGCAAAACTTTTTATTTAATGTCACTTGGTCATGCTTTTGAATTGGCTCGTTCCAGGCTTCAGAACTTGGGCTCTGGTACCAATGTTGGCTACGTTTCACACGTCGATATTCAAGCCAATTAAGTTGCATGATTTGCTTATAATTCACCATTGTATGAATCGTATGAAAATTGAGAGACAAACTAAATATGTATGCGAGTAGACAAAACACGAATATGTAAACACAATATGAAATAAAACGTTGGAATTGTTGTGTTACATTTGGACTCGATCTACCCTATTTATACATTATGAAACGACACATGCATTTAGAAGTCAACCATCATGTCTTTTCATGAATAACCGTTTATAACTGCCATTCAATGTCTTAACCGAAATAACTACCAAATAAATAAGGGGTGTTTGGATCAACATGACCCAACCCATTACCTAAGCCCCTTTTGACCCATTCGACTAACAAACATAAAATAAACATTGTCTATTAACATACAAGACATTAAAAAGGCTACATTAGACACTCTTTGCTATTTGAAGACATCGTCTTACTCAAAGAAGCTTCTTCCCACTTTTGTCAAATCTAATGAATGAAACTAATTTCTGTATATTCTCAATTATGAATTCAAAACACATTTTATTCGTAAACTAAGAATGATTTATGGTCTTTTAGACGTATGTGGGTTGCTCTATGCAAAGCTTGATATTTCAATCGATTGTTCACATAATTTCATCAATGCACTAAAAAAAAGATTAGCGTTATAGTTCTTGCAGTGATTGATATATTAGTCATTTTTTTGTTGTGTGCAACTACCTAATTTGGGTTTTCTAGGATTAATTGAGATCATCTTATCTGGAAAAGAAACGTCACAATTCACCGGTCCTTTGATTGTCATTGTCGAACAATCAAGGTATCGTTGTTTTGTTAAGACTTAATAGTTTGATATATACATGGTTTTCAAAACCAGAATGGACTTTCCGTTTCTATTAAAGCAGATACCAATTAGTTATATACTATATATGTATCCTCTATTCGTTATGTATCTACAAATGGCTGTAAATCGAGCTGATCAATCAGTTAAGTCTCATGTGTTGTTAATCATTAATCATTATTTTTTGTATTGATTCTATTGGAAGTATAATTTGACTTGTTTATTAATTAAACATTGATGACATATATAATTCCTTTGGATTATTCTAGATACAAATCTTAAACCTTGCTAGGCATATCAACTAATAACAAAGCCCAATGGCTTAATAATATACGTCTAACACTCCCTCGCAATTTAAACGGGAAAGGACTGAACACTCAAAATGATACGAACTCCTCAAAAAGCGCAACAGGCAAACCCTTGGTAAAGATGTCATAATGAGATCGCACATGACGTACACGAACCTGTCCTTGAGCAACTATATCACGAACAAAATGTATATCAATCACCATGTGTTTGGTCCGTTGATGTTGAACATGATTAACATTCATATAAATGACACTAACATCGTCACAATAGACAAGTGTGGCAGACAATAGTAATGTATGAAGCTCACTAATAAAGAATACGTAGCCAAGCAGTTTCAGCAACAGCATTAGCAACATCTCTGTACTCAGCCTCAACTCTCGATCTAGATAGTGTATGTTGATGCTTTGAGGACCATGAGACGAGATTATCCCCCAAGAAAGCACACTAACCAAAAGTAGAATGCCTAGTAGAAAGACATCCAGCCTAATGAGCATCCACGAATATAGTGAAGAACTCGCTTGAGGGCTGAAAAATGATGCCCTCAAAAGGATCATGCATACGAAGGGACACCTGTTGTATTGTATAGGAAATATTTGGACGAGTAAATGTCAGATACTACTGCAATCTACCTGCAAGACTACGGTATAAAGTAGGATCAGAAACCGGATCCCGTCAGTACCAAGCTTTGTGTCTGAGTCAAAACCAAAGTCCGAGTGGGATTACAAGTAGCCATATTGGGATTAGAGGTATTCATGTTATTCTCATATCAGGAGTCTAAATTATTAGTTAACTAATCACTCAAATCATAATTTCATGAGATCTAATAGTCATCACAGTATATTTTGTACATTAAGATTGGGTGTAAATGCGTAATGGTGGTGGTTACCACCACTTCCACATTATCGTTACATCATCTCTCGTCGTCTCTACCCATCGTGTTCTACCACCTTTCCCCCGTATTATTTAGCACATTTCTTACCATCTATCTATACCATGGTTAAACACACATACACCACACAAAACACGGAGGAAAAAAAAAAAAAAAAAAAGATGAGAGACCAAGCGTTCGCAAGTGCCCTTGTTGCTTCACGACACGTCAACCACGACTCACCACGCGTCAACCTCGATTTCCTTTCTTTTTGCTTCACCACACTTCAACCTCGACTCACCGTAATAGTGCTTCACGTATGAAATGGGAAAAGGATGGGAGACCAAGCGTGCACAAGTGCCCTTGTTGCACCTATGATGCAAGTTTCTTTATTTGTTATTCTTGGAGCAACTGTGGTCTCTCTTTTTTTTTAACTGATTAATCGACAGGGTTTAAAGTCGCTGTCACACGGTCTTAAATCAGGTCAAGCTCTCCTTTTTTGGAAGGAAAGAGGATTTTAATTCGTGACGTCACATATATGCTTGGATGATGATAGTCACAAACCTGGCCCTTTGCCAACTCGGACAACTGGTGGTTAAAGATTATCGATACTTGTTTTAAATATTTATCTATTCATTCAACATTTTTTTATAGCAAAAGAAGGCGTTTTAGTTGGTCAATTGGAGCTTTTTGGTCGTGAGATCAACAGAACATCCATCATTTGGTAGTTCTAATGACTTTATATTATCTACTATTCCCAATTATAATGTCTTCATTCATATATTCAACTAAAGGCCGGTGGGTCGAGCCAACTAATAGTTAGGAATCAGCCATCACACTACTACAAAAAAGGGCATAGAGCCCGGTTGAAATTGGTCATAGAGCCCGGTTTTGCCTACGGGCACAAAAGGGAGGGGACTCTATTCGAAATGCTTATAGAGCCCGGTTTGAAAAACGTGCTCTATTTGTAGTTATAGGGCCCGGTTTTGTACTTAAAAACATGGCTCTATGTGAATAAAAAAAAAACAAAAACAAAAAATATATATATATATATATATATATATATATAGAATCTAGATCAAATAAGATCAAACTTAAAGTTGTTAAAATGAGATCGAACTAAAATTTGACAAGAGATACTCTCCCTACAATAAAAATAATTTTTTTATTTACTGCAACTAAAATTGTTAAAGTTTCAATAGATTTCTTTTTAAAATTTACAAAACCTAGGTGATACACTTTGATTAAAAGTTTAATGTGTATCAGGTTTTTGTATGTGTATCAGGTTTTGGAATATATATTAGTGTAATGTGTATCAGGTGTATCACTAATCCAAACTCATGTATCATTTGGTTATTAGTTGCTAAAATGTTAATTTGTATTAAAATATTTTTTTTTGTGTATGATTGCTAAAATTGTTATTTATAAATGTTTTAGTGGTTTTTTAGATTTGATCTTATTTTTACAACTTTAAGCTTGATCTCACATTAACCCTCCCCTATATATATATATATATATATATATATATATATATATATATATATATTGCACGAGATAATTTTATGCCAATATCAGCCATGAAGGAATTTGTTTCTCTTCTTTTCCAAAACAAACATAGCATTGATTCAAATAAGAAAGATCCATTGATATTACAACTCTGTTGATACACATTGAGCTTGCCTACTGTTTGATTACTCTTGCAAACAACAGAACCAAAAAGATACAAACCAAATTTATTAACTACTTGAACATAAATGAAAGTAAAACATACAAGATTGACGTCACTGTAAATCTCGTTATTGTCACTGCCTTTGAGTAACTCAACACAAACAGACGGGGTTTGATGAAGTAGATGTCGTCCCCAACCTGCCTTTAGAATTAAGAATCACTCCACATGACAAATACATAATAAATCTTGACTTTACCGAGCCAAGTACAAGCTCTAAACAGTGGAGAAGAAATCCAGGAATTTCATAAGACAATTGACGAAACGATCCACATTGCAACCTCGAAGCGAGTCTTGACTCTCAAATACTTCTTCTAATACTATTGCCTCCCGCTGTCACGGTTGTTGAACCTGGTGAGTTAGTGTTGCCGTTCATTATGGTACCACTGCATTGACAATTACAACAAATCATACATCTGACAAGATGATTACAAAAAACCAAATCCTAATTAATAAAACATAACGATTGCCATATGTTATATATACCTATTATGGGTCATGCAATAAAATCAAACCGATTAACATTTGTCACAGCTAACTTAGGCTCGGTGTTAAGGTTATGTGCCTAATATGTGCGCAAAATCAAACCGATTAATAAACAGAACCAATAGTCAAGAATGTAAACATTTGACTTGAGGAATGTAAATATTTACTTGCTTCAGAGATGGTACTAAAATCATGTTCGAAAGTCATAAAAACACGACAATCCCTTTCAAAGAAGCAACAAAACACCTACGAATCTGCTGAGCTGAACTTGTGAGTCTGCTGTCATTTATCATCCAATTAGTCAGATGGACCTAAAACATATTATAATTGATATAAGAGGTAAAAACCACTAGACACTTACAGAGAAAAACAAATTTTCTCTCGCTGCAGTATTCTAATAAACGCAAAATTTGTCCGGATCTTTCTCTAGCTTCTGCATGACTGAACATGCTCTTTCTAGGCTTACTCGAGGCAGTGCAAGTGCTTGTTGTCTGAACTCTGCAATATGATCTTTCAACAATAAGAAGTTCTGCTATATATCTCCCTAGTTCTAGCAGATCCCATCACAACCTTCAGGTATACATTAGAAGACTAAAGAGTGATGATACAATAACATCAGTGTACATTTAAGCGCATACGCAATATATCAACAAAATGGGATAATAAATTAAAGAAATAAATCTTACTTGAATCAACCACTCCATATATAAAACCCACTCCATGTATGAAACCATTTTAATTAACATGTCCTGTTAATTTTTAACAGCTACAACATAGACATCAGATTCATTTAGACCATGACTCCTAATCCATGACTTTTCTATGCTAAAAATAGTCAAAATAATCAACATAGTCAAAAGCTAAACTACTATCAATTTTAATGATTTCAACCTAAATATACATACATACATACATACGAGTACAAAGATACAACCAATTTATGAAGTAAGCATCTATTTTTCCATGAAATATATATCTTAAAACTAGGTCAAAAATTGGGTTTAACTTTAAAAAAAATGTTCCATAAGTATGAAAGATTTATGAAAGATCACACACACTAACCTTTTGAATAGTGGCCAAGGTAGTCACAATCGAAACATGAGGTCAAGGCAGGAGCAAATAGGTTGGGTTTTGGGGGAGAAGATATCAAGATAAGGTGAGATCTGATGTTGGGGTTAAATTTGGGTGTAATCGAGATTTGGGAGGGAGATGGAAAAGTGAAACTGGGTTTTGGGGGGAAATGAAAATTTAAGTTGAGTTTTGGGGTTTATGTTTTGGGGTGGGGGAAATTTGGAAATTTTGGTTGAGTAGTTAGTAAAATAGAGCCCGGTCGTGTTGAAAAAAACATGGCTCTAATGATTTTTAACATAAAGCCCGGTTTTGTTAAAGAGAACATGGCTTTATATAAGGAATAGAGCCCGGTTTTTAAACAAAAAATACGGCTCTAACATTATTCAACATAGAGCCCGGTTTTGTAAGAAAAAACATGGCTCTATACCTTTTTCCACAATCCGAAATCTCTTTAGAGCCCGTGTTTCATTAAAACCGGGCTCTATTAAAGGGGCTCTATGTTCATTTTTGTAGTAGTGCATCCCGCCTCCACGGTCGGCGCCAGCACTAATTCTCTATATGGGTCCCTTAATAGGGACATGATATATGTATCAACCCCACTTTATGTGAAAGCGTATTTATAAAATTTAACATCATGCACTATATAAACCTTTATTGAAGGGGGTGATTTGCACACTCCCAAAATTGATTGGAACACTCACATTTTGAGTGTTTAGATATTTATACCCTCACATATTTTAAGTTATGTTTATCTTGTAAGGATATAAATGTTCAACCACTCAAAATTTGAGTGTCCTAATCATTTTTTGAAGTGTGCAAATCACCTCTCTTTATTGAACCATCGAGTGATCATAGGTTTATCAAGTCAACCATCACATTTCTTTTGACTTTTAGGGCCTCTTTCTCTAAGAAAAAAAAGTTCTTACTAAAAAATGGTGAAGTTATTGGCAGTTGGTTGCATAAGCATTGGTGACTCTTTGAGTGGTGCTTCCATCAAGTTTTACTTGCATTGGCTGAGTTCATTGCCGCTCTTCTTTTCATGTTTGCTGGTGTCGGGTCAGCAATTGCTTATGGTATGTTCGGTTTTAGCATTACAGATATTGTGTTAAATTATGCGGCTCGCTCTAAAGTTTAGAAGTGACATATTAATCTAGTAAACACTTAAACTGACCCGAGAAACATATATAAACTACTGTTAGCTAGTAGTTTTGAAGCGAGCTGAGTTTGGCGTATTTGTATACCCACTCAGCTCAAAATTGTGTATAGTATACTCTAATACCCGCACAAATGTTTGAAGATAAATTCAGCTATCTTACAACTATCTTACAACATGGAAAAATGACCAACACATGCATGTTCCAGTTTGATAAATATGTTCTATTATTTATTGAGCTAGTTTGAACTAACTTAGCATTGAGAAATTCACTTGTACCTAAAAGCGCCATTTCCTATAAGTGTATAACGATATAAGTTGACTACAAACAAAGTAATAATATTAATGATCAAGACTATGTTATGGAACAATTTTGTGTGCTAATTAAAAACGTTTAATTTCTAAAAATTTGCAGGCAAGCTCACATCCGATGCAACACTAGACCCTGCTGGGCTAGTCGCAATAGCAATAGCCCATGCACTTGCTCTTTTTGTAGGTGTGCCCATGGCAGCGAACATCTCTGGTGAGCATTTGAACCCGCTGTTACATTCGGTTTGGCAATTGGTGGTAACATCACACTATCAGTACCGGTCTATTTTACTGGATAGCCCAATTGCTTGGTTCAACTGTTGCTTGCTTCCCCCTACAATTAATTCGTTACTGGTGGCTTGGTAAGTTTTTTTTTTTTTTTTTTTTTTTTCATTCGTAGAAAAAGTAAAAAAAAGTGGTTAGTTTTCCATAAAAGCATAGTGATTATTTTTTTTAAAGACTACTAAAACGAGCGTTTACCACAGGGTTTGGGTCCCAATGGTATCCCATGTGTGAGAATGTCAACCAAATGGTTGTGGGTTCAAGTCCTGCTTAGTACATTGTGAGATTGATTTGTTGTGTATATTTTGTGAGATAGTTTCGTTAAAAAAAAATTTGGAAAATTCTTGGATGCTTACTTACATATTTGGTATTTGATAGGCTGTCCCAACACACGGAGTTGCTGATGGCATGAGTAGTCTTCAAGGAGTCCTATTTGAGATCATAATAACTTTTGCTCTAGTATAGTTTATGCAACCGCAGTCGACCCTAAGAAGGGAGCTTTAGGAACCATAGCACCAATTACGATTGGATTCATTGTTGGAGCCAACATTTTGGCTGCTGGACCTTTCAGTGGTGGATCAATGAACCCTGCTCGATCATTTGGACCCGCTTCTGTTAGTGGAGACTTCTCTCAAAATTGGATTTACTGGGTCGGTCCATTGATCGGTGGTGGCTTAGCTGGGTTAATCTATGGGGATATATTCATTGGATCATATGAGGCACTTCCAGCCGCTGGAGACTATGCATAAGGGACCTCCTATCTGTCTCGCTTTGTAATATCCTCATGGTTCGAAATGCGAATGAGAATTCATATAATCATATGATTAACTAGTAATGTTCTTATTTATTGTTGTCATTATATTATTATATTTTCGTCTCAAAATAGTTAAATAGCCTTGCAATGACTAACTATGTTATTATGGCTATGTGTTGTGAGTTTGTGACAGGGCATCTCTGTTGGTGGTGTGTTCGCCCAGCAGCAGGGTAAGATAATCAATGTCAGCAGAAACAGCTATCAAATCAGCAGAAACAAATACCACTAGGTGGTTACCGGATATCACTTGGAATCGTGTGAGCACTTTCTAAAGTAAACTATTCGACCCTAATGCCTGGGTTACATGAATATCTACTTGGGATAAGACCAAATGCAGTTATAGAATTAGGCACAATTCAATAACCATTTCGCTTATAAGTGTTTAGTGTTTTCTGTGTATTTCATGCATAATCAGATATACTATTTATAGGACATTACTCTCAGCCGTTCAAATGAAATTATGAGGATTAATCGACCCATTAATCACCTCATAACTATCCCCATTATAGCCGTTAGTGGTTACATGTCCAATTAAACGTGGTCATTAAGCAGTTGTAACTGCCATTTAGCAGTACTTTAACACTAGCAGTACTTTCATACCTCTAGCAGTACTTTCATAGCACTTCAGTGGAAACACTGCTTCAGTGGAAACACTGCCTATCAGTGGAAACACTGCTTATCAGTGGAAACACTGTTTATCAGTGGAAACCACAAGCAATACTTTCCACAAGCAGTACTTTCTACTAGTACTACCAATACAAACCACTATAAGAGTCAGGGTGTTCATGGACCTTATGGGTGTACACTCCGTACCTCCTAACCCATTACAAGGTATGAACTAATCCCACAAGTGCACTAAATTTTCCAACAATCCTCCCCAAATTTAGTTCACTTCCTTTGCATAAAAACCAAACATTAAACAAAACATGTGCATAAACGAAAATGTCCTGAGGATTGAATTTCCATCTTAGTAAATTACACGTTCAAATATTCGAGAATCAGGGTGTTCTAAGAATTGAACCCTTCAACCCATTTGAATACCTGAAGATAAAATACACACAAGTTTTCAAACACTTAACAGCTCCTGACACTATACAAGCCATGTGTCCATATCCAAATTCATAAATGTTGTAAAAGCTAAAAGTCCAAAGCTTCCTGAAGCGGCAAAATTCAACATTTACATAGGTGGTTCCTCTTTAGTCATGCTCCTGCCAAGCACTTTTTCAAAGAAAATTAACCATTAAGAAGTAAAAACTTCATCCTCCTTTCAGCAGGTTATGAGCACAACCTTGGGATGTAAATAAACATGTGCTCCAGTCCACTGAATGTTCAGCTTTCCACATTGAACTCAGCTCCCAAGTTTCCTTAGGATGGAGTTGGGTGTCCTAGCATTCAGTGACTAAGTTGGCTTAAACCCATCCCTTTAGCAGACTTTATTACCAAGTCTCTAGCCAAACCCTTCGTCAAGTGATCAGCTAAGTTCTGTTGAGATCTAACAAACTCTATAGATACCACCCCATTCATGATCAGCTCACGAATCATGCTATGTCTGACACCTAAGTGTCTAGACTTACCATTGTACATTTGGCTATAAGCCTTAGCCAATGTAGCTGCACTATCACAACGGATAGAAATAGGTGCTATAGGTTTAGGCCACAATGGAATCTCAAGAAGCAAGTTTTTCAACCATTCAGCTTCTTTACCAGCAGCTGCTAAGGCCACAAATTCAGATTCCATTGTTGAACTGGTGATGCAAGTTTGCTTCTTGGATGCCCAAGAAATTGCACCTCCACCAAGTAGGAATACCCAGCCACTGGTAGACGAATTGTCTTCAGTGTTACTGATCCAACTTGCATCAGTGTAACCTTCCAACACTGATGGATAACCAGTATATGAAAGACTATAATCCATAGTTATCTTCAAATACTTCAGTACCCTGTGAACTGCTTGCCAATGATGAGCACTAGGATTACTAGTATACCTGCTCAATTTTCCCACTGCAAAACCAATATCAGGTCTTATACAAGTCATGGCATACATCAGGCAGCCAATTACCCTAGAATACTCAAGTTGAGAAACAGCTTTGCCATTATTAGGCATCAGCTTCTCACAAGTATCCATAGGAGTACTCACAGGAGTACAATCAAAGTAATTGAATTTCCTCAATACCTTCTCAATATAATGAGACTGAGAGATAGAAATTCTATTACTTTCATGTTTAATCCTTATGCCAAGGATAACATCAGCCTCCCCCATGTCCTTCATGGAAAACCTTGATGACAAAAATTCATTTATCAAGTCAACCTGATTTTGGTCAGTGCCAAAGATCAACATGTCATCAACATATAGACAAATGATGACTCCTTTACCAGATTCATCAAATTTGCTATATACACATTTGTCAGCTTGGTTAAGAACATAACCACTAGACAAAACCACTTCATCAAACTTTTGATGCCATTACTTAGGTACCCGCTTCAATCCATAAAGAGACTTAATCAGTTTACACACCTTGTTTTCATTGCCAAGCATGATGAAGCCCTGAGGCTGGTTCATATAAATCTCCTCTTCCAATTCACCATTCAAGAAAGCTGTTTTCACATCCATCTGATGAATAACCAGATTGTGAATAGATGCCATAGCAATCAGCAGTCTTATGGTACTGATACGAGAAAGAGGGGCATAAGTATCAAAATAGTCCATTCCTGACTTTTGTTTAAAGCCCTGAATGACTAGTCTAGCCTTGAACTTTTCAATAGTTCCATATACCTTCATTTTCTTTTTGAAAATCCATTTGCAACCCAGAGGTTTGCAACCAGGAGGTAGATCAACCAACACCCAAGTGTTGTTGCCCATGATAGAATCCATCTCATCATTGATTGCTTCTTTCCAGAAAACAATATCCTGGGACTTCATTGCTTCTTCAAATGTCTTGGGATCATCCTCAACAATGAAGCAATAGGAGTATTGGTCTGAAACCTCATCCCTTGTTCCTTCAACTAAGTATAGTTGAAACTCAGGTCCAAATGACTTTGGAGTCCTAACCCTTTTGCTCTTCCTGAGCACAGGTTCAGGTTGTTGTACCACAACCTCATTAGGGACCACATATGGTTCATCATCAGGGACCTCTAATACACCAGTGTCATGAGTTCCATTAGGAATCCTCTGAGTTGGTCTAGGGACTGATGAGAATCTATTCTCATCAAAGTCTGCATCCCTTGATTCAATAATGGAGTTAATTGAAACATATTCATTAGGTTCAATAACATAGAACCTAAAAGCCTTGTAATGCTCAACATATCCAACAATGATGCAATTAATGCCTCTTTTACCCAAAGTCTTTAGCTTTGGATCAGGGAGTCTTACAACAGCCCTACAACCCCAAACCCTGAGATAGTTCAGGTTGGGTTTCCTTTTAGTCCAGAGTTCATAAAGGGTAACCTTGTTCCTTTTGTTAGGAACCCTATTTAATAAATAGCAAGCAGTTAACATAGCTTCACCCCAGAACCCTTGACTCAGTCCTGAATAGGACAACATGGAATTAACCATCTCCTTCAGCACCCTGTTTTTCCTTTCAGAAATACCATTTTGCTGAGGAGTATAAGGGGCAGTCGTTTTATGGATTATTCCAACAGACTGAAAGTACTGAGTATCCATGTACTCACCTCCCCCATCAGTCCTTAATCTTTTGATTAAAGGCCCAAGTTGTAATTCAACTTCAATTTTAAACACTTTGAATTTATCTAATGCTTCATCCTTGGTATGTAACAGATAGACATAACAAAATCTAGAAGCATCATCAATAAATGTCACAAAGTACTTCTTATTCCCCAAAGAAGGAGTGACATGCAAATCACACAGGTCACTGTGAATAAGCTCCAAGATCTTAGTCTCATGACTAACACCCTGAAAGGGTTTCTTGGTTATCTTGGTCAACATGCAAGTTTTACACTTTTCAGTGTCCATGTCAAAAGCAGGGATTAAGCCATCCCTAGACATATCTTGCATCCTTTTATAGTGAACATGGCCAAGTCTAGCATGCCAAAGGGTAGAGTCAGTCTGGTCATATGTGGTCACAAAAGCTGAAATAACACTATCAGTGGTAACATTAAGCCTGAACATTTGATTACATAAATAACCAAAACCAATAAAAACACCATGCTTGGAAAGCACAAATTTATCAGACTCAATAACTTGTTTATAACCATAATTATTCAAAATACTACTTGAAACCAAGTTCTTCCTGATATCAGGAACATGAATAACATCAAACAAAGTTACAATCTTTCCTGAACTAAACCTAAGATCTACACAACCACGACCATGCACCAAGGCTGTTGACTCATTTCCCATGAGAAGAATAGAACCATCATTCAGTGACTCATAAGTCTTGAACCAGCTTTTATCTTTACACACATGAACTGTTGCACCAGAGTCAACCCACCACGCAACATCATCATCCTGCACCTAAAAAGATTCAGATACATATGTAACATAATAAATCTGAAAAGACTTATTAAACATATTCTGACCTTTCAGTGAGTTGGCTGAACCACCACTCCCTGAACCATTAGTGCCTGATCCATTGGCTTTACCACCAACTTTAACACCTTTGCAGTCCCTTTTAATGTGACCAGTCTTGCCACATTTCCAACAAGTAGGTGTTGCCTTCTTGTTAGGATATGCTCTTGTGTTATCATGATATTTGCGTTTGCCTTTGTTGTCATTGTACCTGTTGTAGTTGTTATGCTACACCATATTGAAAACAGATGGTCCAGCAGCATTGCTACTCTTTGGCTTGTCATTATCCTGCACCTTGAGAGATTCCTCAATGCGCAGATGACTACCCAACTCAACCAGAGTTAACTCCTCCTTCTTATGTTTCAAGGTATGCTTGAAATCTTTCCAAGAAGGAGGGAGTTTGTCAATAACACAAGAGACTGAAATAGCCTCATCCATGTGCATATTGTGTTGTGTAAACCTTCCAAGTATTCCAAGAAGTTCATTGTATTGTTCCATAACTGGTCTTGAATCAGTCATTTTGTAATTTGTGAAATTACTAACAAGGAACTTCTTACTTAATGCATCCTCAGCCATATATTTGGCATCCAAGGAATCCCACAGTTCTTTGGAAGATTCAAAGTTCTGATAAATATCAAACAAAGAATCAGACATACCATTCAGAATAAGACCTCTGCATATGTAGTCATCATTCTCCCACTTGCTCCTCCTCCTGATCTGCTCAACCGTAGCATCATCCCCATCATCAGGAATTGGAGTGGTCAGCACATAGACCACACTCATGCTTGACAGCAAGAAGTGCATCTTCTTCTGCCATCTCCTAAAGTCCACCCCTTCAAACTTATCCAGCTTAGCAAAGTTTGAAGCCATGTGTTTCATCACAGCAGATGCCATTGATTATCACAAAATAGTTTACTTTGATTGTTGGTGGTGTGTTCGCCCAGCAGCAGGGTAAGATAATCAATGTCAGCAGAAACAGCTATCAAATCAGCAGAAACAAATACCACTAGGTGGTTACCGGATATCACTTGGAATCGTGTAATCACTTTCCAAAGTAAACTATTCGACCCTAATGCCTGGGTTACACGAATATCTACTTGGGATAAGACCAAATGCAGTTATAGAATTAGGCACAATTCAATAACCATTTCGCTTATAAGTGTTTAGTGTTTTCTGTGTATTTCATGCATAATCAGATATCTTATTTATAGGACATTACTCTCGGCCGTTCAAATGGAATTATGAGGATTAATCGGTCCATTAATCACCTCATAACTATCCCCATTATAGCCGTTAGTAGTTACATGACCAATTAAACGTGGTCATTAAGCAGTTGTAACTGCCATTTAGCAGTACTTTAACACTAGCAGTACTTTCATACCTCTAGCAGTACTTTCATAATACTTCAGTGGAAACACTGCTTCAGTGGAAACACTGCCTATCAGTGAAAACACTGCTTATCAGTGGAAACACTGTTTATCAGTGGAAACCACAAGTAGTACTTTCCACAAGCAGTACTTTCTACTAGTACTACCAATACAAACCACTATAAGAGTCAGGGTGTTCATGGACCTTATGGGTACACTCTGTACCTCCTAACCCATTACAAGGTATGAACTAATCCCACAAGTGCACTAAATTTTCCAACAATCTCCGACATATCTAGGAAAACAATTTAGCCTTCTTGAGCTATCTAATGCTGGAGCCTAATTTGGAGAATTTACAATGATGGATTGCCCACTAGATGTAATTTTGATTTCTAGGTTGTAACTTGACTAAATCTCTAGTTTGTGATGATAAAATCGTCATCATCTTTTCAAAGATTGCTTCATCGCTCGGATTTTCCAAATAATTTGACTGGTGTTAGCACTTGGGCTAAACTGTCCGGCATCCCCAAATCATCAAAACCTTATTTAGACACAATTGTTCAAACTCGTAAATTAAGTGGCCAAAATATTAAAAACCACATTAAAAAAAAATAATAATAATAATAATAATAATAATAATAATAATAATAATAATAATAATAATAAATAAATAAATAAATAAATAATAATAAATAGTAATAATAAAATAAAAAGTCAAAAATGCAATGCTTGGATAAAAAAAACCCTCCAATAAAAGATACTTTAGCAGATAACATTAGTTGCATCTTTGTCTCATTCATGGATTTATCAGGCCACTTTATTTATGTTTGACCAATTAAATTAATACTAGCAGGGTACCCGCACGTGGCAGCGGCGGGTATTTTAAAATAAAAATTTTTGATGAATAATATGTTTTAGTTTATTATGTTCTTTTTAACAATTAATTTACGGATATCAAAAATTTTGTATAGCCCGTGCCCGTTCGGGCTCGAACCCGTTGGCCCGTGTCTGCTCGGGCTCGAGCCCGTTTGGTCCGCGCCCGTTCGGGCTCAAGCCCATTTGACCCGTTGCCCGTTTGAGCTTGAATATTTGTATAATGTGATTTATTATTTGTAGTAGTGAAATTTAATGCAGGAATTGTGTTTAATTTGGTTTTACAATATGCTTGATAATTTGTACTAGTATTTCTTATGTAAGGGGTGTTTTAATAACTGTATTAAAAGTATTTATTGACCAGTTAAATAATTGACTACATTAAATAGCATTAATGTGGTCTTTTGTTGTACACTATGCTTCTTGTCTTGTACGTCTGAAAATTATGTGCATTAAAGTGTTGTACACTATGTTTCTTTTCTTGTAAGTAGTAGTCATTAATAACATTAACCACTTTAATAGCCTTAATGTTGTAAGTCTGAAAATTACATCATGCTTATTTTGTTGTACACTATGCATATTTGTTATAAATCTGAAAATTGGTTGCAGCTATTGTACATTGTGCTTACATGGTTGTAATTTTTGGTGAAGGGTGTTTTTAATAGCATTAATGTTGTTTGATAGAATTTTGGTCTTAAAATGACACCACGCTTTATTTTGTTGTACAATATGCTTACTTTGTTGTAATTCTGAAAATTGGATGCATTAAAGTGGTGTACATTATGCTTATTGTCTTGTACGTCTTAAAATTAAGAGTGAGGTGCCTTCGTGCATTATATGTAGTATAGATATAGATACCAATGAATGTTTGTAGTTGTTCTTGGTAATCTTTTTGACTAAACACATGTAGACAACGATATAAAGCTCTTTTGTTTGCCACTTTGCCTTACTAAGAATGTTGAAACTGGTAAATCATTTTGACTACACTTATGTAGAAAACTACAGAATTCTCTCTGGTTATCTTTACAAAGAATGTAAAAACTTTCGTAAAATATCACATGATGCCTACAAATAAGGATAGCCATTAATATACGAGTAGGAGTAGCATAAATATGTTGTCGCTTACTTTATTACAAGGCATCTCAAAGTCGTCTTGTATGTTGTTTCTAAGGTCGAGCGAGGTAGGGGGCTTATGGCTCTCATCTTTTGAAGGCCTCAAATTATATACTTTTCGGGAAATAATGTGCATGATTAAACTCATGTCTAGAATTTTTTTATCTAATAAAACAAAACCTCAAGCGGGGACTCTCGTATTTCAAAAAAAAAAAAACAATTTTTTCCTTATTTAGTAATAATTATTTTAATTTGTCTTTTTCCCTGTTTTTGAAAATAATTAAACCTAATTATTTCCTAATTTGCTTCACTAATCTTAACTACATAAAATGTAAAAATGGTCAAAAGTGAAAAGTTGAATTGTTGAAAAGTCAAATGTAAGAGAAAATCCCCTGCACTCCTCAAAAGGCTTGAGTGTTCCCCTACACGCTCACAATAATCGGTTCTCAATTTTCAGTTTCAATTCACCCATTAATGTCGATGCATTCAAAATAATATCCAAAAATAACCATTTTATCCATGTATCTTTCATTCAACCATTAACAACAACCCTAAGAAGTTAAATCTTTGCCGGTGGTTTTGTTGTAGGCCAAACCGAAAAATTGGTAAGTATCATTTATAATTTGTATGTTTTTTATTGCCGGTGGTTTTGGGTTCATACTCTGCATAATTTATATATATTTGTTTACTGTTTATTGTGCCTATCCATTTTGATGTGCATAATTTGTATTTTTTTTTATTTACTGTTTATTTGATGCATTTAATCACCAATTAAATCATTATTGTATCAAATAATTTTTTTTAGGGGAAACTGATTTTAAGAATTGAGGGTCATCTAAATGTATGATTCTATTTTTTGCTGGATCTTTTTTTGAAGCTATTTTTTGGATGGTACTTTTGTAGCAGATTTGTTAATCTGTTTGAATAAAGGCTCTACATCTCATGATCAATTTTTTGCAGCTGGCAAGCTGGCAAAAGCCACGGGTATGCACATCTACTTATCTACTTCTTTTTTGCTAATGTATGATGCATGAATTATTTTTCTGTGATGAAAATGTGTTTTATTTTTAAGGTATGCTTTCATTGAGTTTAAGTCACAAGATTCTTTAAGGAAGGCGTTGGGTGTTACTGGAGCTCGTCTTCGCAAAACACTAAAAATATCTGTTGCGTTGGGGGATCCGAGCAGGCGAAGGTTTGGAGGTGGTAGGACGAATGGTCGTCGTGCCGATGGACGTCGCTTTTAGGTACAAACTTGTTTCAGTTTCACTTTTTTACTTGCTTTTCTAAAGAATAGTATCAAATTGTGGTTATTTTTTTGAGTGCTCCTATGAAGACGTGTGTTTCTATTTTGTCCTCCATTCTGTTTTTGCATAACTATGGCCCACATGACAGATTGTAGCCGTGGGTTTATGTGTTTATGGGACTTGTCATAATTTATGTTTAACATGAAATCTGTGTTGCTTGTTGAATTTATGAATTAAAGGTTCACATTTCTTGTTTTAGCGTTGTTTTTTACTTTTTAGGGTCAAAACTGGTTATATGGTCTCTGATTTTTATGCGACTTCATGGTCAAAATTATAGTTGACTGACACATTGATAAGGTTTACTCACTCGTATACAATCTTGCTTCATATGTGTTTCAAATTTTGCAACATTTCACTAGGATGTTGGATATTTAACCATACATCTGATCCTCTTTTTTGCTAGATATGAAATAGGGGATCTTCTTACCCAAATCAGTGATATGGTTGTTCTGATGTGTTCTGGTTCTTGTTAGGACTTTTTTGTTAGAAATGCTTGTGTCTCTATGCGGATATATTTGTTCTTAAATTGTTAATAAAAAAACAAGCTATGTTAATATTACTTACATATTCCTATCTTTTTATTATTTGTTCATTACAACCTGCCATTTTTTATTTGGAACTGAGAGATATTTATGTCACAAGCAAAACTTAGAGGAGGAAGATATTTAAAAACACGGAACCCGTTAATCCAATTTCACATAATCTCATTAAAACAAATGCAAATACAAAATAAAGTGCATTTTACCGTCACCAGTGGATCATTTGTAGCATTAACACCTGTTACTTTTTGTGCTCAACAACTCCATTTTATCACCATTGCTCCCCTAAAAATTTACTATCACTATATACCAATTTATCAAATTTTCTCAACTTAAACTTGCTTAAGTAATTATACCTTACAACGTCAAACCACTACCTTATAGTGAGAAATAATCACTAAAATAACCATGTTTAAATGAACAATTCCAAACACTACCTTATAGTGCCAACCCACAATTAAATTCCCAAACATTTCTTAATTAACAAGTGTTTATTCAAATAACCACATGTTATATTCTTCACAGCGCTAAAGTTAGTATGTTACCAATAAAGTGAAAAAAGCTACAAGTAATGAATACCGACGTAATATTTCTAGATTCTCAGAATCCACTCTTAAGAGAAGAATGTGTATGTGTTGAACACACAAAATAACATGGATATGATACTCTTTCATGTGAATATAGTAAAGATTTGACTAGCCAAAAGAATCCTGATATCTTTACAAGCTTAAAAAGGTTAATAAAAGGTTACCAACCCAATGACGGAATCTATAAGAACTTGGTTGGTAATATATTACCGTAAGCTGCCGTGATGCAAACTTCTGGCTCAAATGCATTAAAGTCAGGAAAAAATGCTTCCTGCATGACATGTAAAAATAAAGTTTGAGCTTGTAAAAGAATATTGAAAGGGAAAAGACAGTGAGCATGTCAGATTAGGTCAGTTACTTTAAGTCAAGTAAACAAGCCTATTAGAGCCTAAGGTGTGGTCACCTAGGTTAAACTTTAACATTTGTCACGTCAGCGGCACATCATATTTAACATTTCACATTAACTCAACAAAAAAACACCCCTTATCATAATATTCTCAAGGTTAAACCTTAACTCAAATATTTTCAAATTCAACCACTAAACTAAAACAAACACTTCATTTATTAAAAAACATAACCTTAACTTAAACATATTACAATACGAAATATAAAATAACTAAAAAAAATTACAACAAAAAAAAATAACGAAACATAGCAAATACTTATTCATCATCGTCGCTCTCTTGTTGTTGTTGTTGTTGTTGTTCAAGATTGTTCTGCCAAACATGCTCCATAAGGTCCATTTGGAGTTGGGTATGTGTTTCTCGGTCGCGTATTTCTTTTGCCTTACGACGCTGAGTATCACATCTTTCGACCCATCTTTGTTGCCTCAAACGTGCTGACGGATCCACCCACATTTCGTTATAGTCACGTAATGCAAATTTTTGATCTTTTATAATCATGTTATGCAAAATAATGCAAGAATACATGATTCTACGTATCTTGACAATTTCCATTTGACGTGCCGGTTGTTGTATTATACCCCAACGTCCTTGAAGCACACCAAAAGCACGTTCAATATCCTTTCGGGCACTTTCTTGTTTCCTTTTACAGTATGTATGTTTTTCGTCAGTTGTTGACGAGAAGGATTTGACGAAAGTTGCCTACTGTGGGTAAATTCCGTCAGCCAAGTAATACCCCTATTCATACCTAGTTCCATTGACCATATAAAGGGCTCTTGGGGAAACGTCAGCAAGAATGTCATCGAATAACGGAGAGTTGTCTAACACATTAATATCGTTATTCGCCCCCGCCATCCCAAAAAATGCATGTCAAATCCATAAATCTTGAGAAGCAACAGTTTCAAGCATAATTGTTGGGTATTTTTTATCACCCCTACCAAATTGCCCTTGCCAAGCCACCGGACAATTTCTCCATTCCCAGTGCATACAATCAATGCTACCAAGCATTCCCGGAAAACCATGACACTCTTCATGTCGTTGATAAATATTTTGAATGTCGGCCCATGTTGGTTTTCTTAAATACTCCGGCATAAACAAATCAATAATGCATTTGTTAAAATTATCAAGACAATCACGCGAAGTATGCTCACCCATTTGCAAGTATTCATCAAACGCATCGGGTGAGGTGCCGTACGCCAATTGGCGTATGGCAGACGTACACTTCATAAGAACACTTAAACTCATTCGACCCGTACAATCGGGTGATTGCCTAAAGAAATTAAAATGATCTGGAATATTTTCGGAAGTATAAGATTCAATACCTTCGACTATTAGCAGAAATAGTTTCCGGCTCATACGAAATCTTCTACGAAAATTCCAGTTCGAATACTTACAACCTTCAATGAAATAGTCGTTACGCAGACGTTCTTCTGCAATCTCACGTTCACGATATATATGGGTACGAGTTACGCGAGGTTGAGATGATTCTTGTTCCAACTGTTGATGATACTCGTACGCGGCCATCATAAATTCGAAGTCAGTTTCGTCATCAACGTCTGACCATTGCTGAAGTAATTCATCAATTTGATTCGGATCTATTGTGAATAAATTTGAATTTGAATTATGGAAGTGTGAGAGGAAGTATATAAACTTGAATTTGAATTATGGAAGTGTGAAAAAAAATGGTGTTTTAGTTGGGTATTTATAGTGGTAAAAAAATGTTTTTGAGATTTTTTTTTTTTTTTTTCAGTAGCCGTTTGATACCGGGGGGAGGGGGGGGGAGGAGGGGAGGAGGTTAGTAAAGTGATTTTTTTTTTTTTTTTTTTTTTTACTTAAACAATGCAAGTAACGCATGTTAACGTGCTATGTTTAACGCCTGTTTAACGTGGAGGTGGGTGTGGGTAACGGGCTATAACGCCCTAGCGTTAACCTTTAACGCTCGTTTGAGCGTTAACATACCGCTCACTCTTAGCATCTTTTCAACTAATACAGTATAGAAGTAGGATAATGAAGATTGAGCAATCAACGTCACATCCTTTTTTTCCCAATTGATTTTAGTGCTAAGTGGGTCAAATTAGTTAATAGATATCAAAATTGATTTGTCAATTCTTAGCTAATTACTACTTAAGTAACAGTCTAGGGTGAACATGTAATTGGTGATTCTCTATTTGAGTGTTCACGATTCTTTGTGTGCACTACTTAACTTTTTTGCAAATTATTCACCTCGATTCTCATAAGTACTAAGCCTATCTCAGGCATTTATATATGAAAGGTTTTAATGGATATTTAAATAATAGTATGTCCGGATTCGAACTCGAGACTTCGGGATTGCACACATTACGTATGAGAATTGATGTACATAATTAATATAAATAAAACGTTATTGTTATTAATTATTAATCACTAAATAAAACATAACGATAGTTAAATAATTAACGAGGTTTGGTTAACGGTCGTTAAATATTAACTAGAAGGACTAAGAATGAAATTAGATGTCGGGAAAGTTCTAGAATCCCCTTGGGATGAATATGGCCGATCGGTGGGGGTTTCCAAAACCCAATCCCACTCTAACTTGGTCACCAAGATAAGTTACCTATAAATACAATTCATTGTATTCATTCATAACCTAATCTTGGATCACCAATAACCTAATTTCTTCTCCTCCTCCTCTCCTCTTTGTGTGGCCGGTCGAATACCCTAACCCCAAGGGTGTTTCGTTTTTGTCTAGCTCAAAGACACAAGTGTTTGGTTTATTTGTGATTCAAGGAACTAGCTTCTCCACATCAAATCGCTATTAGTACGTGTGTACAAGAACGAAGTACAAGCACACTTGAGCTTGTAATCCTTGGTGGTCGATTTATTTGGGTTGGACGATTTGTATAAACCCTAGTTTAGGGTTTTGGGTTTTGTTACTTGATCACATAATCGTTTGATTGCTTGAATTGCTAAAAGGTACGCACTTTCTTGTTTGGTTAATTAATTACATATATTATTCCTATAGTCTTCCGCTGCTTGCTTTGATGATGTATTTGTTTTATGTATAATTGTTATGAGTATAAAATTCCAACAGTGGCATCACGAGCCGTTAATATGATGTAATTAATTACCGAAACACATAAAAATTGGATCTTTATGATTATATGCATGCTTTTTATGGTTTCTAGGGTTTTGAATTCGAAACCCTAATTTTATTTAATATGGGTCGATTACCCTATATTTTTTTTAATTAGGTTTTAATTTTGTAAAACTTGTAGAAACCCTAGGATTGCATGCTAATTTTATGTGGTTTAATTAATGAATAATTGTTATGTGCCATGTAATATGCGTATCTTGGGTGATAATTGTTATGCGGAATCCATGGTGGAACATGCATGTTTTGCCATGGAGTATTGTTTATTGTATATTGATTAATTGTTAAGTGATACACACATGTTTTATTTATTTAATAATTATAAAATTGGGGAAGACCTCAATTATAACTAATAAAATTCGTTATGTGCTATTTGGTATACTATTAACTTCGGCTTACGCAATCGACTTGTCGATGTATGTGGCTCATCTACCTTGCGAGATGAAAGTCCTAGTTAATGTATGCATTTATTTACGCCTAGAATTGTTATTAGAGTTTATTGAAATAATTATGCATGTGGCTAATTGTTTTACATATGTTAAATTGTTTAGTTATATGTTTATATTATTTGAGTGTGTTTAATTTTTATTAAAATGCTTTTTTGTTTATATATTGTTTTGACATGTTAGTAAGCAAAAAGGGTTTTTTTATGAATAGAAAATTAAATGGACTAAATAATGGCGAAATTGATTTATCTAAGAATTATTCTTGAACTTTTAATCGACTGATGCGACTGTACTAAATGGTTAGAACGGCTCACCCACTAGAACAAACTATAAAGGGGTATTTAAGAAGTGAGCATAGTCTCACTGAATGGATGTCTAAGGTTATGCTTCAGCGCTTACCTGGTCCTCTGCCCCCTGTGCGTTCGACTGGAGCTACCTAGTATAACCATTCTATGTACGAAGCATCTTAGTGCAAAGTTGTAAGTTTCTCAACGCATCGATTAAAACTTTGTAGAATTCAATCTTAGCAATTAAAATCTTTTAGTAAGTTTTTCGAAAATTTTATGTTATAAAGTTGTATGCATGCTTCTTTATACATAAGTTTTGATTACACATCAAAAATTGTACCCTTTAAATTTAAGTTTATGCCATCTAATGATATGAAACACTTGAAGTTGTAATTTAGTTATGTGAGACCTTGATCTAGATTACAATAACGAGGTGAATTATTTTGTTGTGTGAGACCTCAGCTTTATGATTTGCAGTTTCTAAATTAGACAACTTAATTAAGTTAGTTAGTGAGACCTATAACTTAAGGCATAAGATGGGATGAAACATGCTTACGTTTTGCATTAATTGTTTTGGCAAAATTGTAAATCCCATAATTTTTGGAATTGAAAACTTGTTTGTCAATTATCGTTTTTCAACGATTACCTATTCTATACTTTCACCACTAGCAGATCAACTGATGTGGTGGAACTATGATAATGAGGATCCAATATTCAAGGAAAATACTATGGTTAATATGAATATTGACCAAAGGGTATTTTATTTTCTTGAATGATTACTTATCGAAAGTACTAACTTTTGAACTTTTATTTCTGTAGAAATGGCTCAAGCTGAATCTACTGCACTAGCCTCGTCGTTCAAATCTATGTTTGATCGAGAGAAATTGACTGGTAGCGCGAATTTCAATGATTGGTATCGGCAACTCAGAATTGTCTTGAGGGTTGCCAAAAGACTCAATTATTTGACTACGCCTTGTCCTCCTGAACCTGCAGCTGATGCTACTGCTGAAGCACGAGCTGCATGGCAATCTGAGTATGACAAGTATAATGAGGTCGCCTGCATTATGCTCGGGAGTATGAACTCAAGCTTGCAAAAGCAATTTGAGAGTTACTTCCCTAATCTCATGCTGGAAGAATTGCAAAAGTTGTTTGAAAAGCCTGTGACTGTAGAGCTGTATGACTTGATTGATGCTCTTCATAGTTGCAAGCAAGGAGATGGGAAACCTGTAAGCGCCCACTGTCTGGAAATGATGAGTTACATGGACCAGTTGGGGCGTTTGAACTATGTCTACCCTAATGACATACAAATTGGCCTGATCAACAGATCCCTTAACAAGGAATTTGATGGTTTCGTGCGCAATTATAATATGCATTGCACGGGGAAGACAGTCAGTGAGGTACATGCAATGCTCATTGATTACGAAAAAGGTTTGCCCAAGAAGGCCTCTACACCTGCGGTTTTGACCATCCAGAAGGGTAGAATTTCTAAGCCTAATAAGCCGCTAGCGAACAAGAAAGGGAAAGGTAAGGGTAAAGCTGATAAGGGAAAACAAGTTATGACTTATCAGCAAGAACCCAAGAAGTACCCTCCCAAAAAGCGTGAGAATCCGAAGAAGGATCAGGCTTGTCATCACTGCACCGAGGTTGGACACTGGAAGAGGAATTGTCCATTGTACCTTGATGAGTTGCGCAATAAGAGGTATAAAAATACTGGCACTGTGGCCAGTACTTCAGGTACTCTTTTGATGATAGAATTATTTGCTTTTCCTCATAAAATAAATTCCTGGGTATATGATACTGGATGTGGTATTCACATATGTAATACACTGCAGGGACTTAGAGGAGCAAGGAAGCTTGCCTATGGACAGCAATACCTGCACGTAGGGTAATGGAGCACATGCAGTCGTTGAAGCTATAGGCACGTTTGATTTAGTTTTACCTTCGGGTTTAGTACTGTCATTAAACGATTGTCATTACGCACCTTCCATTGTTAGGGGTGTCGTTTCTGTTTCCTTGTTAAAAGATATTGGTTTCGTTCATACATTTACTGATTATGGAATTTCTGTTTCTTTAAATGATGTTTTTTACTTTAATGTTATTCCAGTAAATGGTGTGTTTGAAATTGATTTGCATGATAATGTAATTGATAAAAATAATTCTGTCTTTAGCATCAATAATAAAAGAATCAAAGGTGATTTGGATTCTTCATTTCTTTGGCATTGTAGACTTGCTCATATAGGCAAGAAACGCATGCAACAGCTGCAACACGATGGGCTTTTGCAAGACATCAATGATGAATCATTTGATAAATGCGAATCTTGCATATCTGGGAAGATGACCAAGAAACCTTTTACAAATAGTTTAGAAAGGGCTTCTGATCTTCTTGGTGTGATACATACTGACGTATGTGGACCACTAAGACATGTGTCAAGAAAGGGTGCTAGCTACTTCTTAACCTTTACTGATGATTTCAGTCGTTATGGTTATGTTTATTTACTTAAACATAAACATGAAGTCTTTGAAACATTTAAGGTTTTTAAGAGTGAAGTAGAACTGCAACTAGGAAAGAAGATTAAAGCTCTTCGATCTGATAGAGGTGGTGAATATTTAAGCCAAGAGTTTAAAGATTATCTAGCTGAGTGTGGTATTGTCCAGCAACTCACATCTCCTTATACTCCACAACAAAATGGTGTATCTGAGAGAAGAAATCGTACATTGCTAGACATGGTGCGATCGATGTTTAATCTTACTACTCTTCCCTTATCCTTTTGGGATTATGCTTTGGAAACTGCTGTTCGCATATTGAATATGGTTCCAACTAAGAAGGTTGATAAGACTCCTTATGAAGTGTGGTATGGGAAACCTCCCAACTTGTCTTACTTAAAGGTCTGGGGTTGTGAGGCGTTTGTTAAACGTGACTCTGCTGATAAGCTGCTACAAAGATCTGTTAAGTGTGTCTTCGTAGGATACCCAAAGGAAACGATGGGTTACTACTTTTACTTTCCTCCTGAAAACAAAGTAATTGTTGCTAGGTATGGAGACTTTCTTGAAAAGGATCTCATATCTCATGAATTCAGTGGGAGAGTTTATGATCTTGAAGATGATCAAGAAGATACAACACCTTCTGAGAACACTAGCCAACCTCAAGTAGAACCTGAAAGTCTGGGCGTTCCACCTGAGATTGAAGTGATTCCCATTCGTAGATCTGCAAGGACTACGCGTGCACCTGAGCGTCTATGTCTCAACGTAGAAGCTGAGGAAAATATGTTAGGGGATCTTGGTGAACCTGCTAACTATAAAGCTGCCATGATGAGTCCTGAAAAGGAAAAATGGCGAGTTGCAATGAATGGGGAAATGCAATCCATGAAAGATAACGAAGTCTGGATAGAGGTTGACTTACCTCCAAATGCTAAGGTAGTTGGAAGTAAGTGGCTCTTTAAGATAAAGACTGACATGGATGGCAATGCACACACCTATAAAGCTCGTCTTGTAGCTCAAGGTTATACTCAAACCTATGGGGTAGACTACGAGGAGACATTTTCTCCTGTAGCAGACATTAGAGCTATTAGGATTCTTATAGCCATAGCTGCATACTATGACTATGAGATATGGCAAATGGATGTCAAAACTGCCTTCTTAAACGGTCGCCTAGATGAGGACATCTATATGGCGCAACCTGAAGGGTTTGTGAATCCAAAGTTTCCGAAGCGTGTATGAAAACTTCAAAGATCCATTTATGGATTGAAGCAAGCATCAAGGCAATGGAACAAGAAGTTTGATGAAGAAATCAAGATATTTTGGTTTCACTCAAAATCTTGATGAGCCATGTGTGTATCACAAAGCTAGTGGGAGTAATGTTATTTTCCTTGTCTTATATGTCGATGACATATTGATCATGGGAAAAGACATTCCAAGTATGCAAGATGTAAAGTCTTATCTTGGAGAGTGCTTTTCTATGAAGGACTTAGGGGAAGCAGCATTTATTCTGGGAATCAAGATCTATCGAGATAGATCAAGGCGGTTAATTGGACTAAGCCAAAGTACTTACATTGATAAAATACTGAAGAGATTTAGTATGCAAAATTCCAAGAAGGGATATTTGCCGATGCAAGTTGAACATGGCTTAAGTAATAAACTTTGCGCGTCAACACCTGCTGAGGTGGAATACATGAAAAAAGTTCCTTATGCTTCGGCTGTAGGATCTATCATGTATGCTGTGAGATGTACAAGGCCTGATGTGGCGTTTGCACAGAACATTACCAGTCGGTATCAACAGAACCCAGGTGTGAAACACTGGCAAGCTGTTAAGAACATTCTTAAGTATCTAAGGGCTACTAAAGAAATGTTTCTAGTGTATGGAGGAAATCCAGATGCAGAACTTGATGTTACAGGTTTTTGCGATGCGTCATTCCAAACTGATAAAGATGATACGAAGTCTCAGACGGGTTATGTCTTTGTCATTAATGGAGGAGCAGTTGACTGGAAGAGCAAGAAGCAAACAACGGTTGCGATGTCTATTACAGAAGCTGAGTACATAGCTGCTTCAGAAGCTGCGATGGAAGCTGTTTGGATTAGGAAATTCATTTCGGGACTCGGAGTAATGCCCTCAATCGAATTACCTTTAAATGTGTATTGTGACAACTCTGCTGCAATAACATTTGCCAATGAGCCTGGAGTCATGAAGGGCGCCAGACATTTTCCTCGTCGATATCACTATGTTCGAGAACAAGTCGACATAGGTGAAATCAATCTACTCAAAGTTCATACAGATGAAAATCTAGCTGATCCCTTTACGAAGCCTTTGCCAAAAGATAAACTTACTGACCATGGTGATGGGATAGGACTTCGTTTAGCTAGTAGTTTCATGCAGATCTGTGATTAGTATTTGGATAAAGGATGTTATGAACAAATATTACTTTAATGAAATAAAATAGTTGTTTATGTTTATTTTTCATTTTCTTAATATTATATCCTATATTTGCATGTTTAATCCGTGAGTAACTTATGTTATTCTAAATAGTCCGTTGTCGATCAATGATGTGGGAATATCATTGAATTAAGACAAATCTGAGTTTTGGTAGAATATACTTTTTAAAGTATATTGATGCGTGGGACATACCAGATTCACATGATATTCAATGAATTGAATATAGGACTCATCCCAACTTTACATGATGATACTTTTGGATTTTATCATTAAGTATATCATGAAGTGTTTATCCTCAGACTTGAGATACCAGATAACTGATATGGATGTAGTGCATTTGTGTAAGATAGTCTAACGCTATCCGTAACTGGTAGTTATAAGGGCTATTTTCGGAAGTGTTGCAAAATTCATGAGTTATGTTTGTAGTCAAGAGAATTTGTTCCTTTGAATTTGTTTCAAAGCATAATACTATATTTGGGCCCCTCGTAGGGTTGACAAGATGTTTGTATGGCCATACCCAAGATCTATCTGGAATACGTTCAGATGATCTGGTAATCTTGTTCAATCATATACAACGAGAAACAGAATATTAACTTATGAAATGACTTGATCCATATTCATAGTTAATGTAGTATTAGTAACAAAAGGATAAGTAAAAATGATGAATCATTAAATGGTTTTTTCCAGGAGACCATGCTCGATTCGATCTGGGGGCGTTGGCGTGTGAAAGCTAGACTCACCAATGTCATTACTATATTTAGTAATATCCAAGTGGGAGCTGAAAGGTTTTAATGGATATTTAAATAATAGTATGTCCGGATTCGAACTCGAGACTTCGGGATTGCACACATTACGTATGAGAATTGATGTACATAATTAATATAAATAAAACGTTATTGTTATTAATTATTAATCACTAAATAAAACATAACGATAGTTAAATAATTAACGATGTTTGGTTAACGGTCGTTAAATATTAACTAGAAGGACTAAGAATGAAATTAGATGTCGGGAAAGTTCTAGAATCCCCTTGGGATGAATATGGCCGATCGGTGGGGGTTTCCAAAACCCAATCCCACTCTAACTTGGTCACCAAGATAAGTTACCTATAAATACAATTCATTGTATTCATTCATAACCTAATCTTGGATCACCAATAACCTAATTTCTTCTCCTCCTCCTCTCCTCTTTGTGTGGCCGGTCGAATACCCTAACCCCAAGGGTGTTTCGTTTTTGTCTAGCTCAAAGACACAAGTGTTTGGTTTATTTGTGATTCAAGGAACTAGCTTCTCCACATCAAATCGCTATTAGTACGTGTGTACAAGAACGAAGTACAAGCACACTTGAGCTTGTAATCCTTGGTGGTCGATTTATTTGGGTTGGACGATTTGTATAAACCCTAGTTTAGGGTTTTGGGTTTTGTTACTTGATCACATAATCGTTTGATTGCTTGAATTGCTAAAAGGTACGCACTTTCTTGTTTGGTTAATTAATTACATATATTATTCCTATAGTCTTCCGCTGCTTGCTTTGATGATGTATTTGTTTTATGTATAATTGTTATGAGTATAAAATTCCAACAATATAGTCATCATCTGAAGCAAACTACTATACGTTAAAAACAAGTACGTATATAGAAAATTTCTGTAGAGTGACAGTATTAATTATTTGTATAAAAATGCAACACACGAATGGAGAAAATGCAATCTATATATGATACCTTTCCTCATTACCCTCCATTCGGTCCTTAGGTTCTGGATCCTTGTTGAGGGTCTTGCAGCCGTTTATACCTCTCGCTAATATACGGATTACAGAAGCCTATATAACACAAAACCCTACTAAGTATTTTACTTGTTAACAGAGGAATGTGACATTTATAATACTACAAGTAGGGGTGTTAAATGGGTCGACCCGACCCGAACCCGATAAGGTCGTATAGCTAGGTTCGGGTTGATTCGGGTCAAACTATGCGTATCGGGTCAACCCGATAAACTCGATAGCCTAATAGGGTCAGGTTAGGATCTTAATTAGTTCGTTATCGGGTTGACCCGATAAGCCATAATGACCTTTTAAAAAATCTAAACTTTTTGAACTAATTCCTTGTTTTCATAGTCTGTTAGTCACAATTTTTTATATGTAAGCTTGCTCTACACGAAATATGATAAAATGCATCTTAAAATTTGGTTATGGTACATTGCAATTTGCAAATTTAGATCAGTAGGTTGCTCTTCTCATTTTTTTAGTGTTGCTGAAGAAAAGAGAATGAAGTAAGCCTAAGGTAAGTAAACAAAAAAGAAAAGAGAATGCTAGTGTATTTTTGTATATAAACGACAAGGAAAAGAAAATCATAGTTGCACCAAAAGATTTGATGAAAACATGAATAGGTTATTGATCATTCTTTTTTTCAGTAGTATGATCATAGTTTATAACAGTTTCACACACGACTAAGATCAGGTATATAAAACTACATGGCGACCACCCAAAAATCAAATGCCTACTTATAATATAATTCTTTCTTTCATTATATATTGGGACATAGGAAAATACTAGTGCCATATTAGTTCAATGTTTAATTTAATTTCGTGTTGGGTGATATTTTATTAAATGAAGTAAAATGTGGGATGAGTTTAGCATATAACCCGATAACTCGATAGACCTAACCCAACAACCCGCAACCGATAGACCCATGTAATTTAGCCATGACTTATTTTGATACCAAAATTAATATGAAGCAATCCAAGGCTCAAGCTTTATACCAGCTTTGGGAACTAATGTATACTGATCGAGCTAAGGCTTGAGCCTTGGGCAAACAGACCGCAAAACTAAGTTATAACCAATGGAAAACATATCATTTTAAATTACACTAATATTTCCACAATTGCCAATTTGCCATAAACGTAAACGATTAATATCTCAACACAATTACGATGTGAATTACCTTGCAAGTAACTTCATGCCAACAGTAGGTGAAACTCATTAAATGATATGTTCTGCTTATTTACTAGGTATAATACCCGTGCACGCACGGGGTTACTTAAAAAGGGTTGTGTATAGTTTATTTATATGTCGGAATAAATTGTATATGAAGTATAACATAACCAGTATTAGCCTAAAAGAATTCATACTAAAATTTCGTAATTAATGTCTATGTCGGAATAAATTGTATATGAAGTATAACATAACCAGTATTAGCCTAAAAGAATTCATACTAAAATTTCGTAATTAATGTCTTTTGCAAATACATTCCTCATGTATGCATTGACATGTCCCTTGACACACTGGGTAGTAGCCAGTATTAGAAATAAACAATTCATACTAAAATTTCCTAATTAATGTCTTGAGCAAGTACATTCATCAGGTATGCATTGACCTGTCCCTTGACACACTGGGCAGTAGCAGTCGTCATCTTCATAATATTCTATAAATTTTGAATTTGCGGATTCCCAATCATTTAGCCATTCATTTTCCGTCATATTATGGTGTATATCGACATTTGTTTTTTGTTGTTTTGCCTTTGTCTTTAAATCTTCAACATCAGCATCTACAACATTAGAATTGTGTCTTAAAAAGGGTTGTGTATAGGTTATTTATATGTCGGAATAAATTGTATATGAAGTATAACATAACCAGTATTAGCCTAAAAGAATTCATACTAAAATTTCGTAATTAATGTCTATGTCGGAATAAATTGTATATGAAGTATAACATAACCAGTATTAGCCTAAAAGAATTCATACTAAAATTTCGTAATTAATGTCTTTTGCAAGTACATTCCTCATGTATGCATTGACATGTCCCTTGACACACTGGGTAGTAGCCAGTATTAGACTAAAACAATTCATACTAAAATTTCCTAATTAATGTCTTGAGCAAGTATATTCCTCAGGTATGCATTGACATGTCCCTTGACACACTGGGCAGTAGCAGTTGTCATCTTCATAATATTCTATAAATTTTGAATTTGCGGATTCCCAATCATTTAGCCATTCATTTTCCGTCATATTATGGTGTATATCGACATTTGTTGTGTATAGTTTATTTATATGTCGGAATAAATTGTATATGAAGTATAACATAACCAGTATTAGCCTAAAAGAATTCATACTAAAATTTCGTAATTAATGTCTATGTCGGAATAAATTGTATATGAAGTATAACATAACCAGTATTAGCCTAAAAGAATTCATACTAAAATTTCGTAATTAATGTCTTTTGCAAGTACATTCCTCATGTATGCTTTGACGTGTCCCTTGACACACTGGGTAGTAGCCAGTATTAGACTAAAACAATTCATACTAAAATTTCCTAATTAATGTCTTGAGCAAGTACATTCCTCAGGTATGCATTGACCTGTCCCTTGACACACTGGGCAGTAGCAGTCGTCATCTTCATAATATTCTATAAATTTTGAATTTGCGGATTCCCAATCATTTAGCCATTCATTTTCCGTCATATTATGGTGTATATCGACATTTGTTTTTTGTTGTTTTGCCTTTGTCTTTAAATCTTCAACATCAGCATCTACAACATTAGAATTGTGTCTTAAAAAGGGTTGTGTATAGGTTATTTATATGTCGGAATAAATTGTATATGAAGTATAACATAACCAGTATTAGCCTAAAAGAATTCATACTAAAATTTCATAACTAATGTCTATGTCGGAATAAATTGTATATGAAGTATAACATAACCAGTATTAGCCTAAAAGAATTCATACTAAAATTTCGTAATTAATGTCTTTTGCAAGTACATTCCTCATGTATGCATTGACATGTCCCTTGACACACTGGGTAGTAGCCAGTATTAGACTAAAACAATTCATACTAAAATTTCCTAATTAATGTCTTGAGCAAGTACATTCCTCAGGTATGCATTGACATGCCCTTGATAAGCTTCTTCTCAGGTCTTTATCTGGTTATTTACTTAATATGAATGTTTGATTTATGTTTCCAATAGTAGCTTCTAGTGTAGATTTTAGCTTTTTGGCTTTTCTTGATCTGTAGGATCTTGTTTGAGCTTATTTTTAACCTATCAAACCACCCTTTCAGCCCCATAATCTGGTGTGTCAACAGCAGCCACCCATGCTCAATTGCTTTTATCTAGCTTATTTTCCCTTTAGAGCCTGTTTATTTAAGATCTCTTTAATTTATTTTAGTGGCATTTATACCTTAGTAGCTTAGTTTTAGGTTCCATTAGCTTATTAATAGCTTATTCAAAAGCATACCAGCCTTAATTTAACATTCCCAGTATTGTTTCCTATTCTGTCTCCAATCATTCTGAATTCTTTGACTAAAGGATTTTCGGCATCCAAGATTCTTTTTATTTCAGTAGCTATTTCACGATCTTTCTTCTTTATTTCTTTGTGTTTCTTCTTGCTTTTAGAGCTGTGGAAAATATCAATCATTTTAGTAAAAACATAATATGAAAGTATTATATTTAAAGGTTTTTTATCCGTTTGTGAGGTTGAGTGGGATTGGGTTAAGGGCAATAAATGAGGCTTGGCTTCTTGTGTTTGGAGGGGGGATGTAGGTGATGATGGAGTGGAGGTGGAGTGTGGTCAGGGGAGTTGCAGAAATGGTGATGATGGTGGTTTGGGTACCCCGTGAGGGAGAGAGGGAAAGTGGGTCAAACCATTTGACCGGGTATATTAAACAAAGAGTGGGTTTGTTTTGGGTTAAAACCGGGTATTTGGGTATGGGCTAGGGTAATTGGATTGGGCCAAAGTGGTAAAAAGGGTCCGGTTGGCTAAGTTAATAACACAAGGACCATAGTGCAATTTCCACAAAACAAGGGACCAAACTTGTAATTTATGAAAAGTAGTTTCAGGGACAGAATTTGACAAGTGTTGACATTACAAGGACCAAATTTGCCATTTTCAATTTTTCCAAGGGCCAATTCTGTCAATTTGCAAACTTGAAGGACCAAATTGTAATTTTCTCAAAACTTTTTACATTTTTCACCAAAGGACCAAATTTGACAAGTTATGATTTAAAACGGACCTTTGATGATTTTTCTTTTGAAATTTTGGCTCAGGGACTATTTTTGACAATTTTTGAAACTTGGGGGACTAAAACTGCAATTTTTGCAAATTTGATATGTTTTTCATTTGAATTTGATATTTTTGCATTTAAAACACATAAAACACTGATTTGTGATATTTTGATCATTTTGATGTGTTTCTGAGTGTTTTCAGATGAATTTGCAGTTTAAATGGTACAAAAATGATGAGTATTTACACACTCATCAATCCCCCACACTGAGATATTGCTAGTCCCTAGCAATGATTTGAGAAAACATAATGGATTTTAATCTCTTTACCAAAAGCCATTACTTCTGGAGTAGCCAAATGTTTTAGTTCAAGTAAGAACCATGGTACACCGATAACCATGTGATTTTGAGCAAACCACCAGCTTCCAACGGATTTGATTTTGTCTTTACCAGTAGCCGTTTGCTCTGGACTAGCCAACTCTTAGATAAATTATCAATATTATCTTTGGTGAGCTGATTACCAATTATGGTTTTTCCACTGCCTTTACCACAAGCCATAATCTTGCGGGCTAGCCAACTCTTCACTTTTTAGGATATGGTGAGTTGAGAACCATACAATTTTGGGCAAATTGCAAGCCATATAAACGGATTTGAGAAATCTTTACCAAGAGCCGTTTGCTCCTGGATTAGCCAATCCTTTTGTCTTACAGACATGGCGGACTGATAACCAAATGAGAAAGTGTAGAACACTTACTCCAAAAAAAAATTTTGGCCAAAAACGGGGGAATTGGTATAATTATATGATAAAATTCGTGAGAATTCCCCCCCACACTTAGAAATGAATATTGCCCTCAATATTCAAAGTACCGGCGGTTATGCCGAAACAAAGAACGTGAAAGGGAAATACTACGGCCATTATTTAGGAAGAAGATTTTTTTTTTTTTTTTTTTTTTTTTTTTTTTTTTTTTTGAAACATGTGGGCAACCCCCCCACACTAGGGTGGTAGAAAGAGGTGAGAAGACAGAAATATGGGTGAAAACCCATATGGCATGCTACTGTTTTTGATTACCGAGTCGCTAGCTTGACTCGATCCCCGCATTCATTGGTTCATGGGGAAAGTTTGAAGATCCGGGACAACCATGGATGGAATGTCCTCTCCAAAGTAATGCTTCACTCGATGACCATTCACTTTAAAATTAGGACCATCGGGTTGAGATAACTCAATGGTACCATAAGGATAAACCTTAGCGATAGTAAATGGACCAGACCAACGGGACTTGAGCTTTCCCGAGAAAATCTTCAATCTTGAATTGAAAAGAAGGACTCGATCACCAACGTTGAAAACGCGGTTTTTGATTTTTGAGTCATGAATCTTCTTTGTCTTTTGTTTATAGATCAAAGAGTTCTCGTAGGCTTGATCACGGAGTTCATTTAATTCATTCATTTGAACTTTCCGGTGATCACCCGCTGTCTGAATATCGAAGTTAGCATGCTTCAAGGCCCAGTATGCCTTGTGCTCGAGTTCTACCGGTAGATGGCACGCCTTCCCGTACACCAGCTTGTATGGAGTGCACCCGATGGGTGTTTTGTAGGCTGTACGGAAGGCCCAGAGTGCGTCATCTAGCTTATCCGACCAAGAGGCACGGTTTTCACCAACCGTCCTCTCAAGAATTCTTTTGATCCCCCGGTTAGAAACTTCCACTTGCCCACTTGTTTGTGGGTGGTACGCAGTAGAGGTACGGTGAGTTACACCATACTTTTGCATGACTCTTGCAAATTGGTCATTGCAGAAATGCGTACCACGATCACTGATGATGGCTCGTGGAGTTCCAAACCTAGCAAAGAGAGATTTCAAGAATTTCACCACAACTCGGGCATCGTTGGTGGGTAAAGCTTTAGCTTCAACCCATTTTGACAAGTAGTCAACGGCCACGAGTATGTACTTATTTCCGTGAGAAGAAGGAAATGGCCCCATAAAGTCAATGCCCCATATGTCAAAAATCTCACACACTTGAATGGCGTTTTGCGGCATTTCATTCCTTTGTGAGATATTCCCGTGACGTTGACAAGCGTCACAGGTTTTGACGAATTCATGGGCATCCTTATAGATTGTGGGCCAATAGAATCCCGAATCAAACACCTTCTTGGCGGTGTAGTTGGGGCTATGATGTCCCCCAGTAGGTCCAGAATGGCAAGCCTTGAGAATGTCAATAGCTTCCTGACCATACACACATCGCCGGATGACTTGATCCGCACAGATTTTAAACAAGTAGGGGTCGTCCCAGAAATAATGTTTCACATCTTTAAAGAATTTATTTTTCTGTTGGGACGACATCCCTTTCACAACAAAGTTACCCGCATGGTAATTTGCAAAGTCGGCAAACCATGGGGTAGAAGAATCTCCACGAAAAGAAACCATATTGAGTGTTTCGAGAGGAAATGTTTCATTAATCTCCTTTTTCTCAAACACATTTTGATGAGGGTTCTCTAATCGGGATAGATGATCAGCAGCCAGGTTCTCAGCTCCTTTTTTATCACGGATGATGATATCAAATTCTTGTAGGAGGAGAACCCAACGGAGCAATCTCGGCTTTGCATCTTGTTTAGCAAAGAGATATTTGAGTGCCGAGTGGTCCGTATACACCACGCATTTGGTTAATATGAGATATGGCCGAAACTTCTCAAACGCATACACCACAGCTAATAGTTCTTTTTCTGTAGTGGTGTAATGAGTCTGAGCTTCAGTCATAGTTTTGCTCGCGTAGTGGATCGGCTGGAAATGCTTGGTTTTGCGTTGCCCCAAGACTGCACCGATTGCAAAATCACTTGCATCGCACATAAGCTCGAAGGGTAAATCCCAGTCGGGGGCAACTAGAATGGGTGCTTCCGTAAGCTTTTTCTTAAGTGTTTCAAAAGCTTCGATGCACTCAGGAGAAAAGATAAAAGGAGCATCTTTTTCGAGAAGATGGGTCATTGGCCGGGCGATTTTAGAGAAATCTTGAATAAATCTACGATAAAACCCGGCATGACCAAGAAAACTCCTAACTCCTTTGACAGTAGTGGGATGAGGTAGTTTAGCAATGACATCAACTTTTGCTCTATCAACCTCAATCCCATTCTTAGAAATCTTATGGCCGAGGACAATGCCCTCTTTGACCATAAAGTGGCTCTTCTCCCAGTTTAGACATAGATTGGTGTCTTCACACCTTTTAAGCATTTTGTCTAAGTGGGAGAGACAAGTCTGAAATGAGTCCCCAATGACCGAGAAGTCATCCATAAACACCTCCATAGTTTCCCCGATCATGTCGTGGAAAATTGCCATCATACATCGTTGGAACGTGCCAGGAGCATTACATAAGCCAAAAGGCATACGTCTGTAGGCAAACGTCCCGTATGGGCAGGTGAATGTGGTTTTCTCTTGATCCAGCGGATCAATGGGGATCTGAAAGTAACCCGAGAAACCATCAAGGAAACAATAGTACTCGTTCCCTGCTAATCTCTCAAGCATCTGGTCCATGAAGGGTAGAGGAAAATGGTCTTTACGGGTGGCATCATTTAACTTTCGATAGTCAATGCATACACGCCACCCCGTAACCAATCGAGTCGGAATCAACTCGTTTTCTTCATTCGTGACAACAGTAATGCCACCCTTTTTTGGAACGCAATGAATTGGGCTAACCCAAGGACTATCAGAGATCGGGTAAATCAGACCGGCATCAAGAAGTTTGAGAACCTCTTGTTTGATCACCTCGTGAATCTTAGGATTCACCCTTCTCTGACTTTGGACTGCTGGCTTGAAGTCATCCTCCATTAAGATTTTGTGAGTACAAAACTCAGGGTTGATACCCTTAATATCGGAGAGTTTCCAAGCAATTGCTTGCTTGTGTGACTTCAAGACCTTTATGAGAGCAGTTTTCTCCTCCTCAGTCAAGTCTTTAGCAATAATAACGGGTAATTTATCATCACCCTCCAAGAATGCATACTCAAGATGAGGAGGTAGGTCCTTAAGTTCAACCTCGGGAAATGCTTCAGTAGAAGATTGTACTGATTTGATTTCCTCAATAGTGATTTCTTTCGGAGGGAGTGAAGGTAATGGATCTTCATTAAGCAATTGCTCAAGATAGAGAATATCCCCCTCCGAATCATACACACCATCAATTCCAGGCGGAATTGATTCATTAGTAGCCAGAAATTCATCGATCTCTTCCAAAAGGAAGTCACCTCCCTCAAACGGAGTGAGAGAGGGGGAAGAGTCGGCAATGATAGGTTGAGAAGATGTGGTGGAATTGGAATTTCCACCCACAGAATTATGAAGATAACCAAGAAACTCTTGAGAGTACTCCTCTGAAGCAATGTCAATTAAATCGACTCGATTAATTGATTCAGTATCATAATTTGAGGAGTACCTCGAAGTCTGATCGAGGTTAAAGGTAACAGCTTCATTACCCACACGGAGAGTGATCTCTTGCTCAAATACATCGATAAGAGCACGGCCCGTCCTCAGGAATCCCCGCCCAACAATGAGGGGAACTCGAGGATCAGCATCGAAATCAACGACCACAAAGTCAGCTGGGAAGTGGAACTTTCCTACTTTGACAAATACATCCTCGGCGATGCCAAGAGGACGCGAGATAGATCGATCTGCAAGCTCAAGAGTCATGCAGGTAGGAATAAGTTCCGGAAGAGACAGTTTCTTCCACACTGAGTAAGGCATCAGATTGATGCTTGCACCAAGATCGGCAAGGGCAAAGCACTCAATCATCCCAGGAAAAACACAAGGAAGAAGAAATTTTCCGGGATCTCCTAGCTTCTCGGGAAGCTTCTTTAACAAGACTGCTGAGCAATTCTCATTCAAAGGAGTTTTAGCCATTTCAAATAGCTTTTCTTTGTTGCTCAGCATATGTTTCAGAGTAGATGCAAACTTGGGCATTAACATGATGGCATCCGCGAAGCTTATGTCAAAGTGAAGCTCTTGGAAAATTTGAAAGAATTTTTCCATCTGATGACTAGCTTTCTCGCGGAGCTTTTGCTCATGTAAACGTGAGGGATAAGGAATAGAAGTTTTGGATTTAGGGTCAGCAACTGGAGGTTCAAAAACAACTCCAGGCTTGGTTTTGGGGACAACCTGAGGATGGACATTGTTGGCTCTTCCGTTATTAGTAGGAAGTTCCTTGTCCTTTGTCGCCTCAGGTTCGCTTTCCACTACCTTCGGGAGAGAGGAAGAAGAGGTAGTAGGAACAGCGGGTCCAGAATAGGAAGCACCACTTCGGGTTGTGATCGCTTTAGCATCGCCCCTCGGATTAGCGATCGTGTTGCTAGGTAAAGTACCTGAGCCCGAGGGTCGATCATTTAAAGACTTCTTGATCTCAGAAATCTGGCTGACCAACAACCGATTCATTTCTTCCTGGGATTTCATGAATTGTTTCAACAGCTCATCAGATGATGGGCCAGTTGGAACAATGGCTTGATTTTGCACAGGGAAATTCTGGCCTCTATTGTTAGGATTAGGGCCCTGATTTTGAATATTCCCTTGATTATTGCCATGATAATACCCTTGGTTGAAATTTCCCTGACCTGGGTTTCTATTGTAATTTCCTTGTTGTTGGAAATTTTGATTTTGATTCTGAAAACCGTTGTTTGGATTGAAATGACCTTGGTTTTGATAACCTTGGTTCGGTCTGTTTTGATTCTGATTACGGTTTTGGTTTTGATTGAAACCGGGAGGTCCAGAGTAGTGGTTAGGACGGTGATTCGGGTCTACAGGAGCACGATATTGATTGCCTCCTTGATTAGACATCCCGCCCACAGCATTAGCTTCAAAGGGGTTACCATCGGTGGCCATACAGTTATAATAAGCATGGGGGCCACCACAGGTAACACAGACTTCCACTTTCTTAACTTCAGCAGGAGGTGAAGTTTGTGGAAAAGAGACTTTCTTTTGATTGGAGAGTACCAAAGCTTGGATAGCTTCCGTGAGTTTATCAATCTTAGCATCGGTGCTAGACTGACTCACGGGCGATGAAGAAGAAGAAGGGCCAACACTGACTTGAGAAACAACCGGCTTGCTTCGTGCAGTGCGGACCTTGGACTTGTTTTCGATTATCGCCAAAGCTTCTTTGACAGTTTTGCTAAGGAAATTTCCTCCCGCGGAGGAATTGAGAGAATCTTGATCAGATTGACTCACTCCATTGTAGAAAGTGTCGAGTTGCATCAACTCGGAGAAACCGTGGTGAGGACATTTGCGAAGCAATTCCTTGAAACGATCCCACGATTCACTGAAGGATTCATCAAACTTCTGAGTGAACTTGATGATTTCATTTTTAAGACTCGTGGTCTTGGAAGGTGGATAGAATTCATTCACAAATTTCTTCACCAGATCTTCCCATGTCTCTATTGACTGAGGGGGTTGTTTTTCAATCCAAATCCGGGCTTGCCCCTCAAGAGAAAACGGGAACAGAAGAAGCTTAACAGCCTCAGAAGGGACATTCTTATACTTGATGGTAGATGCAATCTTGTTAAACCATCTTATATGAGCATGAGGATCGTCCCGCTCAAAACCGTAGAACTGATTTGAAGTTACAAGGTTCAGTAACCCGGTCTTGAGTTCAAAGTTTTCAGCCACGATGGCTGGCACAACGATAGCATCTCCATACCCGTCGATGGGTGCCTGGAGAAGCTCACACATAGGAATTTCATCCGCCATGACAGCGGGAGGAGTGCGAACAGTCCGGATCTCAGATCCGACTGATGGAGCAGAAAGTCTGCGAACACGCCTTCTTGGAATCTTGACAAGCTCACGAAATGGGCTCACAGATCTAGAAGAGCGAGTGCGCATACACTAGAGTTAACTCTAAGGAATCTCAGAGTTAAGGAGAGAAATGGAATTATGAAAATCTTTCAGATGAGAATGAGAATTATGAAGACGTTTTGTAAAAAATCAGGGTGAGAAGAATCTTTATGGGTTTTCTGGTTCTGAAACGTCGATATCACAACAAAATCAATTAACACAAAATCGAGGCAAAACAACAGTGAACTTAACCAATAATCCACAATGAATGGCTTCTTTGAAAAAGGTACACCAATCACAATGGACACAAAGGCAAGTTTTAAATCTTTAGTTCGGGAACTTATTATGGTCGCACCCCCAGTTAGGTAGTGCACTGCCTTGGTTTTCGGTGGTAATCTTTTAAGTTGTTAATTATTAAGAAAACGACGAATCTTTTTGTATTTTTATTATTTGATACATATATAGAAACAAAAGGAAAAATATTTTTGTGTTTTATACGTTTTTGCTTGTTTTTGGGTTTTTTGGATTTTTTAGAAGAAAATATGGATATATATATATAAAGAATGATGATATAAACAATGAGTGAGGATTCAAACAACTAATCTGCTAAAACGGGAGATAAATCAGCACAGCTCCCCGGCAGCGGCGCCAGAAATTTGATGCGCGCAAAACCGTCAAGTTCTCTCACGCAAGCGTAAGAAAACCTAAAACAGCTTAAGCACGAAATCAATGAGGATCAGAGGAGTATAGAGTCTCCCCGGGTCGTTATGTCCCAGCGAGCTATGCGATGATTTATCAAACGTTTAGTGATCGAGGAGTTTGAACGGAAAAAGGATCAGATTATGATTATAACTACGGAATAAGCCAACAAATTACAATGGCTTAAATGCAAATTAAAGAAGATTAAAAAGATAAAATCTATTAAATAAACGCTATCACTATTTTTACAATGATGTTTTTGTTTTTATGTTTTTATAAAACTGGAATTAAAATCTACGTGACGTACAAATTAAAAACTGAAACTAAAGCAATATTAACCCTAAAAATATGAAAATGATGTTTCTACAATCCTAATGATAAAAGAAACTTTTTAGAAAAAGAAAACTATTTTTATCACTAATTATCTAATTATTATTAATTAAAAACTATTTTTAACTATTTAATAATTAACCAAAATGCAAGAAATTAGGAAACAAAGCTAGAAAAATAAAATTATGAAATGGAAAAGTCTAAAATATCAAACTAGAATTTTCAAAACTATTTTTGTATTTTTCTGGTTATTTTTCTATTTTTTATGAATTTTAAACTATTTAAAACTAATTAAATTACTAAAAATTACCAAATAAACTATGAAAAATCTGGAAAATTACTTTTTTCACTTATTATATTTATCTAAACCTAAGAAAATTGAAAAATTATTTTTTTGAACCTTTTTCTGATTTTTTATATTAAAAGCTAATTAAAAATGATTAAAAACTAAGTTAAATTAAGAAAAATAGCAAATGAAGACCAAAAATTATGAAAACTTCAGGAAAATTCTAAAATTATATTATGAATCTATGAAAAATGAAAAATCAACAGGTTATGTGTAAGATTAATGAGCTGCTATGAAACTATTATATGATTAAGCTAGGAAAATAAGCTAATAAGCTACTATTAAAACCAAACAGATACAGAAGCTAGAGAATACCAAAATAAGCTATAAGCAACTATTTCTAACTAATCCTAACAAGCTAAACCCTCAGATCAATCCAATAAGCTAACTGCTTATTCAATCAAAACAGTGGTTTAGGACCACTGTTTGGGACAAAGCACAAGCTCAAATTATAAGCTAATCACAAAATCACTTAAGCAGTCTTAAAAACCACCTGGCCAACTACACTTGTGCCAAAAACCAGACCATGGTGAGCTCTTATGAGCTCTGTACACACCTGCACAAATCTGAGGAAAACCTCTGCATATACTGATCTGTTGGTGCAGGGCACTATTGGCCAGAAATATGAGCTTGTTTGAAGCTTTTGAAAAAATTGTAAAAATCAAGTAAAATGATCACAAGAAAGAACACCAGCTGAGCTTTCTAAAATACCAAGATTCACTGAGTGAGTCCAAGAAATGAACTCAAAACAATTCCTTGTAACTGACCTCAAAACCACTTTTTAGCTATTTGACTTTTGAAGATATAATGAACTTTGACTAATTCGAACTTTAGATCAAATTTTATGGCTGAGATGGATGTTATAAGATGTATTAAGTATAATGAAAGCAAGTTTATGGGTTTCTAAACACAAAATGATGGCCTGCTAATCTCAATTCTCAACAGTGGACAGTTAAAAGGAATTTAAGATCAATTTTGACTTTTGTGGTTTTGTATACCAAACCAGAGACTCAAATGAGCTCAAATACACTTAATGAGCATGAACCACTAAAACTTGATTACTGAATAGACCAATGTGACAGATAATACAGTAAAACCAAACACCCCTATTGTTACTGATTTAATCTCAAAACAGATTTGAACAATGAAACAGCTTATATTTATGATCCAACTACTTTAATATGACTGATTTACTACTGATAGAACAGGTTTAGACAGATTTAGGCTACAAATACAAATTATGCATAAAAACTTGAATCACACTTACAACATGTCCAAGCCACTATGGCTAGCCAAATTTGAAACAAGACCCACTAATCTATTAAACCAACCCATTGCTTTCCATTTCAACCCATTTCCTTGCCTGCACAACCCATATCCATTCTGCTTCAACTTTTGTACCCGTGTTGACTTTTGTTGACCAAATGTCAAAAGTGAATGAAACTGAGGTATAGGCTTATACAAAGCTTTTATGAGCTGGGATGAACTTATGTGAATGTGAAAATGAGTTGTTAAAAGCTTAAGCAAGTGAGTTTAAGATTTAAAATTTCAACAGTTAACAATTATGATGGACATTAAACATAAACTGAAATTATCACTTAAATCAATTGGAAATACATTAAAGAGGTTTACTTGAGTACAATATAAGCTTAGAAATACAGATTGAAGTTATTTAAGATACATTAAACTACAAACGACATACATTGCAAAAAAATAAAAAGCTAACTCCTCATTCATGCTCCTCTTGGCTCTTTATATACCCAGGGCTACTTCTCTCACCTTTCTGGACATATCCCACCAAGAATACTGGCCCTTGGATGTCTCAAAGTGATCCTAGCCATTTAAAGGTTTTTGGCGCCAAAACCTTTTTATCCGTTTGTGAGGTTGAGTGGGATTGGGTTAAGGGCAATAAATGAGGCTTGGCTTCTTGTGTTTGGAGGGGGGATGTAGGTGATGATGGAGTGGAGGTGGAGTGTGGTCAGGGGAGTTGCAGAAATGGTGATGATGGTGGTTTGGGTACCCCGTGAGGGAGAGAGGGACAGTGGGTCAAACCATTTGACCGGGTATATTAAACAAAGAGTGGGTTTGTTTTGGGTTAAAACCGGGTATTTGGGTATGGGCTAGGGTAATTGGATTGGGCCAAAGTGGTAAAAAGGGTCCGGTTGGCTAAGTTAATAACACAAGGACCATAGTGCAATTTCCACAAAACAAGGGACCAAACTTGTAATTTATGAAAAGTAGTTTCAGGGACAGAATTTGACAAGTGTTGACATTACAAGGACCAAATTTGCCATTTTCAATTTTTCCAAGGGCCAATTCTGTCAATTTGCAAACTTGAAGGACCAAATTGTAATTTTCTCAAAACTTTTTACATTTTTCACCAAAGGACCAAATTTGACAAGTTATGATTTAAAACGGACCTTTGATGATTTTTCTTTTGAAATTTTGGCTCAGGGACTATTTTTGACAATTTTTGAAACTTGGGGGACTAAAACTGCAATTTTTGCAAATTTGATATGTTTTTCATTTGAATTTGATATTTTTGCATTTAAAACACATAAAACACTGATTTGTGATATTTTGATCATTTTGATGTGTTTCTGAGTGTTTTCAGATGAATTTGCAGTTTAAATGGTACAAAAATGATGAGTATTTACACACTCATCAGTCGTAGATGTATAATTGAGCAAATTTTGGAATTTCGTTGTCTTTGGGTAGGAGACTTCCCATTACATGGTAGTTTTGCCCATGCATTCTATAAACAAATGGGTCGTGTCCATTGTTTATAGCTTTGTCTACTTTTCCACCCATCGATGTAAAACTAAACATCATGTTGTATTTTCTTATATGATGATGAAAGTGCTTGCTTGTTTCATTATTTGACGTAAATAGTTTTAACAATGCTTCTGGAGGTTTTTCCATGTTTGATAATTCAACTATTCCATTCATACAACATAGAGTGAATGAATCTTCATTTGTTACTTTCTTGTTCCCCTTTTTGGCTTCTGCTGTCCATAGTTTAGCTTTGCAAGTTTTGCAAGTCTGTATCGGGTCTCCTATATCTATGTATGCTGTTGAAAGGTGTACAATTTTTGCGACTTTAAATATAATACAGGAAGTATGTACGTTCAAATGTAAAAGTAAATGCGTACCTTTTGAAATTCCTTGACAATTTGCTTCTACTTGATTTTCTGCACATTTGATATGTTTGTTAATATATCGATTAAAATGTAACTATTAAACTATTATTGTTTTGTGTTTCGACCTGTCTCAAAGGCTCTCTTGAACTCAGCACTTGCTTTAACTGGGACTTCATGAAGGAGTTCTTCGTTCAGAATAGCTTCTATGTATCGCAAAGTATATGTAAATGTTGATTGATAAAGTTTGGGCAAAATAAGTATAGAATAATAATTTTCAAAAATATTTTGAACTTACCATGGGTTTCATTAAAAAGACCAGCTGGTGTCTTTTTCCTTTTTTTGGCTTTTGTTTTTTGAGGAATTGTTGTTGTTTCAAGTATGCTAACTTCACATACACTTGTTGTTTGTAAATTTTCCTTTTTCTCCCATCTTTCTTTGAAATAATAAAGCATGTCTTGGGACCATTCAGCGGTTTCAGTAAAAGACGGTTGTATGTTTTGCTCAACAAAGGTATCAACTTTGCTTGTGCGAAGTCTGAATTTCTGTGTTATTTTGGTATCAAAACCATAAAAGTTTCGTAATATAAATTATCAAGAACGGTTTAAATATAATGCTTGTAGAATGAAAAAAAAAAGTAGTTTATATGTAACGTACATAAAGGTGGTTATATATTTTTTTTATATGTAAGATCGTCCGCATTCATAAGTGTAGATATCTTGGCAGCAGTTGCAGCTATAAATGATCAGCATAAGTAGATTACATTAATGTTTGTAGTTATTTTTTTATGAGCACTAACGGTTATTCTAAAATATGAACCGTTTACCTTTTGAGCCTCCTAGATGGACCACCGCATTGATAAACCGACGGTGCAAGTCTGTCGGCCATTGTTCTGGTTGCTTTGTACCTTCTTCTCCTAACAAAAGATAAGATGAATAGATTTCAATGTTGAGATGTAACAAAACTGTTTGTAAAGTTTATTTAATTCTAACCCTGTTTGTTTTTATTGTTCGAGCATGCTTCTTTCCTTGGTTTCTTGGCTGTATTATTTACTGGTGGATTTTGTATATGGCGTTTTTGGTTTCCCATGTTTTTGTTCTTTGAGTTTTGGAGGTTACATAATACTGTAGTGTTTGGAGGTTATATAATACTGCAAGTTTTTGTTAATCGATATTTGTAGGTGGGCTAGTTTTTATTTTGTTGATCGATCTTTGTAGGTGGGGTTAGTCTTTATAAGAGATTTATATAGACTATAAGAATCTTTATATTGAGTGTGATTATATTAAACCAATCATTATTATAATATGATACAAAGTTGGTCAAAATAGTCCATATAAAGTATTATATAACAATACAATACGTAAGGTTTGTATAATTATTGTTTTAAACAAATAATAATTTATAAATCTTTTATATAATTAAAGAAGCAAATGGTTATGTTGTATTTATTAGTTATCGTTTTTTGTTTTTTCGAAGAAGCTTCCTTGAATCATATAATACCCGCCATTATATACATTAATGTGTCCTTGAACTGGATTTGTATCAGTAGTTTTTGTTAACAAAAATTTAGTTATTTCAAGCTTAAAATCTACTTATGTTTCTCTCATTAACAACATCATCAAGAGCAATCGAATGCAACTCCTAGAAGCCATATCTATCTGCACTCTTAAAATCTACTTATGTTTCTCTTATTAACAACATCATCAATAGCAGTCGAATGCAAATCCTCGAAGTCATATCTATCTGCAGTCAACGACATGAAGTCGTGGGTGCTGACTTGGGAAATCAAATAGTTATTGTTAATATTATGCAAAATATATCTGATTGCAATCGAACCGACCATTCCTACGGCAATCAATGCAAGAATGGCAACACACACAGACACTTGTTTCGTCATGTTTCTACTAATATTTAAACTTAATTGCAAATGATGATAAGTACGGTTCTGAAATAATGCGTATGTTATAATCAATGATTGTGTATTGGTTATTTTAAAATGGACGGATCAGATAGGCTTCAGATCCAGCAAGTTCAGTATTTAAGAAGCTGTGGGGAAAAAAAAGTTATTGATTATTTTATATATGTGAAAAATATTAAATGAATTCATTTATAACACTTACCTTGTTTTAAAATCAATGATTCAAGGATTATTATCATTGATAAGTACCTTTGTTCCATAGAAACAATTTGAAACTTGTGTAACATCTGCATACATTTGTTAAATTAAATCAAATACCGTATATTTAACATATTTATAAAACGAAAATCTGATACACTTACTATTCCACGAACTGTACTTTGCCATAATGATTAAAACAATTATTGGTTCTTCTGAATTTTCATTATCCTTGATATATTTATGCAACTTTTCAGCAAGATCATTCCACAAGATGCAACGAATTGTATCGCCTCTGTTGGGAAAATATGCTTATGTTATTCGTATTGGTTATTAAAGAAAAATAGATATAAGAGCATGTAATCTTTTATACACTTACTTCAAATCCTGTAGTTCAAATTCTAGGCTGCTTTTTTTACTCCCATTCTTTCCATTCAGAACTGTTATATCTTTATTATTAATCAAACGGCCAATCACATCTATAAAAAAATATAAAATACTATTAGAATGAACAATTTGCAAAATTTCATATATGTAAAAGGTTGAACAAAAGGAACAATACCGAAAGCATATGCTGAGTCGAATGTTGTATTGTTGAAGTCTTGGAAAGACAGAAGGTGCAAACCATCATCATCATCATCACTATTGCAGTTAAATTCTTGGCAATGTCGAACATTTGTTTTTTTTCACAAAGTGTAACTTATATTGATGTGGTGTTAACTTTGTACCATCAACGTTTTTTTTAACGTTGAAGTTTGAAATCAAGAAATCAGCGTTCTCTTGCAAAAGTTTATCGAAATCTGAGATGAATCCAACCCTTATTGTAGCGTGAATGGTAGTACCCTATGTTTTTAACAATAAGTTAAAAAAGTATCGAAATTTTGAATAACAATAATATTTTATCTTAGAATTATAGGATAAAATTATAAAAGATTGGGAATTTATAAATACATGTTCATCCTTAAAGATCATATCCATGCTTGCTAACGCTGGTGGATTGGTGTTAATGTAATATTGTTTCCATAGAGAAACAACCTTCACTTTGATAGTCCATCTATCTTTTTCTGAATTGACATCTTTGAGGAAAGATATGGTCATTATGAAACCTGTAAAGAAATATGGAAAATTATAATGGAATGGAAGAAACTGTTGATTTGTTTGAGTATTTATAGATGTTGTGGTAGTCCAAGTTTATGTATAATTATGCTAACAGATAAACTTTAGTGTTTCCCAGTTTGTCTACAACTATACTAAATTGTATCAACAGATAACAGATAAACTTTAGTGTTTTCCCAGTTTGTCTACAACTATACTAAATTGTATCAACAGATATGCATAAGTTTTTTTAATAATATTTTAATGCTTATCTTATAGATAAATACAATATATATTTAAGATTAATCTTAATCACTTACAACAGAGTAATCTTTACTTCTGGAATGTACATGTTCTAAAACATATTTCTTCACAATTTCATGCAGGTTTTCAATGACTGCCATCAAAAAGTTCTGTAAACAAATTTGCAAAATCAAGCACATATCACTCTACGCATTCAATGCAATGATGATTACTGAATCAACTACTTATTAATCAACTAATCATCAATGAGCAATACATTTGACTTTTAATGTCAAATTTGCAAAATCAAGCGCATATCACTCTACGCATTCAATGCAATGATGATTACTGAATCAAGTACTTATTAATCTCCTAATCATCAATGAGCAATACATTTGACTTTTAATGTCAAATATGCAAAATTAAGCACACATCAGTCTACTTCCATAAAAATAATTCACTTCTTATCTATCATTTCATTCATTAATATTAATCCCAATGGGATATTCTAGTTGTAGGGACTTGGGATTCTCCAGTAAACACCCAAGTTCTTCAGACCAGCCCTGAAGCACATACCTCAGTTGGTTCCAGAACTGAGATACTTGCTCGAAATACATGTATTTACCTTTTGAAATTCCATGCATGAAATGAAAGCAAAATGTTTTGACTGTTACCTGGATTGTACTTCTCTTTTATCATTCTTAAAACTGCTAGGATGATAATGCGTGCCTCAACCTGTTGACCAATGTGCAAAATGTTAAACAGTAACTAATGAACTTGAAAGATTATGTAAAGACCTTGAACATCAACAACTATAGATTACCTTTGTGAGCCCTTGAACATCAATAGGTATAGATTGGGCCTCTGCATTACCCTGTTTTACTTTCCCATATGCTGGTGAAACAAATGACGCTTAAGCTGGTTAATATCACGAAACCTAGCTTTTCTCTTTGAAGCATTACCCGCATTCTCCTCCACCTTGTCACATACAGTACACAAAAGCCTAAACATGGCCTTGATCATCTTATACTGTTCCAAATCATCAAAGTAGGATTGTGTATCTTGATGATACCAATACTGTCCAGATCGACCCTCCTTATCTTATTACAGTAAAGTCATTTATAGTCTTAGTGTACTCCACTAAAACCTGGAAAACATCCCACAATCATACATATAAATCAGCAGTTGCCTGAAATCTGCGTGAATCGTTGTGCAAAATCGACAGTTTCTACCAAGTAAACGCCAAACAACTGAGCAAAGTAACCATGGCGAATCCTTGTGCAGTGACCCGATTGTCGATGTGAAATACAATTTTTTTTTTTTTTTTTCAAAATTGATTTAACCCCAAGGAAAAAACTACTAAACATATTAAAAATAAGATAGACTGTATCACTCTACTCTAAAACTAAAACAAACTTCAGCAACATCCTCTTTAAATCTACGATTAACATTGCCACCTGTAGTATGCAAAATGTCTATTTAATTTGATCATTGGTAATTTTGTACCACTTATACTACATGTGGCAATTTCAACACATTTGTCTAGAAATGGGTCAATTTCAGTTATATGGTAACATGTAATCAGATTCAATATATCACTTATTTATAAGCATATTGGGTTGTTGGCATAGTGACATGTCAGCGACCCAACAAACAACATTACCCATTTTGACCCAACCATGTTTATGACTCGCTACCTAACCTGCTCAATCTACACCATTTGCCAACTGAAATTGCTGCGTGAGTAAACAAAGATGTGTCTCATGCATACTTTGTTCTTCCTGTTATCCCACCAATCTACAGGATTGGTAAAGTAATCTTGCCATAGTTCCTCCATTCATCATGTGGCGACTCGCACATGACAAAATCTTAAAGTGAAACAATAACTCATCTAAGAATCAGGGTATAGAAGGAACAACCACATGACCTCAGTCATCTAAGAATCCAACGTCTAAAATCACTTTTGGGGCTCCTTTAACATTCCTATAGTGAGCTAAAAGGCAGTTATACACATCTTACCATGAATAAAAGATTTTTCAAAAAAACAGATCAATATCTATGTGATTCCTAATTCGAATATCTGTCAAATCCCCACTCCTACTCAATTTTCAAAATTTAATATAAAACACAAACTTTAATCATAAGAGGAATAAAAAAACATACCCAAATTAATCAATATATGAAAACCCTTACCTGACTTTTATATTGACTTTTGACTGGATTGATTGAATTTGTTCAGTCGATTAGGCCATCAATCTTTATACCAGCAACAATGGATATTGAATTTGTTCAGTCGATTAGGCCATCAATCTTTACACCAGCAACAATGGATCATTTGTACCATGAATATGTACCGAACTTAATGACTAAACAAAAGGGTATCCAAGAACAACATAAAATTTAATAGCTAATGTTTGGGAAAAGAACAACATCAATATTCGTAAAAAAATGATTAGGTTATTGTTCTTCATGATTCCAGAGGGTTTTGATTAAGTGTCGATGTTATTGTTTAGGTTATGTATAAATCAATGGCTATGATCCATGGTTCCCTTTCTTATTCTAAAAAGTTACAATTGTACCCTTGTGAATTAAACAATTGCTATCTAACCCATGTGTTTGTTTTTTTTTTAATAAGTAGTTTTGTAAACGTTTTTTTTCAAACGTTGACCAAATTGGATTCAATTTTGACTTTTAATTGACCAATCACGTCGTTTGATTTTGCTTACGTGGCAAAATTGACCTCTCCTATTGGTCTAATTTTTTTTTCAATGAGAAGACTTTTACAAAAATACTCTGAAATGATGTAATTCTTTTATTATATAAAAGATAGTGTTTATTTTCTGCGAGATTAAAGAAAAGGATTGGGTTTATTCAATTTATATGTCTACGCTACATAACATCAGGCATATATTCAGTTTTTTATGTGAACTTTACTATAACACTACATTATTCTATCTAGTCATTTACTATACCCCTACAACAATAAGGCACATACAGAGCAACCTGAGCAATGCTCTCACACTTTTGATAAGTATAATAAAAAATGAGCATGCTACTATCAAAAAAAAATGTAACGTAGATAAAATAATTCACCTTTTGACCTTCTAACTGTGTTATCCGATTGTGCGTTTACTATAATATGCACAATATCATAATGAATACCATTTTAACTATATGTTTAACAAACTTTAGCTCACTACTAACTTATTTTCCAATTAATTTAACAATACAATAAGCCAGAACAACATTTTAGTCAAATGCATTTATATGCTCATTCAACAATTTGATAGTCAATTTTCTCTTTAGCATTTCATCAAACACGTTGTCCTCAACAATCTTATTCTCTAAACATTAACTTTCTAAACTCAAATCAGAAATGAAATTGAATAAACAAACAAACAGCAACAATTCACCCTAAACTTCATCAAAATAAGACAGAATCGATTGTAATTATAAATAATCAAGTCAACAATCATTTAAGAAAATTGATTGTGTTGTAATCTATTTTATGACATACGAAACCAATTTTCTAGATAGATACATTGAGATCAAAATTTAATCCTCGCTGACATGTTTAATTACTTAATACATTCTTTAACTTATTAATTACCGGTAGACATAAACAAATTTTTAATTATCAAATTTGTCAAAAATAACAAAACCACAATAATAATAACATAAAACCACTCATTATTATTATACTCCCTCCGTCTCAAATTTATTGTCATGAGAGAGAAAACACAAAGTTTAATAAAAGTGGGACCATATTAATTTTCAACCAATTAAATGGAATATTCTCCCACTATATTCTCTAGTTTTTACTTAAAAAGGTAAGTGGACAATTAATTTGAGACAACCCAAAAAGGAAATATGGACTATAAATATGAGACGGAGGGAGTAACAGTTTGCTACGACCAATCAATAATAACAATTTGTTACATCATTATAAACATCTAACAAACACATGCAAGAAACCTACAAGATTCGAACTAACAAAAATGAGAACAAGATTCGAAGTTTCGAACCTAACACTAGACACAACCAAGAAACTCTCACAATCACTCCCCAACTAAATTATCTTTCTATATATATGCACTTTTATATACTTTCTATATATATAAGCACTTTTATATACTTTCGACGATTTTTTTTTTTCAAAATTTTCCGACGAAAAAAATCTCATGTGATTTTTAAAAATCACGTGTGATTCATTATAGAAATCACATGTGATTTTTTTAGGCGAAAAATTTGAAAAAAAAAATAGTCGGAAATATAGAAGTGCCTATCTATACAAAGATAATTTAATTCTCGTTGCGATGATATGATTTTTTCGCTTAACGATTAACAGTTTGTGAGATATTTAATTTTTAAAAAAATTGTGAATTTTTTTTTTTTTGATCAAAAAATAAATATACATGATTGATTCATTAGATTTATGGCAAATATGAGATCTATATTGATCTTTTCTCAAATTCAATATGGATTTACCAGTTGTCACAAAAAAACTAATCATAAACATTTACTTAACAACAAACACATTATAAAGTGAAATGAATTGGAAATATTTTGTGCAAGATATTGTATTATTTTATTTCTAGTTAATTATAAAGGAGGTAAAGTAAAAATTAGTAATATGGATAGTTTTTTTTTTTTTTTTTTTTTTTTTTTTTTTTTTTTTTTGCCGCTAATAACTCTTTTTTTTTTGTCGCCTAGTTCTTTTTTTTAGTAAGAATTTTGCCGCCTAGTTTAAAGTTGACATTAGTTCAAAGTGACGCCAATTTCACACATATTTTTTCTCACCTTTTCACTAAAAGACTTTTATAATGATTAATAATTGAGACTAATCATTACACTAATGATTGCACTCATGATTAATAGAGAATGATAAAGAGACCTAAAGTTAAACCTAATTCTAAGTGGCATCATCCTGATGGGTTGTAGTATAAGTGGGTCCCTGTCTGTAATCATCAGGATGATGCCACTTGGAATTAGGTCTAAGTTTAGGCCAAAATTTTGGCCTCTATATCATTTCCCTGATTAATATGATTGGTGGTGTTTGATGGTGTGTAGATACAAGAATAGTGGAGTGTAAACCTACATTACCTTAATGATTGAGAATGACTCAGACTAATCATTACACTAATAATTGCACTAATGATTAATATGAGTGGTGGTGTTTGATGGTGTATAGATACAAGAATAGTGGAGTGTAAACCTACATTACCTTAGAAAAACCCATTAATCTTAAACAATAAGTTACTGGAGTTTTTTGTCAGAGCCTTGTGGTTTAAAAACAAAATTACGGAACCCTTGTAGTTTCAAAAATAATTACATCACAAAATATTTATTGTATTTTTCTAATGTTTTTCTTTTTTCGCATCAGCAAACAAAAGAAACACATCAGTAATTAATATTGAAAAACCAAACCCTACTTCATGTCCTACAATTTTAGAGGCATCCCCATCACGTTGGCTCTCATCTCACCACATGTCGATGTCTTTGTAATACAAACTCTCGCTCGACTACATCTCTTTTGGCTGTCAGGTTAAACTTGGTTTCAGTTTTTGTTTTAAATTTGTTAATCGTAGGTGGTGATTTATCTAGTTAAATGGCTAACCATAAGGGTTAAGGACTACATCTCTTTTTGGCTAACAGTAGGGGATAAAGACTCGTATTTGATAGTACATTTTAACCTGATACTTTTTGAATGGTTTCATTATAGTGTTTATTTAGTTGATATGGCTCATGCATATACATGTGAACTTCCCAAAACTTCCTAATAGTATATACATATTCATTTTTTTATAGTTAAATGGCTCATGTATATATTGCATATTGATATAATGTTTTTAACTACTTAGTGGTTTTATAGGCTACTATGGCATCAAAGTTTGTTGTGCTATTATGTCACACCCCGTCAATGGCGGAAACGCGAGGTGTAACGAAATCAATATGCATCGCAAAAGATGATAGAACAATACCGAACATAATAGTATATAACAAATCCCAACATTTACACTGTTTTTACAATATTATATTGTTTTTAGTCCGACAAGTGACATTTATGAAATCCATAAGATGTAATAACTTAGGTTCCATTTTCACTTGATTACCTGAAATGCATGAGAAAACGGGTCAACTATGAAAATAGTTGGTGAGTACACACGTTTTAAATAATACGAAAGTCTTTTTAGAGAAAGAGTTCAGATATATTTCCACAATAAAAGTAAGTCCAAAGTATTTGAGAAAGGTCCAAAGGCAAAGTCTCTGTCAAACCATCCAGTTGCAAATCCCGACCATACAAGACTTACAACCTATGTTTTCACAAGCCATTGCGTAAAGGGTCGTATAGTTTATGGTCAAGCACACGTTGTCATATTAGTTCATAATAAAAGCACTTATGTATATAATAATTCAATAACGCTCCGAACATGGGAGACTTTGCACGCTCCAACCAAGGGAGACTTTATGTCACTCCACCACCTAGGTGAGATTTATTGGTCACTCCACCGACATGGCGAGATTTATTGAGAATGCTCCGTTGACAGGAGACTTTGCACGCTCCACCAATAAGGCGAGACTTTGTATTGCTCCACCAATAAGGCTAGACTTAACACGCTCCAACAATAAGGCGAGACTTAGAACGCTCAACCAATAAGGCGAAACTTAGCATGCTCCACCAATAAGGCGAGACTTAGCACGTTCCACCAATAAGGAGAGACTTTAGGTCAAGAATGCTCCGAACATGGGAGACTTTGGGTCATAGTATGTATGGTACATTAAGCTCAAACCAATTCATAAGTTCGTAATCAAGTTCAAGAGTTTAAGTTGAATTCAAAAGTTCAAGTCAAATTCAAGAGTTTGATTCAAGTTCAAAGAGTTCAAAATATATCAAAAGGTTCAAAATCAAGTCAAACCAGTTCAAAATATGTCAAAGGGTCCTTTACAGGTTAAAAGAGTTCAGAATAAGTCAAGGATCCAATATAAAGTCAAACAAGTTCAAAATAGTCAAAAGGTTCAATATTAAGTTAAAATAGTTCAATTAAATGTCAAAAGGTGCAAATCAAGTTAAAAGTGACTAAATATATGTCCAAAGTTCAAATCAAGTTAAACGTGTTCAATTATATGTCAGAAGATTCAAATCATGTTAAAAGTGTTCACATATATGTCGAAGGCTCAAAATCAAGGCAAGGGGTTCAAATAATAGTGTTCATATATAGTAGTCAATTTAGTTCAAGCATAATCTAATACTTATGAGCATAAAGAGTAAAATAAAAGTTCAACAAGATCAATATATTGCAAAGTAAAATTATACTTTGATTTTTGTAACATTGTAATGAGTATAAAAATATATTAGAACCATTTTTGGGAGTATCGGGTATATTGTCAATGCATGAAAATCGTTTAAAAGCGTTTATTATTTATTTACGTAAAATAATGAATAGTGAAAACTACGAGGATGAATAGTAATTTTTCGGGGATGAATAGTAAAAGTTCGAGTTTAAATAATAGCCCAAAAATACTAGTTGTCACATATTATGTTACTGGGGTGGCAAAATTTGTGATGGACCACAAGGTGTAAGTTATAATAAGCCTCCAAGTAAAGTTATCAAAGGTTCAACATGGAATAAAAATCAATGAACTTATTAATCAAATTCATTCTGCGACATCCATTGATAAGGAACACAATAGTATAAAAGTAATTTATAGATATCCATCAGGCATTGGAAACATGATGAAATATGTACATCTTCCTATTACGGACAATTGTGATATTGATATAATGTTCGATGCGCTTAGTCAACATCAAGAACTAAGCAACATTGAGTTGTACTTAAAAGTTGAAATCAATGAACTAAATCACCATACGGGGGTGGTATCCAGGTATTAACTTATTATACTTGTTTTAGATTTTACAGCCATGTCAAGTAGCACTGATACTTAAGTTGTTTACTACTAATTGTATATTGTTCCACTACTTTCAGAACTCAAGAACCAATTACAATAGAAATCGAGACTTCATTAACTCGTGAGATGGCAGAAGAAGGGAACATCGAACAAATACCTAGTCTGAGACACATCAATGTTGTGTCAAACATGATTCAAAATGAGGACTTCAACATGGTTTCTAAGATTGTTGTTGTAAACAATGAAATGGACAACATATTTGAAACTGAAGATGAAATATAAAAGCCTCGGGATGATGAAGCTGGAGATGAAGATCAAATCGAAGCACAATATGAAAATGGATAAAATTATAATCGTGACATTCAAGTTCCTTCAAATTTTACTAGCTTGGAGGGAATAAATATGGATACTATTGATAACTGGAAGGTGTCACATCCTGAAAGTAAGAATGATTTAACTGAAGAGTTAGGAAAAAGTTCTTTCAAGGATAAGGATGAACATACTAGAGCTATCAATCTCTACCCCATTCGTAAACATAGGCAATATGAGGTGGTAGAAACATGTCCAACTATTTTGAAATAAGATGCAAGTTATGGTCGCAATGTGGCTGCAAATGGCAAGTACGTGCGTGTAAACGTAAATATAGTGGATATTTTGAAATAACAAAGTATACAGGTCCGCATACTTGTTTACACTACAAGATTACTCAAGATCATCCAAACCTTGATTCAAGTTTGATCGCTCATGAAATCCAACACCTTATAAAGGAACAACCATTTATTAGTATTTCTACTTTGAGAGCTAAAATTATTGATAAATTTTGTTATACTCCTTCGTACAGGAAAGTTTGGTTAGGAAAGCAAAAAGGAATTGAAATTATCTTTGGGAATTGGGAAGAATCTTATATTCTTTTACCCAAGTTTCTAGCTGCACTTAAATTGTTCAATCCAGATACTATAGTTGAATGGCACACCAAGAGACTTCCAAATACGGGTGACGTGGAGTTTAGACGTGTTTTTTGGGCATTTGCTCCATCTATCGAGGGATTTGAGCATTGTCGGCCTATAATTAGCATTGATGCCACTCATTTATATGGCACGTATAAGGGTAAAATGATGATTGCAATGGGAGTTGACGATAACAATCAAATATTGCCACTTGCATTTGCTATTGTTGAAAATGAATCTTATAATACGTAGTTGGTTTTGGTTTCTATATTATGCCAAAAGACACGTGGTGAAAGAGCTTGAAAGAATTTTTCTATTATTTGATCGTCATATGGGAATCCTAATGGCAGTTAATGAGCACAGATCGCCTTAGTTGGAGCCACGTGGTTTTCATAGGTAATGTTTATAAAATCTCATGTAACTACTTTTACTATTAACTTTAACAACTAACATAAACTTTCTTTACATAGGTATTGTTTATGAAATTTTGTCAACAACTTTCATGATAAGTTCCACAACTCAAATTTGAAAGTTTTAGCCTACCGTGCTGGGAGTCAAAATCAAATTCGTAAGTTCAACACCATTATGGACGAAATTGGGGAACTGAATCCACAAGCTCTAGAGTGGCTTGAAAGACATCAACTTTGCAGATGAAAGACACCTGCACATGACGGTGGAAAGCGTTTTGGGATGTTGAAAACAAATATGTATGAGATTTTTAATAGTGTACTTAAGGGTGCTCGTTTCTTACCTATCACGGCATGTGTTCAACTTACATTTTATAGGGTCTTGCACTACTTTGATGTGAGACGTTCATTTGGACATAATGCTCGGGCTAATGGAGATCTGTTTACTCCGCATGTTATTGCAAAACAAGCTGGCTCAATGTCAAAAGCTAGTGGACATAGCTTGAAATCATTTAACTAAGAAAAAGGAGTATTTGAGATAATAACTCGACGAGGAAAAAATGTGCAGGTTTTTAATCTTAAGGAAGAAACTTGCACATGTGGTAAGTGGTAAATAAACAAGTTTCCATGTTCTCATGTATTGAGTGCATGTGCCTATCTTCATTTGAATAGCTCACAGTTTGTGCATATATATTATTCGATTGTAGAGAATTCTTCAACCTGGGCATCTGAGTTTTCCCCACTTCCACATGAAGCATATTGTTCTACCACATTGCTTCCAAACTCAGATTCAATACGCAACGAAAGAGGTCGTCCTCGATCAACTAGGCTACGAAATGGAATGGATATTAAAGAAGGAAAAAAGACAAACCATTGTGGAATCTGTAAAGTAGGTGGTCATAATCAGAAAACTTGTCCTTCTAGGCCTCGAAAAGGCCCCGCAATCCTTAAGTTTGATTGCTATCAAGATAATCAACGTTTTATGTGCATCACCTTTTGTTATTTATTGTCAATTGATTTTTAAAGGTCTAAGTTATATATTCAGGTTATTCAATACATATTTGGCTCGTATGGAGGGTTATGTTTCGGTCAACCAATTATCTGAACAAGTTAGATGTTGAACTAAGATATCAGTTGGACATGTATGCTTATTCAATCTGGACATGCAATAATTTGAATTTATTTTGTTTAATGTTGGAATGAATTTATTTTTTTATTTTCACTTATTGACAGTCATATGTAATAGATGGATTGATAAGTGTTTGATCACATTTGTTTGATTCAAGTTATTATGAATTTTAAATGTTGATAAGATTTTGATGTTGTAATGTGTTATGAATTTTCCAAACCAAAGCACATGATTTTTATATATTACGACTCAAATGTTATGTGCTTGAATTGATCTGTTCAAGTGTTATGCTTTTAAGTGAAAAAGAAAAACATGCAGTCTTGAAATTGTCAGTAACAATACCATCAACCGAAAAAAAAGGAAAAAACAATTAATATTAATATGATGTAAATAATTTTTCAAGTACAATATTTGTGTATATATATTTTAAAACTATTATGATGTGACAAAAAACTCACTCAAATTACTGTGATGATATAAGTTTATATCAAACAATTGAATCAAGTATTAAATCATTCCTTTAATTCTAAACCCCTACGCCAAACAACTCATTAATTTTGATTTTAGGGTCCGTTTGGTTTGTAGATGGGTTTAGGATTAGGATTTAGGGTCCGTTTGGTATAGGGGGCGTGGGAATTAGGGTATGAGTTTGATACCATTGGTGTTTATTTGGTTGAGAGGTTTTGCCAAACCATTCATATGGGCCCCAAAGTTGAAACCCATAGATCCATACCACTTGGACTTGGTGTATTTTGCCAAACAATTCATGTGGACCCTATTTCACCATTAATTTCACTTTTTTCCTTCATATTTATCAAATAATATTTAAACTCAAATATATAAACCAAACAACATTTTTTAAACTATCAAACTTATTCTCATACTACCATATTATCATACAAATATCCATTGTGATTCCTATAAGGAAACCAAACGGACCATTAGATTTGAATTATAATTTGGATTTGGATTAGAATTTTGAGAGAGAAAGTATATTTTTTTTTTAATATTTTTTATAATAATATTATTATTAAAGATATAATATATAAAGTAATGAATAAAAAGCAAATATTAGGGCCCGTTTGGTTTAGGGTGGTGGGGTTAGATTTAAAGATTGATGGATAAAAGAAATGTTTGGTTGCTGGTTTAGTTTTTGATGTGTTAGTGAATACCCACAAAAATGAACTATTTGAAATCATTATATCATAGCTCGGTTTAAAAAAGATGTGGGACTAAGGTGGGACCGACTTTATGCATGTGTCTACATCTCTCTATTCTAACTTTGAAAATCAATATATTTTACTTTTAATCTTTTATAAAATATTAATTTATTAATTTTATAATATATTTTCTTTCTCCATATCAAATTCAAATCCAAATTTAAATCTAAATCCAAATCCAAATCCTACACACATTTAGGGCTCGTTTGGTTTGTTGTCAGGAATGACAATTGGTATCGGATTTGGAATGAGGTGGAATGATAATGGGTATGAAAAAGTGTATCATTACGATTGTTTATGTTTGGTTGATAAAATATGGTATGAAAAAATGTATAGATATTTTAATTTTGTAGTGGAAAAAAGAGGGGTCCACGGGAATGGATTTCATAGACACCAAATTGGTGTGTAATGAATCTATGACTATGATATACCTATTTCATTACCGGCCCCACAAAACAAAACAAAACAAACACCGACTATGACTTTGAAAGTCATAGTCTCATTCCCGTTAACGCAAACCAAACGGGCCCTTACAAACCAAATGGACCATTAATATGAGGTTGAAATGAGCACACATATTCATTTTATATATAATATGAAGAAAAGACAAAACAAATAAAGCAAATCTTGAGCACTTTAACGTCTTTTGTGAAACCCCACTAACAAAAGCATGAGTCCCTTTTTCAAAACCCAAATAGCATAACAAACTATTTTTTTTTTTACTTTGATAGCTAATTTTTAAACTAAAAACCTCTTAACAAACAACACCTTAGACATGAAAATGATTCTTCTAGTCAGTTCCAGAGCATGTCACAAATGATAAGGACGAGTCTAATGTATCACCACGTGTAGCAAGATAAATGGTCTAACGCGTTCAAGCTAATCAAAGTGGACCGACCTTGTCAAACCGCCTTAAAACGAACAGTTGTCTCTTACCACTTGTGAATACGCGCTACACACATTATCAACTTAACCGACATAACACCTCTATATATACCTATATCTAGCCTCTTTCCATCAACAGGCCATAGGTTTTCTGTTATTTCTCTACTTCTATCATAACTTCTTATTTTTCAAATCTATTTGCTAATAATCAATCGATCTGAAATCTGTTTTTTTTTTTATTCTCTAATAGGATTGTTGCTAGATATTATAATCCTAGCTGTTTCCAGGTTCTTCTATTTTGAATATATTCTCCTATCTCGATGATTATATTTGGATTCGGTTGCGATAACTATATATGTTGTACGTGGTAGATCTATCTGGTTGTTGAATCGTAGGTGCATGGAATATGGATTAGGTTTTCATGGAATTGGTAACGAATTCGATCAGGTTATTCTACCGTTTGTTTCGATCTAGAACCTATATGTCGGTATATTATTACGTCGTATCTGATTTCGATATCAAATGGATTATTTGTAATGGATTCAAGTAACTGATATAAGATGATTTGATTTCAGTTTTGTAGTACCAGAGATTAGGATCGGATATTATCATTCTAGGAATTTCTTGTATACCGGATCGATTGGTTTATTATGCAGAAGGATAAGATTTACTTGATATTTGGTTGCTTGTTTCTGACTCAAGATTTGATTTCTGTTTCGAAACAGAGTCACGAGGTTATCTTTTGCGTCTTTCTAGGGTTCTGCTGGTTGTTGAGTACGCTATATCTTGGGGCCTGCTGAATCGTTATGTGGATGGGTATATTTGATCTTGTTATGCGCCTCTCTATACTACCCTCCATTTATTCTGAACAGCCTATAGGTTTTCTGTATTTTTGCGTACTTCTATAACATCTTATTTTATAAACCTGTTGCTAAGTAACTCATTCATTTGATGATTCAACCTGAAAGCTGTTTGTTAATTCAATAGGTTGATTGATGGTTGTAAAATTATTATTCTCCTAAAGATGAAATCCAGGTTCTTCTTTATTATTTTGAATCTTCTAGCTTTTAGTGGGATCATTATTTTTCGATTGCAAAACCCTCTGTTATGACTGATCTATTAGGTTGTTGATTAACATCTACGCGGAATATGGATTAGGTTTGGATCGAATCAGGTTATACTAGTTTATTTAGTGATGGTTTGATATTGATTTTGAAGCTATTTTATAGGACAGATTCATCGTTTTATTTGCAAAGCTATATGTGTGTTGTGGCAGAACTGTTGGTTATGGTTTTGTAGGTGCCAGCAACATGATCGGATAGCATCATATTAGGAATTTCATGTATCTGTTCGATTGGGTTTTCTGTGAAGGATAAGAATCTGAGATTTACTTGATAGTTGGCTGTTCTTATTATATCAGCTTCACATTCAATTTGTTTTCCAATTCGAAATCAAGAGTGATGAGATTATCTCTTGTGTGTTTCTAGGGTTTTGAGAAAGGCTGGTCACTGGTTTAACTAGTGTTTGGATGGGTACATTCGATCTGGTTTGATTACTTACATTTCACCTAAAGTTAAAACCCATCGAACAAACAGGCTCTTATATCGGGAGATCTTTCAAAACAAATATTATATATTTGATAAGATAACGTTAGTGTTTTTTTTGGAGTCATGATAGATGTGATCAAATATATGGCTGAAAACACGTCTATTTTTGTTGCTAGTTAAAATAGTTTGATTTTCCTTTCCAAAAAACTTTCAATTTGATTTTGGACATGGAACTTCTGGAGCATGTCAACCGATAAGGACAAATCTTATATATTAGCACGTGTAGCAAGATAATTGGTCTAACAGACAAGTAGTGTTCAAGCTAATTAAAGTGGACCAACCTTTCTGTCACCGATTTAAAACAAATAGTTGACTTTTTCCACTTTTGAATACGCGCCAACACACCATAACACATCTATATATAACTATATCTAGCCTCTTTCAATTGACAGCCCATAGATTTTTTGCTATTTCTTTACTTCTTTCATAACTTCTTATTTTTCAAATTTATTTGCTAAATGAGATCTGTTTTTTATTCTCTAATAGGATAGCTGTCTAGTATTACAGATTCCAGGTTCTTCCATTTTGAATATTCTCCTATTGATGATTTTATTTGGATTTCGGTTGCGAAACTATATATGTTGTTGTAGATCTATCTGGTTGTTGATTCGTAGGTGCATGGAATATGGATTCGGTTTTCATGGAACTGGTAACGAATTTCGATCAGGTTATTCTACCGTTTGATTCGATCTAGAACATATATGTTATGGCACATATGTCGGTATTATTACGTCGTATCTGATTTCGATATCAAATGGATTATTTGTAATGGATTCAAGGTCTCAAGTAACTGATATAAGATGATTTGATTTCAGTTTTGTAGTACCAGAGATTAGGATCGGATATTATCATTCTAGGAATTTCTTGTATACCGGATCGATTGGTTTATTATGCAGAAGGATAAGATTTACTTGATATTTGGTTGCTTATTTGACTCGATATACTTGATTGATTTGATTTCTGTTTCGAAACCGAGAGTCACAAGGTTATCTTTTGTGTCTTTCTAGGGTTCTGCTGGTTGTTGAGTACACGATATCTTGGGGCCTGTTGAATCGTTATGTAGATGGGTACATTTTTTTTATCTTGTTTGATTTTCACCAACACACGTTGTCAACATAACCAATATACTTATGCACCTCTATATATATTACCCTCCCTCTATTCTCAGCTAGCAGCCTATATATAGGTTTTCTGCTCTCTCTCTTTTCGTGGATTTTTATAAAAACAACTAACAAGGAGCTAGAAAAGGAATGAAAGAGTAAAGAGATATTACAAGCGGTTTTAGTATTGACAATTCAGCCAACATAGGAGTCACAAAGAGCTAAATAGGTTTTTTATGATATTTATGTACCTCTTAACATTTTATTTTATAAATCTGTTGATAAATAACCCATCAATTTGATAATACGACTTGAAAGCCGTTTGTTGTTTCAATAGGTTAATGGATAGAAAATTATTCTCCTAAAATGGAATCCAGGTTCTTCTTTATTATTTTGAATCTACTGGCTTTTAGTGAGATCATTATTTTTCGATTGCAAAACTGTTTGTTACGGCATATCTATTAGGTTGTTGATTCACATCTACGCGGAATATGGATCGATTGCAAAACTATTTGTTACGGCATATCTATTAGGTTGTTGATTCACATCTACGCGGAATATGGATTAGGTTTTGATCAAATCAGGTTATACTCGTTTATTTAGTGACGGCTTGATTGAAGATATTTGTTAGGACAGATTCATTATTTTATCTGCAAAGCTATATATGTGTTGTGGCAGAACTGTTGGTTATGGTTTTGTAGGTTTCAGAAACTATGATCGGATTAGCATTATTCCAGGAATTTCATGTATCTGTTCGATTGGGTTTTCTGTGAAGGATAAGAATCTGAGATTTACTTGATAGTTGGCTGTTCTTGTATCAGCTTTATATTCAATTTGTTTTGCAATTTGAAATGGAGAGTCATGAGATTATCTCTTCTGTGTTTCTAGGGGTTTGCTGGTTGTTGAGAGAAAGGCTGGTCGCTGGTTTAAGTAGCGTTGGATCGGTACATTTGATGTGTTTGATTATCTTTAGATACTGTATATTTATGACGCCTTGGAGGGATATGTAATGCACTGATCTGTTTTTTTTGTGTCAAGTGGTAAACTGCAGTAGAACTATAGGTTTGTTCAAATTTTGCTGTGTTTGGATCGGGCAGCGTTTTCTTTGAGGTTTAGTTTTGCATTAAGATGTCACCGAGTTCCATCGATTTTCAATGTGGTGGTGTGGAAAATGGTTATATGCTAAATTCTTTGTTAAGGGTATAGTTGATCTTGGTGACTAACTATTGAAACTTACGTGGCCAAAGGTTTTGGGAACAACATTGATCATCAGCTGGATATGTGCTATTCCATTGCGAGCGATGTCTATGGTTTTCGTTATGGCCTCTTGGGTGCTTTCATTATTTTTAGATGTATTTTTTAGGTTTGTGTTTATATATGGGTTATATGTGTAAAATTTGTTATTTATGTTGTCACCGCAGGTCTAGACGTTACTGAAAATATAATTCAATCCTCTTAACTGGTGGACCCATAAAACTGTTTGTGTTCTTTGTTCTTGCTATTAGTCTGTGAATGAATCCCCCCCTCCCCCTCCCCCCCCCCCCCCTAATTGTGTGCAAGCTTGAATGACATGATTATGTTCTGTTTGTAGGTTTGTGTGGTGTCAAACATCCTTGTCCAATGTTCTACCGTCTGCTGGTTTTTCTAGATTTCTTGTGCTTCTATTTACTTCTGCCATCATTTGTTTTTCAGTCTATTGTGTTGAGATTCTTTATCTCGCTCTTTTCTTGGTTTAGTTAAAGGATGTTCATTTGGTTGAGGGCTAATTGGAGTTACCGCGTAGCTTAGACCAACATATTGAATAAGTTCTATTTTGTTGCAACACCTTATTCCTATGTTCTTAATTTCTCGTGAAATTTCAGTTATAGGCTATTAATCAAGATGACCATGCTTTTTTTTGTAGGTTTGTTGTTTGCCGAATGAGGTGTTTGTGATAACCAACTGCTGAATTTTTCTCTGATTTATATGATAATTTTTATTTATACCATTTTTTTTTCTTTGCAATATAATTAGGATCATACTTTTTATCTCACTTGCTTATAGGTGTAAGTAAGCTTCTTGTTGCCACAGGTTTTTTTAAATTTGGGTTACTTTTGGCTGGCAGACCATTAGCACCATTATTTTTCTTTGACATTATTATGTTTCTGTTTTCTTTTGTGTAAAGCTTGCATGACATGATTATGTGCTTGTTTGTAGGTCTGCGTGGTGTCATTGATCCCTGTTCATCATTGTCTGCTGGTATTTAGTAGCACTTGTAGATGTATTCAGTTCTAGCATTACTCTTTCAGTCTGTCATCTAAATGATATGTGTGTAAGCTTGGCATGACTATTTTGATATGTGTGTAGGTCTGTGTGGAGTCGAAACATCTATTACCACTCATCGTGGTCACTATGAGCTATTTTTTCTTTATAATTACTATGATCATGCTCATTATTAGCATTATTGGTTTTCTCACTGTCATCCTCATGGGATCCCTGTATTATGAGCTCATGTGCTGGGAGTGTCATTCAAAGTTTTGCTCGATACTTCGAGCACATTGCTACCTACGCTGTATTGGTTTTCTCACCTTTTATGTTTTTAATTTCTTAGGTAGAGAACATCTGTTTTATGTTTCTAATACGACCATTGTTTGTGTATAGTTTGTTGAATTCCAAACACTATGGTCATGATGACAATATGCCGGTTTCTTCACTTGACTACCTATACCATTTTTCTCCATTTTTTCATTGATTAGATTACTCTATCGTGCTCTCTTGCTTATGATATCTGCTATCAAACGTTGTGCATACAGGTGTTGTGGCAAGATGCTAGATGGCTGGATCCTTGCAGCTTGTTTAGGATCATGCCAATTGTTAAAACTGTTTCTTTGGTTCTTTCTATTCTGCTTCATTTATTGGCCACAAGTTCCCTTTCACTTCTCAAAATTAAGAGCGCTATGTTTTGTTCGGAGGGTTGTTCGGTGTTGAACACTCGTGCTGGCGTCTTACTTGACCATTTGCTGGTTTTTCTTCAATACTTGATCATTTTCTTTCTAGCATTAGCAGTTTTCTGCGTTGTTATGATCAGATTTTTATTATGCTCTCTTGTTCATAGGTGCAGATTGTTTTGCTTGTATTTCTCTTCCGAGTCTTGCAGTTTAAGTGGCCATGGGATGGCTGTGTTAGCTATTTGGTTAAACACTCTTGTGACAATACCCTTCTTTGTGTTGTTTTTTCTCTAGTTACTGCTAGATATACTTTGTTATGTCATCTGCGTGCTGTGTGACTTAGATGCCTAAGGATACTTTGGATTCATCGCAGGCTTTCACAACTGAATATGATTGGCTCGGTTTTTTCCTGCAGATCGTTAACTGGTTTTCTCTTAGCAATTCGTCATCTCATTATCTGATCTTTTGATAAGCCTTGTGTGTAATCAGCATGACAATAGTATGTTTTGTGTGTAGGTCGTACGTGGTTTCGAACATGCTTGCCTAATCATCATTGTCGCTATCTCTTGGCTCTTCTATTTCTTTTATGGATGTATTTAGATTAAGAATTTGTGTCTTCATATATGGATCATATGTGCAAAATTTAAAATTTATGCTGTCACCGCAGGTCTAGACGTTACTGAAAATCATCATTTAATCCTCTTTACTGGCGGACCTATAAAACTGGCGTTTGTTCTTTGCCATTAGTCCATGCATTATCTTGTTTATTTTTTCATTTGTGTTGGCTTGCATGACGTGATTATGTTCTGTTTGTAGGTTTGTGTGGTGTCAAATCCCTGTCCAAGCATGTTTACCATCTGCTGGTTTTTCTATATTTCTTGTTCTTCTATTTAACTTTTTCATCGTTTGTTTTCCCGTCTCTTGTCATGAAATTCTTCTATATCGCTCTTTTCTTGGTATAGGTCAAGGAATGTTCATTTGGTTGAGGTCTACTTTGAGTCGGGCGTAGCTTTAGACCAACATATTGAATGAGTTCTATTTTGTCGCAACACCTTCTTTAAATGTTCTTATTCGTTATGCAATTTCCATTGTAGGCTATTAATTAAGAAGACCGTGTTCTTTGTGTAGGTTTGTTATTGCCAAATGAGGTGTTCGTGATAAAACGGCTGCTGGGTTATTGTCCGACTCTTTATGATCATTTTCTTTTACTTCTTTTTTGGTGTCTTTTCATTATGATTATCATTCTTTTTAACTCACTCGCTCAGTCTTTTTAACTCACCCGCTCAGTGCCGCTAGATACTTTGGTATAAAAATGTGTTCCTAAGGGTTACAAACGGGTCCTCCGGAAGGACAATAGCTGGTTTGACCCTTGTACTAATGTTAGGTTTGTGCGAGAGTCGAAAAAGCATTTACCAATCATTATCATCACCATTTGCTGTATTTTTAAATAGTAATAAGTTCAATATTAGCATTATTGGTTTTCTCGCTGTTATCCTCTTAAGATCTTTGTATACCGCTCTTTTTTAATAGGGTCCTGGTAGGTAGTTCGTGTGCTGGAAGTGTCATTCGAGTTTTGCTAGACACTTCAGACTACATTACTAAATAAGCTCTATTGCGCCATGCCTTTTTTTTTTTTATCTTTTTTTTTTGCTCCTTTAGTAGGGAGCATCTATTATATGTTCTTAATACAACTAAGTTTGTGTATAGGTCTGCTGACTTCCAAATACTGTGGTCATGATCAATATGCCGGTTTCTCGACTTGACCCCTTCTTTTTGTATTTTCCTCCATTGTTGCATTGGATTAAGTAATGTCTCTTGCTCTCTTGCTCATGATATCTGGTATAAATCTTCATACAGGTGTTGTGGAAAGATACTAGATGGTTGGACCCTTGCAATTTCTTTAGTATTATGCCATGTCATTAAAATGTTTCTCTGTTTGTTTTTGTTCTCTGTTCAGTTATTGGCCAACTTCTATTTCACTTCTTAAAATTAAGAATATGTTCTGTCTTTAGGTTTGTTCGTGTGGTGGACTTCTCATTTGAGTTATTCCGTGATACTGCAGGCCAAAATATTGAATAAGCTTAATTTGTTTTAAAACTTCGTTTTAATGTCCTTTTTTCAAGAATTTCTGTTATAAGATCATTAATATGAGGACTTTCCATTATGTAGGTGTGTTGGTTGCAAATGTGGTGCTCATGATATGACTATATGCTGTTTTTTCACCAGAATACGTACTCCTGGTCATTTCGTTTTTATTTTTAAATTATTTCTGATAGGTCTAGAAGAATTCTTTGTCCCTCTTGCTGACAGGTATAGAAGAGCTTGTGTCTGGATTAGAGCTTGTGTCTAGAAAAATTCTTTGTCCCTCTTGCAAATGTGGTGCTCATGATGAATTATTTGTTTTCATTGTTGTTAGATGTGTTTTATTCTTTATTTTGTGTGTGTGGATTAGATGTTGAATTATATGTTGTTGTTAGCGCAAGTTTAGACATAACTGAGAATATCATTGAATTACTCTTTGCTGGCGAACCATTAACACTGTCGTTTGTTCTTTGCCATTATTATGCTCATTATTTGATTTTTTCCCAGTGTTTACGCTTGCATGACATGATCATGTTCTGTTTGTAGGTTTGTGCAGTGTCGTACATCGTTGGTGGAATCATTGTATACCATCTGCTGGTTTTTGAGTTCTTGTGGTCATATTGTATTTTAGCTTTATTGGTTTTCAGTCTGTCTACATCATATATCATTCTATCTTTACTCTTCTGGTGATAGGTCCAAAGTGTTCATGTGGTTAGACTCATTTGAGTTCCTGCATGATGGTTCAGACCAATATATTGAATAAGTTCTATTTGTCCTACAACCTTCATGTTGAGTTCTTCTTATGTAGTCTCCTTTTCTGAGTTCCTAAATAATCAGAGGGTCGTACCTTTTATGTAGGGTTTGTTGGTTGCCGAATGCAGCGTTCATGATAACTAGCTGCTGGTGTTTTGTCCGACTCTTATGATCATTATATTTTTTAGCTTATTTATGTCTTTGCAACACGATCATAATCATTATCTTTTGCCCATACTGTAGAAGTAGATATTCTGGTATTGCTCTATGAATATTAATAATATTATTGAGGAGAAAGCATCGTTAAAATATTTCTTATTTTTTATTTATTTTTTTGTTTTTAGCTCATTCTTGGCCAACTTGCTTTTCTGTGTCTTGAATAAAGAAGACTGTTTTGTCTGTAGGTTTGTTGCTAGCTGAACTCTTGTCTTAGCCTCTGGATTTCCTAAAATCCGTACCTATTACATGTTGGGTGTTTTAGTTACTGTTGGGGTTTATTTATTTCCTCTCTTCTTTTTGTGTGGATTTGATGTGTAATTATATGTTGCCTCTGCAGGCTTAGAGGTTCCTGAATATATGATTGGACCATCTTTTGGCTGGACCAGTAGCACCATTGTTTCTTCTTTGCCCTTATTTTGTTCATTATTTTATCTCATGTTTTCACTTGTGTAAGCTTGCATTACATTATTATCTTCTGTTTGTAGGTTTGTGTGGTATCATACAGCCTTGTCCATCACCCTCTTTTGGTTTTCTTCAGTTCTTGTGGTTATTTTCAGTTTTAGCATCATTGGTTTATTAGTATGTCATCATCATGAGATCGTTCTATCCTTTCCCTTCTGTTAATAGGTTGAGAAAGTTCAGTGGTGGACTTCATATCTAAGTTGGTTCATGATACTTCAGAGTTCACTTGACTTAAAATGCTCTCCTGCTCATATTTTAGCTCATGATATGTTGCTAATAGTTCTATATAGAGTTCTCTCAAAAAGACAAATGATGGTTGGGCCATTGCAGATCTTTAAGTATTGTATGCGTAGGTTTGTTGTATGCTGAACACTGGTCCTGGCCTCATATGATGGTTTGCATGTAGTTTTCATGATCATTTATATGACATAATTGAATTTCAATAAGCTGTTTTTTTGGCTGTCTAGCATCTATCATTTTTTCTTTGCCATTGTTCTGATGGTTAACTTGTGCCTTGATTTTCCTTGTGTAAGCTTGCATGTTCTGTGTGCTGGTTTGTGTGGTGTCAATCATCATGGGTGCTTTTTGTTGGTTTTTCATAATCTTTTTTATGATCGTATCCAGTGTCATGATTATTAGTGCTCTGTCATCTATTATGATAGGTCTTTAAATGTATATCTCTTTTGCTGATAGGTCGAGAGTTTGTGTGGGGGGGCATTCATTTGTGTTTTGCTCGATACTGCAGAGTGAAATTAATCTTTAATCCATATGGAGTACCTGAGTTGGCTGATGAGGATGTCTTTGGTACCAATTTTTGTGTGAAGTCTACCTCTCAACTCTTTTTCTGATGTCATTTGTGTTTCATCCTCTCCTTTGTATAGCTTAGATGTGCAAGTATACTAAATATCTTTGCTGCAGGTTAAGACGACACCAACCCTAAATTGGATTGCTTTTGGCTGGTGGACCATTTGTAGATGTGTGTGGTTGGGATAATAATATATGTGGTGCTAATGGTTCAAACCATAATCTTTTATTCTTAGCTTGTTTAATGGTTGTCATTATTTATGCGTTCTTCATTATGAGGACTGTGTTTTATTTGTAGGTTTGTTGTTTGCCATACACCTGTCTTCTTAACAGCCATTTGCTGGTCTTTGTGTGGGTTTCGCTAATTCTTGTCTTTGCATTTTTTAGTTTGCCTGATTTGTTCATTGGTTGTATCTTGCAGTTTTTTGTAGCTTGCCTTTCTCTTACGTGTACCTGCAATTTGATTGGCTTGGTGGGATTAATTAATGGGAGATTTCTTGGTCAAATTTGTGTGACATTGACCTTTCTAGTCTTGGGTTTTTTTCTCTACAGTCAGATGATTTTAATGCCAAGTAATACCTTGTTGTCGCCGTTAGGCACAAATCTATATGGTGGATCATAGACACTTGACTTGTCTTTTGTCATTATTCTTTTATCATCTGGTTTTGCTTTCCCTATTATGTTGTGTGTGTAGGCCTGTGGAATCAAACATCCTTGTCCCATCATAATGGTCGTTGTGTGCTGGTTTTTTCTATAATTCTTATGAGTATTTGCATTATAGTACTATATGGTTTTCTAGCTGTCGTCATCATATGAGGTCCTCGTATCTTCCTCTTTTGTTGGATGCATCATTTGAGTTGTCCTTGATACTTCAGACTAAACTATAAAATAAGTTCTATCGCTTTTTAAACCTTGTGTTTAGTTTTTTAGTTCCTATAGTGCCAAACATCAAGTATACGTTTTCAATATGACCTTGTCTGTGTGTAGGTTTGCTGATTTCCAAACACAGTGCTCATGATGGTTCTATGCTGGTTTCTATTTTGATTTACAGTATATGACAATCTCTTTCCTACTTTTTTCTGTATTCTCCTTGTTATTAAAACTTCTGCATCCCACTCTTCTCTCTCTCACTTATAGGTGTAAGAAAGCTTGTGCGTGGATTACACTATAGGTTATGTTTTTTTCTGTAGGTTTGTTGGGTGCTAAACACTTGTCCTGGTATTTTAGTTATCTATCTGCTGGTTTTCTTCAGTATATATGATCATCTTTCTTCTTTATGATGATGTATTCTTTATTGGCCGCATCTTGCAGATTGTGTAGCTGCAATGGAGAAGTTGTGTTAGCTGTCTGGTCAAACTTCTGTGTGATGTCTATTTTTCTGCCTTATTTTCAGTTGTTATATGATATGCTCTTCTATTTTATCTTCCTTATATGTGTGGCTTAATTAGATGCTAAAGGGTACAACGCATAAAGAAATATGATTGGCTCCTTTCTCCCGTGGATGATTGGCTTATATCAGGTCCGTGAAATTGTTGTGGGAAGACTGGAAGTACTCAGGAATTTATTATATCAGGCCCTTGACCATACATCTACATGTTTGATTTAAATTGTGCTTTTCTGGTGCTTGCTGTTTTCTCTATTTGTTATTGGTCATCACGGTCAGGAGTCCTTCAGACCATCTCTTTTGTGTTATTAGGGCTCTGTTGTTGTGAAGCAGTGGTTGGGCAGTGTTTTATCATCTCATAGCTTGGATGGTTGGTTAGCTCTTTTGCATTTGCTGTTGCAGTTGTTATGTTTTGGCTTACTTGTTTTGCTGCTAGGTTCTAAATGGATCGCAGGGCTGAATTTGAGTATCATCGTATCGCTGTTGCTGGTGACGGTTAAATCTTTTATACTTTTGTTGTTCACTGGTTGTCAGTCACAGTGCCCTGCTTTTCCAGTGTGTTGAACTACATGAATGAGTATATGATGAAAAGTGAATATGACTTTTTGTCCGCTAGTTTATTTGCTCGTGGAAGTTTATTTAGGTAAACACAATTGCAATAAGCCTAGTAAGAGGCTAGATATCACTAGATGCACTCATGATGCATGATTATTTTCCCTTCTTTGGCGTTTCCCAATTATGACTGCTAAATGGATTGTTTTAGCGATACTATCCGGTTAGTGTTTTCTGCTAGTGATCTGTACCATGTGGGAATACGGATATGGCTATTTGCAATCATGTAGGAATTGATGAAGGATATTTGCTGCTTGTTTTGGACTTCCTTGAGTAAGAGATTTTGCATGCTCTTTTGGTTCAGCTGTTTTTGCAAATGACTAGTAATAAATGAAGTGTCCTCAAGTAGTTGCAGGTGTTTTGTTTGGTTGTTCATATAGAAGTATGGTTGAAGAATGCAAAATGTTATCCGTGCATGGTGTGTGGTTTAATGGCTATTTGGAAGATGTTTTTGCTGCATATGCCCTGATTGTTTCTTTGTTTATAATATTGGTATGGTAAATGTACAAGTTTTAACTCTGCCTGGGTTAAGTGTATACTCAGCCGGTCCCAAGCCCGGATAAAAAAGAGGAGGGTTGAAAGAGGTAATATGCCTCCAGCTAAAAACTTGTATATGAAGGGTAGTCTGAAGGAAATGATGTACCATTTATTTGCTTAAAATGGTATTTGGTGTTCATTAATTCTGCAGATGAGAAAGTCGAGTATTTTAATGTATGCCGCATAACCTGTATTATTCTCGTGGCCGCTTCAGGGCTCTTATCTGGTCATCCCAAGATGTCTAGACCACCTTGTGTGTGTGATGCAATAATTAAGTGTAAAAACAAGAAGCTGTGTTTTGATATTACCTTTTGTGTATAAAGTTCAGAGGGAACCAATTTAGTTACTACTTCTCTATTTTCCAAGCCCTTAAGTGTGTTCTCAACTACCTTGAACATCTTAGACGCAATTTCTTTTGGGGCAGCACTTTGGAGGGTAACAAAATTGCTTGGATTGCTCGGAAAAATGTATGTTCTCAACCGAAACTTGGGGGGCATGGGATTGGAAGCCTTGGTGCCTTAAATGTAGCCATGTTGGTAAAATTGTGGTGGCGATTATACACAGATAGAAATGCGCTTTGGTTTCAAGTGATTGTGTCTATTCATAGCATAAATGGTGGTGGTATTGATATGGAAAAATCAATGAGAGATGTAGTATGCTCAACGGTTCTATTCACTTTACGTGGGCTTGGAGGTGCAATCTGAGGTCAGGTCATGAATTGGATCAGTTGGAAACTCTTATGGGTCTTCTGCAACACCATTGCCCTTTTCCTATTGATGATCGTTGGATGTGGTATTGATCTTTACTCCTTGTTGTGCCCGGTTTGTGATGACAACATAGAATCTACTAAACACTTATTTGTGCACTGCAATTTGGCTTCTGATCTATGGGGTTCGGTTTTTAAATGGTGGAAACTGGATATTGGATAATGTGCCTAATACCCTTATAGACCTGATAACATGGGTTGATTCAACAAACCTTCCTACTTTGATTAAAAGCTCTGGATGCGGTTATTCTAACTACTGTTTGGGTAATTTGGTGCTACCGCAACAAGATTTGCTTTGACGAAAAGATACCCTCATGGATGACATCAAAACTTTTTCCTTTTCTTGGATTGTTAAGAGGTCCAAAACCTTTCGGCATTTATGGCTCGATTGGCTAAATGACCCTATGTCTACTTGTAAAACTTGTTTGTAATATGTTTCTTCTAGCTTCTTGCTAGTTCAATAAAATCTCTGTTATAAAAAGGAAGCTATATGTGATGCACTCTCATTTTACATTTTGAGATACTACACCTAACATAAATGGAACCGCAGAGAAACAAAGATTCCAAACAACACAGGATAGGTGAACCATCATGTATTACTACGGTGATATTAGACAAACGAAATCACTATTCCAAACAGCATGACGTAACTGAAAGAAACCCCATGTCTTATAAAAAGGAATCACTGCCATATTACGCACCACTAGTATACTTAATTTTTCAATGATATCAAGCCAGGAAATAGGTAATGCCAGTGTCATAATACATTTTGCAAATGATGACATGCCAAAGAAAAACGAAAAATGATGTCAATTTACCTAAAGCTGATCATTCTATAGAACCATAAATTTTATTAGTATAATTGTAAAGACAACCATAAGCTTACAACTAGAAGTTAAAAACACAACATAGTATAACGAAACTAATCTAGGAAAGAATGAAGTTTATTTATGGAACATAAATGTATTGCATACTACTATGAAATATCACTTGATGAGGATGCATCTTATGGGTGATCCTTCAGCTCCTAGTAACCTTAATGGTAGGCAATGGACATTAATATAACCCTACTTCTACATCTTCAAGTTTCAAACCCTCAACAAGAATGATTTCCTAATAGCACACAAAGTAGCAGTGTTAACAGTTTCCTCATTATACGAATAACCATAAAATATAAGCAACCAAGAGTTTATATCAAGTTCCTTATGTATGAGAAACATTTGAGTTAAAACTTAAAACCATGTCTTCTTATTTTCTAAGAGAAAAATATGACAAGCTTGGTCATAATGGTGATTTCCTTAAGTTGAATGACTCTCTAGTCATTATTGAAGGATATTTTGGAGATAATATAACTAATCAAACTACTTTTGTAAGTAAGCTATCAGTCAATATTACACAAGGGGGAATATACGTCTTACCCTGCTCTCTAAGAAGACAAGATGAGAAGGAATCAGATCATCGTATGCAGCAACTGATAAGTAATCAATACCTGCAAAATGAAATGATAATGAGCCAGCTTGAAGTCTCCTTGGATACGACAGCGAGACAAAGTGACAGTTTTACCAACAAGTTTGATGTCGGTGTTGTCCTAAAACCATTGTGCTCCATCCTTCATGAATCCCACATAGCTTGTGTCAAATCGCTTTTGCCTCATTAGTTGCCTGCCATTTAACAATCCGAAAATAAAAAGCTAATTAAACAGAATTCTAATCTGAACGATCCTAAAAAGTGGAAGGAGCTTAATTACCTATCAGTGTTTAATGTTCTGAAAAGCACACGCTTTACTCCCTTTGGAATGTTCAATGACTTCATAACTTCAGCTGAAATAATTTGACAAATCATCAAGATCCACTCGCAGAAACATTAGAAAAACACAGATGTGTCATAGATTGACATCATCAGTCTAAGATTCAAAGTAAATAACCAAATTTGAAAAACTACCTGTTATGTTCTTGTCCCTTGGAACATCAACTAATAATGCCGGGCCTGTGAAGAGCAAAAAAATATGATGCGTTATCTGTTTAGTAACACAAAGATTATAATTCAAAATAATCAAATAAACTTGTTTAGAACTTCAGATAAGCATATACCCATCATACATAACAAACAATAATTTAATACAAACAAGAGAGTGATATCTATCTATCTATTGAGTACTTCTAAGCATATAGGTGATCAGTTTAATACTATTGAGTACTTCTAAGTCAAGACTATCGATATCGAACCCCGCTTGGAAGTAATTCTCAAACATATGTCCAGGTGCATCAACATGAGTACCCGCATGAGCAGGCAACTTTATATTCAAATCATGTAAAGCTTGTTAGTTTATGGACACATTTTATATGTGTGTGTGACCGGATTCGAATACGAGACTATGGGATTGTACACTCTGCGTATGAGAGTCGATGTTAATAATTAATATAATATATATGTTTTAATTATTAATTCACAATTATGTTTAACGGTTGTTAGTACTTAACGGTAAAAAAACTAACGGTCGTTAAATAAAAGATGGAAGGAATAGAAGTGAAACTAAGCTATGAGAAGGTTCTAGAATCTTTTTGGATTCTCATGGCCGATCGTTTAAGGGTTCTAGAAGGGGTATTCTACCCTAACTTGGACTCTAAGTTTACCTAGTATAAATACAAAGACATGTGTTCATTTCTAGGGTACTCTTGATACTCATTAGTTAACCCTAACTTCTCTTATCCTCTCTCTCTCTCTTGAGAGCATTTGCAACCATAACTTGAGTTATGGTTTAACCTCCTGCCACGTCTGCGCCACATCAGCTTTAACGTTTCACGTTAACTCATCAAAAAAACACCCGCAATCATAACATTCCCAAGGTTAAACCTTAACTCACCAACAATTTACAAAACCAACCCCTCATTTAGGGGCAGAAAAAAAAAAAAAAAAAAACCAAGTAACGCACGTTAACTTGGTAACGTGCAAGGTTTAACACCGAAATAACACCAACCACGGTGTGGTTAACACCGGTTAACACCGGATAACACCGAAATAACATGGACCATTGCAAGTGCTCTGACCATAACCGATCGTATACTTCTATTTATAGGGCATTCGATTTGTTTTGCTCAAACTAAAGTGTTTAGGTTGGTTATTGTGATCAAAGAAACTAGCATTTACATAGAATCGCTACCAATACGTGTGTACAAGCTCATAGATTTAAATCCCTCTTGGATTTAATTTGCCCTAATTGACATTTTAAAACCCTAATTAGGGTTTGTGATTTTGGTGATTCTGATTTGCTTGGATTGCTAAAATGTACGCTTACAATTTAATTTTAGATTAATTAATTATGAATATTTGATTCTAAGTCTTCCGTTGCGTGCTTGATGATATATATTTGATTATATGCTTTGTCATGATTATTAAATTTCAATAGTGGCATCACGAGCCGTTAATATTGTGTAATTAATTACCTAAACACATAAAAATTGAATCTTTGATTGATTATTGCATGTTTACTAGTTTCTAGGGTTTGTTTTTCGAAAACCCTATTTTTTTAATTAGGGTCGATTGCACTTTAATATATATTTAAAAAAAATAGTTTTTGTAAAAGTGTTGAAACCCTAGGTTGCATGCAATTGTTATGTGTTAATTAATGAATAATTGTGATATGTCATTAATAGTAAGAGATCTTAGAAACTTGATTATATGATAATAAGTGTTTATGTGGGATCCATGATGAAAACATGCATGTTTTATCATGGATAAATAGATATATATGCATTAATTGTTAAGTGTTTATGTTTGCATGCTAATTGTACGATATACGTAAATTAATTAGGGTTATTAGTAATTAAATTGTATGACATGTTAATTGACTAATAGGTTAATTAATTCTAAAATTGGGGAAGACCCCATAAGTATCCTTTTATTTTATCAACTATGTGTGTTATTGTATATTTTTAATGTGGGACCTACACAATCGATTTATCGATGTATGTTGTCCACTTGTACCTAGATCGAAACACAAGTGGGATTCTTAGTTAAAAATATACATGTTAGTTTATTTAATTTAGCATGTTCATTGTTTTAGCTGGTTATTTTTATTATTTGCTTATTTGTTTATTTATTGTTTGACAAGTTGTAAGCAAAGGGTAATTTTTGAATAGAAAATAAACCGGACTAAATAATGGTGAAATTGATTTATTATAAACTTTAATTTGTGGAATCCTTATGTGTCATTAAGGGGTTGGTCTTACATGCCGTAATGCATTAAATGCATCCTCACGACAAGATTAGCAAATTCAAGGTTTATAATACGTTTTTAAGAGTTAAATCTTAACCTTGTATTCGATTGATGTTTATTATACCAATAGTTAGAAAGGCTCATCCATTATTGACAAACTATAAGAGAGGTATAAGGAGGTTGACATGTATTTGCACCTAAAGAAGAAGGTTTTTAATAAGCTTTGCGCTGACCCGCTTCTCCGCTTCTTTGTGCGTCAATATGAAGTTACCTACGATATATTTATGTATACAAACATCTTAAGGGTGAATTGACCTTAATTCCACGCGCCACTTTGTGGTAATTATCCGAATAACTTGAGTCTTTTGACTCATGCAGTAGTACGATAGAATGGCCGATAGTTAAAGGTAATTCTTTGATTGGCTTACCCAATACCTCGATTAAAATTTTGTTGATTTAATCTTAGTGAAAGAAACTAATGAGTAACATTATTTATAAAACCTATAATACGAAGATGTGTGCATGCTTCTTCGTACATATTTTGATTACACACATCAAAATTAGTACCCTTTAAATTTAAGTTTATGCCATCTAATTAAAGAAACACTTGCAGTTGCAATTTACGTTATGTTAGACTTAGCTAGATTGCAATCCTAAGGTAAATCTCCATGTTATGTGAGACGTAGCTGGAAGAAATTTATAGTTTTTTAAATTAGACAACTTAATTGAGTTAGATAGTGAGATCTAGTAACCCAAGGCATAAGATGGGATGAAACATGTTTACTTTCTACATAGTGTGGCAATAAGTAAATCCCATAATGATCTAGGAATTGCAACATTTTTGGCAATTATTGTACGACTATTAACTTGTTGAATACTTTAATTACTAGTAGATCAACTGATGTAATAGAATTATGACAATTTGAATCCTAGTGTTGAGAAAATTATATGGTTATATGAATATTTACCAAGGGTATTTAATTTTCTTGAAAGGTTGAATTATCGAAAGTACTAACTTTTGAACCTTTTCTGTAGAAATGGCTCAACATGATAACCACACACTAAGTTCTGATTTCAAATCTATGTTTGATCGAGAAAGATTGATTGGTGATAATTTCAATGATTGGTATAGGCAGCTCAGGATTGTCCTGCGAGTGGCTAAAAGACTAGATTATGTGAAGCAGCCTATTCCTCCTGCTGACTCAACTACTGAAGTGCTAGCAGCTTATACTATTGAGTATGATAGACAAATGAAGTTGCGTGTCTTATGCTTGGAAGTATGATCCATTCATTGCAAAATCAATTTGAAAATTATTCTCCCATAGATATGCTCAATGAACTCAGACGTATGTTTGAAAAGCCGGCAGATGTAGAACTGTATGATCTTATTGATTCTCTACACAACTGCAAATAGGGGAACAGGTAAATCCGTGAGTGCTCATGTCATTGAAATGAGAAGTTACTTGGACCAACTTGAGCGTCTCAACTGTCATTACCCACAAGATGTATGTGTTGACCTGATCAACATATCCCTTAATAAGGAGTTTGGTGGTTTTGTACGCAGTTATAAGATGCATTGCACGAGGAAGACAGTTAGTGAGTTGCATGCAATGCTAATTGACTATGAGAAGGGATTACCGAAAAAGGCATCTACAGCTCAGGTACTAGCAATACAAGGTGGTAGGATTCAAAAGACAAAACCTCAAGCAAACAAGGGGAAGGTAAAAGGTCAGGGTAAAGGTAGGAAGCAAGTTATGGCTTACTAACCCAATCCTAAAAAGAACCCTCCCAAGAAGAAAGATTGTCCTGGAAAGGAGATGGCTTGCCACCACTGCACCAAGGTAGGACACTGGAAGATGAACTGTCCACTCTACCTCTCAGAATTGCAAGAAAAAAAGAACAAGAATGCTGGACAGGTTGCCAGCACTTCAGGTATATTCGTAATAGAATTATTTACTTTTCCTCATAAAATAATTTCCTGGGTGTATGACACTGGATGTGATATTCATATTTGCAATACAGTAATTGACTTTAAGGAGCAAGGAAGCTGGTCCATGGGGAGCAATACCTATTCGTAGGAAATGGAGTGCGAACAACTGTTGAAGCCATTGGAACGTTTGATTTAGTTTTCCCTTCGGGCTTAGTACTAGTTTTGAACAATTTTCATTACGCACCTTCTATAATTAGAGGTGTTGTTTCAGTTTCCTTGTTAAAAGATATTGGTTTTGTTCACACGTTTACTAATTATGGAATTTCAGTTTCTTTAAATAATGTTTTTTACTTTAATGCAATTTCTGTAAATGGTGTGTTTGAGATTGATATGCGTGGTATTGGGAATGATACTAATAATTCTGTTTTTAGCATCAATAATAAGAGAATCAAGTCTGACATGGATTCTACTTATATTTGGCATTGTCGACTTGCTCACATAGGCAATAAACGCATGGAAAAACTGCAACTCGATGGGATTTTGCAACAGATCAATGATGAATCATTTGATAAGTGTGGATCTTGTATATCTGGGAAGATGACATGGAAACCTTTTTCGCATCAAACGGAAAGGGATTCAGATCTACTTGGATTGATACATACAGACGTATGTGGACCACTTAGACATGTTTCAAAGAAAGTTGCTAGCTACTTCTTAACCTTCACAGATGATTTTAGTCGTTATGGTTATGTTTTTTCTCTTAAACATAAACATGAAGTGTTTGAAACATTTAAGGCTTCCAAGAATGAACTAGAATTGCAACTAGCAAAGAAGATTAAAGTTCTTCAATCCGATAGAGGTGGTGAATATATTAGCTAAGAGTTTAAATATTACCTTTAAGAGTGTGGTATTTTTCCAGCAGCTCACATCTCCATATACGCCACAACAAAATGGTGTATCTGAGAGAAGAAATCGTACATTGCTAGATATGGTACGATCAATGTTTAATCTTACAACTCTTTTCTTATCCTTTTGGGATTATGCTTTAGAAACTGTTGTTCGCATTTTAAATATGGTTCTAACTAAGAAGGTTGATAAGACTCCATATGAGTTATGGTATGGAAAAGCTCCCAACTTGTCTTACTTAAAGGTCTGGGGTTGTGAGGTGATAAGGATTTAAAACGTATGCTTTTAGGGGTCATTTAAGCCCTATTTCAACACACTTTATATCCGTTACTGCTTAATTTCGTTCCTTTTTACTTTTTAGGTCTTTTGGAAGCAAAATGATGGAATGAAGCACATTTGGACGAAAAGGAGCAAAAACATGAAGAAAATGGCAAAGTCAAGATCGAAGCCACTAAAGACTGATCAGCAGAACCTTACGGCGTCCCATCCAAAGGGCGACGCCGTCCCTCTATGAAGACTTGATCAAAACATGCACGCGACGGCTCAGTGAAATTTCTGGTCATATAACCTGACAGCGTCACACTTTAAATATGGAGGACATCACTCACAGTTTTCACTCCAGACGACCCAGATCTAGAATCAAGACGACGTCTCAACTAAAGACCGACGGCGTCACAACTCTAAAGTGACATCGTCCCATTGATGACTTGGCCCAGACAAACCCTAATGACGGTGACCTGACGGTGACCTGACGGCGTCGCATGCAAAAGGCGACGCCGTCGCGATTGTAAATCTATATATATAATTCGATTTTTCTGTATTTTGAGAGGTAGATTTTTGGAGAGCAAACCCTAACTCAGTTGTAGTCCGACTTGGACAGTATTCTAGGGTCCCATAACCTATTTTACACGTCGAGATAAGTTTTTTAATACAATTTATCATAATGTCTACCCCATATTCTATTGATTGTGTGTATGCTTGCTTGTCTATCATGTCTAGCTAAATTACTTGTGTGTTTGCTTAGATCTATAAAACCTAGTTATTGATTGTTGTTAGGTTGTTTCTTGTCTTAATTGAAATTGGCTTAGAAGTACAGCCATGCTATCATTGTGTTTAATGCTTGAGTATGCTTAATGATGATATGGTGCATGGATGAAATAGCTTAGGCTTGCCGACTCCGTGAAACATATACGAGAGATAACCTCAAAGAACTAGGGAATACGCACGCCCTACGACTTTTAGGAATACAACGCGTTAAGATAAAGGACGTGACAACTCAACCAACCAATAAAAGATAACTATGGAGTAATAGTATCTAAGTGAACACATCTTTAATCATCATACAAGCACACCTCAATTAGACATAAGCTATCTGTAGTGATTAGATAACTAGATAATTAGTAGAAGTAAAGTAATCGGTAGAAGTACCATCCCCAACCAATTTCCCCGAGATATTTACCTTAGCTTTCTAAAAAAAACCATAAAAAGGATAAAAAAAGTAATCATCCTCAACCTCACCTTCTCGTCATATATTTCTTACTAGAATTCCTATTCCCCTAGAGAACGATATCAATCCCGAGGCTTACCCCATACTACACTACAACGATTAGGTTCACTGCCTAGGAGGTTGAAAAACTTGCTCGTAGAAAAGGAAGTTTCCTTGACCCCGAACGCGCCTTCCGCGCGCATCATGAGGCATTTGTTAAACGTGACTCAGCTGATAAACTCCAACAGAGATCTGTTAAGTGTATCTTCATAGGATACCCTAAGGAAACGATGGGTTACTATTTTTACTTCCCACCTAAAAACGAAGTCATTGTGGCTAGGTATGGAGATTTCTTGAAAGGAATCTCATATCTCAAGAATTCAGTGGGAGAATTTATGATCTGGAAGATGATCAAGAAGATACATCACCTTCTGAAAACACTAGCCAACTTCAAGTGGAGCCTGAAAGTCTTGCACCTCCACCTAAAGTTACTCCCATTCGTAGGTCTGAAAGGACTATACGTGCTTCTGAATGCCTATGTATTAATGTAAAGGTTGAGGAATATAGTTTTGGGGATCTTGGAGAACCCGCTAACTATAAAGCTGCAATGGCTGATCCTAAAAGGACAAATGGAAAGCTGCAATAAATGGGAAGATGCAATCCATGAAAGATAATAAATTATGGATTGAAGTAGACCTTCCTCCTAATGCTAAAGTCATTGGAAGCAAATGGCTCTTCAAGAAGAAAACTAACATGGATGTCAAGGTACGCACCTATAAGGCTTGTCTGGTAGCTAAAGGCTTTACTCAAACCTACGAGATTGACTACGAGGAGACCTTTTCTCCTGTGGGAGTAATGTTACTTTCCTTATCTTGTATGTCAATGACATATTGATCATGGGAAATCATATTTGTTAATACAAATAAGCCGTAAAAACGTTTATTTATATTTTACGATCTTCTAATGTTTTGTCGATAACAAACGTAAAATCATTTTAATGAAACAAATAAAATACGTAAATGGTTTGAGCCAATAGTTTTCTAACACACTTACGTTTTCACATAAAACACTAAAACAAGTATAAGTGATTTTATGATTAAGTAATACATATGTACAACAACTAGTGTTTACATATTGGGCAAATATATACATAACTAATATGTATTATAATGGGTAAAAATTACAACCAATGGAGCATATCCATAACCCATGGTATTGACCCATACCCATTTGACTAGATGCATTGCATCTATTAGGTACATTGTATCTAATGAAATACCCATGGATCAATCCATAACCCTTGACCCATGACCCAAAATCCATGGGCAAAGGGGAGCGTCCCACGGATCCCCAATATTGCACTGGACGGATCCCTTAAGTGAGGGATCCGTGGAACAGTAGACATTTTCTCTCTATAAATAGTGAGCCATTTCTTCCTTGTTTGTCACCCCTTTCTCACATACTTTCTCTTTGAGTTAAAAACTCTCTAACCCCAGATCCAAGTAATCTATGTATGTAGTTTTGTTTTTGTGTGATGCTCTAGGTTCCTCTTAAAGGCAAGATCACTACCTTTGAAGTCAAACAAGCTCAAGTCCATGAGTTGCCATACTTCCTCATCATCAAAACTACTGAAGTTCTCTTGTTGATGGTTCTTTTCTTTCTCCTAAGAAGTGTAATGTTGATGACATTTGTGAAAAATGTCTCAAGAGTCAAGACGAAGACATTAGTGAAGGGTGTTGATCGTCCGTATTATAAGAACTTGTGAAGGGTGCTTAGATGTCAAGACTAGAGGCATTAGTGAAGGGTTTCTAGAATTCAAGACATAAGACATTAGTGAAGGGTGTCTTAAAGATCGAGTCAAAGGCATTAGTGAAAGGTGCTTAAGGTGTTCATTCGATATGGTGTGATTCGATGTACAAAATAGATTAGTATTGGGTCAAAGGATAGTGTTATCCTTGTTGATATTATTATAAGGAGTAGATCTACTTTGGGGTTAGGTGATCGATGTAGTGTTGGGTAGCAGTTCCTCCATTGTAATGGAACTCGGTATCTAGCCTAGTACCGGATAAAGGGTAGGCGACGTTGTGATAGGATTGGTTCTCCTTGGTGAAAAGGACCCGATATCTAGCCTTGTACCGGATAAAGTGTAGGCAACGTTGTGAAGGTTTCTCCACCATAAGGAGTCGGTGCTGTGTAGTGATTACGAAATATCGAGTAGGTGACTCGGGGAGTGGAGTAGGGCAAAGAAGGTGTCCTTGTAGCCGAACCACTATAAATAATCGCGTTGTGGTTTTGTGCTTCTTACTCTTTATCTTTTCATTACATATTTATATTTCTATATGTTTGTTTATCAACATCCAACACACAACTAAATAGATTGACATAAGTCGATCTAAATAGTCTAAAACGAGTTTTAATTGGTAAAACTATTCAACCCCCCCTTCTAGTTTTCCACAATTGGCATCAGAGCTTTGTTACCAAGTTTCTTAAAGTATATTGTACTTTAAAAACTTGATACGATCCATGGTTAATTGAAAACTACAAAGAAGGTTTTTCATAAAAACAAATGCCATGTTTCTTAAAACTCTTTGTTTGGATGTTGATTAGATGACAACATTTTTTTTATTTTACTATTCATTTAATTGCACTAATCTTCTTTGTCATGTTGCTTAGTTAAGTCATAGGAATTGCTTGGTAACAAGAATACCTTCCATAAGAAGGTATCTTAAACACAAAGGAGCCGGAATTGTCTGCTGACATTTGTTGTGTCATTTGTAAAGACATTTCTAAGTACATTAGAGGTATGACTTTCCACTTATCTCTAAATCACATTAGCTTAATAAATAAGTATGCTTACATAGGTATTTATATGATTATCTTTTGTGCATTTTCATGTATTACATGTAGCTTCATTAGGAAACCTTTCTCGCATACGTGTTACTTTTTCGTCTAAAGTCGAGGTTTATAAAATTTGTGTTTTATTTCATTTAATCCAAAAATCATATCCTTCTAATAATAAAACAAAACACAAATCTCAAAAATTCCTCCTTCCCCATAAAAACCCCTCCGTCGTTCACTCCATCAAATCCCCACTTTTTCAAATCTTCCACTTTCAAAAATTACCTCTCATTCAAAACTTCATCTTCCTCTTCATCTCATCTCATCTCAAACCAAAACCAAGAAGGTTCGTCATCAACATGGTTTATATCGCCCTCGTGCTCATCGCCTAACGCTCATCGCTCTTGTTTTCCCTATGATGAAGTTCTCATACGGTGACATATACTTTGTGTTGTTAATCTACATTGGGGTTATATACCCAATCCTTTGTATCATTCTTAGCATTGAAATGAAATATTACTAGTTTATCTAGTTTATTATCTTAATGTGCTTCTCATTTCTTTTGATTTATATCTTTCATATCTTTTCGTGACACATTAGAAACCATTAATGCATGCTAAAAGAAAATGTAGGCTAATACACATATCTTGGTATAAAAGTATAAAAGTTATGTTTTTATCAAAAATCTGTTTCTGTTACTACAGATCCACGGATCCCTATAGGTATACTAGCCGGATCCCTGATAGAAGGGAACCGTCCTTCTGGATAACAGTTTTTCCATGCAAAATAAAAACCGCTTTCTTCCTAAAAAGAAATGTTCTACTAAAATGTCAAACAGTAAGTGAGTTAAATGTCATTGTTAATAAACATCTTGTAAAAACGTTAGGTAATCATTGTTTTACTCGTAATACGTCACATCCTATTAACTTCTCTTTCCTATAGGTTTCGCTATGTCGCATGAATATGAGTTTGATTTTTCACTCACTAGCGTCTACACTCCTAACATCCCCCTTGAGCCCAACACACCTGGCAATCATGTCTGTGGGTTCAATAATCTCGAAACCCGTCACTTCCACGAAGGACGTATTGTCGACACCCTTCTATAATTCGAAGAAGGTATCAATACTTCCTTCCTAGCCATAGGACTAGAATGTCTTCTCGAAATTAATGAGAAAATATGTCCAAGGTTTGTATTGGAATTCTTCCGTCAAGTTGAACTCGTTCGTAACGAGGATCGCTCTTTATCTCTTTGGTTTTGGATCAAAAACCAAAAGTTTGTTTTAACCCTTGGGCAATTTGCTCACATCCTCCGGATTCCAAATCATGGACAATGTGCCTTCACTGAAGATTGGTCTCTTGATTCTCTCTTCAACTTTCGTGAAGAAAATAGCCCATATTGTTCACACATACCTTCCCCGGAAGACTTGAATCGCATAATATGCAAACCCCATTACTCCGATCCAAACATTATCCTTACATGGGATATCCGAGAAGAGTACAAGCCTCTTGCACTCATCCTACGTGAAAATGTTTGGAGCCTTAGGGGAAATCGAGAAATCCTTCCCGCTTGTTGTGCTCACATAATGTATTGTTTGCTAACACAACAACCATACAATCTCGCCTACTTCTTCGCAAGGCGAATTGTAAATCTTCAAGGCTCCAAGAATAAACTAATCCCTTACGGAATGTTCTTGACGCGCCTTTATCATAACATCATGTACTTTCATCCTCAATTTCAAATTCCGTTGTACGTACTTATGAACAAGATGATGGAACCTCTAAACATATCTCTCATGAAGACTTTCTTCATTCCTGAATCGGACAAACACCCATCAACCATTTGATGATCCATCTAGCGAAAACGCTCAAGGAACTTAGCCTTCTTTCTAAATAGGGTCAATCCTTAGTATCCATGCTTTATCAATGTAATCCAATTTCTTTCATGAAATAAAACATCTTACATTTGATATCTTAGTGTTAAAACCTCTTAGAAAAACAAACTTTGAAATATGATGCATTGTCAAGATCCTTGCATACCTTTTGTAAAGGTTCTGTTTAGCAGAGAGACGGATCCCAAAGTTTGTGCTAGACGGATCCCTACTCTTAGGGAACCGTGGGATCCGACAAACAGAAAATGCAATTGCAATCATTGTATTTCAAACATGTCTTTAGATCACTTCACACTAAGCTAGACATAGTGCCTTAAGGAAAATTGAGTCCTTATCAAAGTTGAGTAGACTTTTCGTACTCACACATAACTCATTTAGATCACACTCGAAACACCCGTAGATCTATCGTCTCACCAAAACTCATTAATCTTCCGTTCTTACACTCATACACGATCCCTCACATGTTAAAACATCTAGCTTTGGAAATCTCTCAAAACTAATTATAATCATCCTTACCTCAAAATTGGTCGAAATTGATCAAATTCTATTTTTTCCATTTTAAACTCTTAGGATATCCTCCAAGACATTATCCTAAGTTACTATCTGATCTCTAGGATCATTTAGTTCCATTTGACACTCTCAAAATCTTTAGTGGCATCTTTGGTCACTCATTGGTACTCTTAAAAGTTCCAACTTCTTCCATAAAAGGCAATCATTAGCTACATCACTCATTACCCTTAAGTATTTAAGTACCTCTTCATTTAAGACACTTAGATGGACTGAAACACTCAAGAAGAAATTGGCATTAGATCTTACAAACATCATTGTTATCCTTTCTTAGCTGCTGAGAGACGGATCCCTAGGACTAACCTAGACGGATCCCTCATTGAAGGGAACCGTGGGATCCGTATGACAGATTTATGTCAACTCTAGCTAAAAAAATCATTTCAAGCTCATCTTGCTAACTTGAACACTCCATATCATCTTAAATAAGTTCATAGATCAGTTCAACTCTGAAGTTGACTCTTGTGCATGCTAATCATCACATTCCAAAGAAGTTTAGTGGCTTAAGTCTTGAATGCACTTGCCAAATCCCTTGCTTTATAAACCACATTGTTAGGACTCCTAAATTCATCATCTTCATCCTCATTTTCAGCACTTAGAAACATTTACAAACCTCTTTGAATCATCTCATCATGAGGAAAGCTCCAAGTGGTAACTCATCCACCAAAGGAAAACCCTAAGAAAATTGCTCGTATTGTACACGAAATTTCTTCAACCGAATCATCTCCGGTCAAATCCACAAATGCAAGGATTTCTCCTCCACCATCTCAACCAATCAAACTAATCCCTAAAAGGATAGTTCCCACAAAACTACCTATGCCAAGCACCACCATACCTCCGAAACCAAACAATCCCATTTCCACTAAACCATCACCATTGGTGCCTAGAGCTATCTCATTCACGACTCCACTCTCATCACCAAACCTCTATAATCTAGAGGATTTGCCTCCTAGGCCGTCTCATTCTCCTCCACCGGCAACATTCTCCTCATTAGGAAGAATAATGGTACAAAATCAATGTGTTGAGTCAACACTAGCTCCGACTTCCTTTTCGCTGTCACCATCAAGTAATCCCATTTGGATTATGAGAAATTATCAAAGTCAACCACCCGACCACATGGAAGTTGACACTTTTCTAACACCACCATCATTCTTGGTCGAGCCATCTTTAAATGTGCCTCCACCAATCCCTCCGTCGTTTGAGGCTCCCCAACCCGCTTCACTTGATCCTTCGCATCAAGAAATTTCCTTTCTTCCACCACCACTACCTAGCCATGACAAAGATTTTTATCATTGTCAACATGTTGAAAGTTTGATACATGAAGTACGGGAAGATCAACGTTTCATGTTCTATCACCTCCTTGAACGTTTCGACGAGATTAAACCTAAACAAACTTGAGCTAGATGATTTTAGTGGTGTCCTAGTATCAAGAATTACTTAGATAATTCTAGTAATTCCAAGTCATGTATCATTCATTTTCTTAGTTTTTAGAGTCATGTATATCATATCTCTAGTTTTATTAAATGGAATTACATGATACTTGCTATATTTCTGAGTATATGATTATGTTGTATAATACATATCTCACTTTGATGTTAACATTATTTGTTATATCACCATTGCTGAATTTAGTCGTCAGCCAGACGGATCCTTGATATTGGCCTAGACGGATCCCCCCAAGGAGGGAACTGTGGGATCCGTGCAACAGAAAACTAGTTTTCTACTAACTTGAGTCATATTTGCAGGAAATTATGCATTATATACTTGTTTTTCCTAACCTTTGTTTTGTTGTTGTTCAATTTACACATGAAGACTCTGACACTCTAAGCTAGGGGGAGCTTTGTGTCAAAGCAATACATTGCAAAATCACTTGCAATATTAGGATTACATCTCATGACGTCCCTTTGCAAAGTTGCAATCATCAAGGGGGAGCATATTCGTCGCATAGACGAAATCTTTTGCAAACTTAGTTGCAAATAAACTAACTTAGTATTATTTTTTTCTTGACGCCCTCACATAGGGATGGACTCGTCAAGGGGGAGTTAAGACGAGATCTTTCCCGTTACTTGCTCCTTATTTTCTTTCTTTTCTTCTTTTCACATGTTTTTCTTAAAACAATGTGTTAGTTTATTTTCGAAGCTCTTTTTGTTTCGACAAAAAGGGGGAGAAGAAAGTAAAAACTACGAATTCAAACTTTTACGAATTTTAGTTTTTCCTTAAAATAATTCTATGTTTTTTCATCAACAAAAAGAGGGAGATTGTTAATACAAATAAGCCGTAAAAACGTTTATTTATATTTTACGATCTTCTATCGTTTTGTCGATAACAAACGTAAAATCATTTTAACGAAACAAATAAAATACGTAAATGGTTTGAGCCAATAGTTTTCTAACACACTTACGTTTTCACATAAAACACTAAAACAAGTATAAGTGATTTTATGATTTAGTAATACATATGTACAACAACTAGTGTTTACATATTGGGCAAATATATACATAACTAGTATGTATTATAATGGGTAAAAACTACAACCCATGGAGCATATCCATAACCCATGGTATTGACCCATACCCATTTGACTAGATGCATTGCATCTATTAGGTACATTGTATCTAATGAAATACCCATGGATCAATCCATAACCCATGACCCATGACCCAAAACCCATGGGCAAAGGGGAGCGTCCCACGGATCCCCAGTATTGCACTGGACGGATCCCTCAAGTGAGGGACCGTGGGATCCGTAGAACAATAGACTTTTTCTCTCTATAAATAGTGAGCCATTTCTTCATTGTTTGTCACCCCTTTCTCACATACTTTCTCTTTGAGTTAAAAACTCTCTAACCCCATATCCAAGTGATCTATGTATGTAGTTTTGTTTTTTTGTGATGCTCTAGGTTCCTCTTAAAGGCAAGATCACTACCTTTGAAGTCAAACAAGCTCAAGTCCATGAGTTGCCATACTTCCTCATCATCAAGACTACTGAAGTTCTCTTGTTCATGGTTCTTTTCTTTCTCCTAAGAAGTGTAATGTTGAAGAAATTTGTGAAAAATGTCTCAAGAGTCAAGACGAAGACATTAGTGAAGGGTGTCGATCGTCCATATTATAAGCACTTGTGAAGGGTGCTTAGATGTCAAGACTAGAGGCATTAGTGAAGGGTGCCTAGAAGTCAAGAGACAAGACATTAGTGAAGGGTGTCTTAAAGATCGAGTCAAAGGCATTAGTGAAAGGTGCCTAAGGTGTACATTCGATATGGTGTGATTCGATGTACAAGATAGATTAGTATTGGGTCAAAGGATAGTGTTATCCTTGTTGATATTATTATAAGGAGTAGATCTCCTTTGGGGTTAGGTGATCGATGTAGTGTTGGGTAGTAGTTCCTCCATTGTAATGGAACTCGGTATCTAGCCTAGTACCGGATAAAGGGTAGGCGACGTTGTGATAGGATTGGTTCTCCTTGGTGAAAAGGACTCGGTATCTAGCCTTGTACTGATAAAGTGTAGGCAACGTTGTGAAGGTTTCTCCACCATAAGGAGTCGGTGTTGTGTAGTGATTACGAACTCTCGAGTAGGTGACTCAGGGAGTAGAGTAGGCCAAGGAAGGCGTCCTTGTAGCCGAACCACTATAAATACTCGCGTTGTGGTTTTGTGCTTCTTACTCTTTATCTTTTCATTACATATTTATATTTCTATATGTTTGTTTATCAACATCCAACACACAACTAAATAGATTGATATAAGTCGATCTAAATAGTCTAAAACGAGTTTTAATTGGTAAAACTATTCAACCCCCCTTCTAGTTTTCCACAATATTCCAAGTTTAAAAGAGGTTAAGTCCTATTGTAACACCCCAAAAAATGATTTGCAACGGAAGAAAAGGTTTCTGGGGTGCTACTAAATTGGATCATAACACAAGGTGTAAAATAATAGATTCTTCTTAAAAGATTTCATTCATTGTAGTAAAATAAAGTTTATAAAGTTGAATTGTTGTGGAAAATGTCCTATTAACAAAATGTGGTCCCAATACATAGATTCAGAGTCGTCTATGATCATGCCATGCCAACGCCCAAGCGCCTCCAAAGTTTAGCTATCGCCTTTTTAATACCTGAGATAAGCATGCTTATAAGTTCGACACAACGGTTGAGTGAATTCATAGGTTTATAGTTTAGTCATTTGAACACAAGATAAAGGATGATAATTGCTTCAAAGCCAATTAATCATAGAAAAATCACAGATTATTATGCACTAAGCTCATGAAACCAAGACTCAACTGCATACACCCTAATAGTGATATACGTAGCATTTGCCCCCAAAAGAGGTAATAGCCAGTTACCTAAAGACATTCAAATATTGTGCGCCCCGTTATTTCCGATAACCAAGGCGGGGTCGCTACTTCCCATAGTTTTATCCACGATGTTTGCGTTCACTCAGCAAGTGACTAATGGTTCATGATGTAGGGGTCTTTTGGAAAGCTAATTAGGCATCAGTAATAATCGGATAAGCATACATTTGCAAAAAGACTTGTGTTCTAGTTTATAGCATGTATCTCCCTCACGGGAGTTGAAAAACAAGTAAAAGTGAGGCTATGAACTCAGCTCAGTAAAGCAATCTGAAATGGCGTAAAGTCAGATGGTAGGAGCACGCAGTACCATCACGCGACCTATAATAGTATGGCAAGTCTTAGTTTTATGCTTATGTTGGACTCGATAGCATTTTTAAATAAGTCAGAAGTTTATGTTATTGTTGCTTGTGTGGCAGCGTTTAAGTTTACATAATTTAGTAGACATTGGCTCATGGAACTGCGTGAATATATACATATAGGATAGTAACATATCAAGTCGAATAAGTCTTTGATTCGCCGATAACCAAAAGACAGCGTACATGAAGTATCACGTATAAATAGTAACGTAATTGAGTTATAGAAATGTCGTTTAAAATATATATGTTGGTATATAACCAAATGTTGGTTAATAAGAAGAGGAGGTATACAATAAGTATTGGTTTTTAGTAACAATGGTTGTAAGATAATATTTATTCTTATAAGGAAAAGCATAAGGTTTTTAGAAAAATCGGGCATGACCCGTTTATATGTTTTAGATATATGTTTTGGACATGAATAATAAAGCGTTATTAAACAAAATAGTTTTGTTTAGTTTGCATATAGCGTTTATATAGTTTAACATTTGAAAGTTGAGTTTCGTTTATAGTTATGGTTGGTAGTTTGATTATAAAGTTTGCCGTTTTAGAAATAGTAGTGTAAACATACGTCGTTATGATTTAGAATTGTGTAATGTTAATTATAAAGATTTAGAAGGTAGTTTAGCTTTTATAAGCTTTAAGTTTATGAAATAGGTTACGTCGATTATGAATTAGTTGAAATGGTAAAGACGTGGTTTTAGAATAAAGAATTACGTAGTCGGTATAAAACAAGTAAACGAATGGTAGTCGTAAGAAGAAGTGTTGGACGAGGCATAAAACTTGAAGATTGAAACGATAGTTAGATGAGATGATGTTTTAGTAGAGTGATACTTGAGATGTCTTGAACTTGACATATTTGTTACGGAACGACTCATGGCTGAGCAACCTCAAACGGACTCTAGATGGGCTGCGGCTACTAGGCGGACTGCCAAGGAGATGGGCTTTAGGCCCATCCTTTCACAATCAAACGGACCCTTAGCGTGAGGTGGGCTTTGGCCCGGCTTCAAAGACCAAACAGACCTCAATATAGGGAGGGGTTGTGGCCCAGTTAAGAGACTCAACGCACCCTAATGCAAAGAAAAGAAAGCAGAACATACTCAAAGTTTTTGACTCTCAAATGTGAACAAGGGATATGATGTTTATTTTGTATCATTTTAACACTCAAAGACTATAGATATGGTTCCTAGTTTTGCACCGATTCGACATTCAAGATTAGCAAAAGATAGGATGTACATTTTGACAACATAACTAACTTGAGAATGGGGTGCGTAACCCATGAGTCGAGGATTCTCATCAAGGTTAAACGACTATACTTAGTATTATAGATAAGTCTAAGTTTTGTGAGTCGTTTGTGAGGCATGACTCTTACTCCGTGAATCCAAACAAGGATTTAGTTTCGACCCTGGGAATATACGAGTATACTAGAACATTCCGACAATAAGTTGAGCAATTTCGTGAGTCAGAGACTCGAACCAAAAGTGACCACAATAATTTCCAAACTGATATTCACATAACATATTATACACTTCCATAGCCCTTTCCAGTTTATTTCCTTAACCACACAATGATTAACAAAAGTAACTATTTGATTTCTAGAAATTGTACTTATTAATCGGTAATCAAATCCCAAAAATCTTAATATAGGTCGTGTGGTATTTCATTATTGTTGGTGATTCATGAAAAAAATGATCAATCCGATAACTTTCTCTTATCAATCGTTAGAACAAAATATACATGAACATCATTTACTTGATACTCTTACATTATTAAAAACAATAACAATAACATCAATGATAAGAAAAAGGAAATCAATTTTAAACCTTTTGGGTGGGAACTGATTGAGAGAACAACAAGCAAGCTCGACTTCTGATTCTTCCCCAGCAAGTCTACACACCAAACGAAACAATACTTATGGTTACAATACAATTTTTAGTGACGTTTGAGAGGGTGTGGATACTTGCTGGGTGTCGAGTGGCAATAAATAGGCAGAAGTAGGGGAAAGTCTTCAACCCTCTTTAGATGAGTCGATTGTAGTGCCATCTTGGTTGAATATAGGACACTATCAAAACCCTTCTTTAAAGCATACTCGTGATTCCTTGTGGGAAAAGAGGAGACCGAGGAAAGGAACACATCAAATTCCTTGATTGACCAAGTAGATGATAATAGATGATGGTATCAATTTTTATCATCAAAAATAGGGAGGTGAAGGTTTTGAGAAGAGGAAAGGCGTGTTGTTTGATATCAGAAGTGGAAGAACAATTTGAGAAAAAGGTAACGTGAGGAGAGGGTGGGCGGCGTATTTTAGATAGGGTAGGATATTATTTGTATTATGGTTATTATTCCTAATAGTATTTTGTATACCCCGTGTTCCGTCGAGTCTCTAAATAAACGTACCTCCTTGGCATACGTAAAATATAAAAATTATGTTTTTCAGAAACTTTTTCGAAGGCGTAATACTACGGTGTCTTTATTATGTAAAGATTAAATTTTAATCATTTTGTTGTTAGTCCGAAGGTGTCGGTATGTGTCGAGTGTCGGTTTTTATATTTTACGAGAAAATCTATCGTTCTTGATTCAAATAGGCTTAGAAAAATCCAGGAGTGAAACTTAGGAACATAATTACTATAGTTTATTGTTAAAATTTGTTTGAAATTTTGCGAGGTTTTACAGTACCTACCATTTATGAGAACCTCGTCCTTAAGGTTAAACTTGTGTTAGTCGCTTAGGTAACAAAGGACAAATTTGAAATTTTCCAGTTTTGTTTACAAACGTGACGTGGATAAATTTATTCGAATAACAATTTTAAGAAACACAATTTCTTTGAGATATAAAATTGGGTAAGAGGTTTGCATCCTCAAAAGAATCCTAATTTAATAAAACCGGTTGTTACACGTGGTGCAAATAAAACAATTTCGCAAGGGTCGATGTTTTGATATTTCTTAGCATAAGAAGTTTTGATAAGGTTTAACCCGAAAATTTTTGACTCGTTAGAATAAATCTTTTTAGAAATATCTCACCTCACGTTTTATTGTTGGCACAAATGTTATTTAAAGAAAATTCCTCGAAGGCGAAAACGTCATAAGAGAAGATGTGGTTGGGTATGTATGTTTTCATAAGTTTTAAACATTTATGGGCATAATTTAGTTGTTAAGGTTATGCTTGTTGGTAGGTTGTCACCATCCTCTCGAATTTGAACGGTATAAAAAAATATATAGAGTCTTTAAAATTTGAAAGGAGAACTTGATGTCTGTAAAGAAAGTTGCTGAATTTTAGCTTTCGTGATGAAAACTTGTTAAATAAAGTTTAAGCGACCGCATGGATTTGATTTCAAGTTGGAGGTTTACATGTGAATTCAAAAGTTGTTTCTCAAATTCAAATAATTTCAAATACCTTAGCTTTTATAGATGATGAATCAGTTATGTTTCCTAGCATTTCCCATTAAAATGTTTATTATTTTAAAACAAGGCACTTATTTTTACTCCGAGAATTTGATTTATTTACAAAAGAAAATATCGATTATCCTTCTAAAGTTTTTCAAGAGGAGTAAATAGTTTGTAAAGAAATTGCAGTAAAGTTTATGAAAAGGTTTGTAAAACCACTTTATTAAGTAAGAAGAAAATATTTTTATCATGATAAATCGTAGTTTGTGGTTTGGTATTAAAGCAACAACTTGGTAAGGTGATTTTTAAAACAGCTTACAAAGTAATAGAAAATGATTTAGTAGTGAAATCGCAGTTAACTTTGTGATATTTATGGTAAGACAACAATTCAGGTTCTAAAATAACTCGTGAAATGATTTGTAAAATAGCTTATAAGAAAACAATTTATCGTTTTTCAAATAGTAGAAGGTTTCATAGTTCAATTAATATCAAGGTGGTTTATAGGGTGGTAATAAATTAGTCAGTAAAGTAAAGGCGGATAGTTTGCGAGGTAAGAGTAACGTAGTTTTATGGTTTGTAAGTCGGACACACCAAACGAAACAACAGTTATGGTTACAATACAATTTTTAGTGACGTTTGAGAGGGTGTGGATACTTGCTTGGTGTCGAGTGGCAATAAATAGGCAGAAGTAGGGGAAAGTCTTCAACCCTCTTTAGATGAGTCGATTGTAGTGCCATCTTGGTTGAATATAGGACACTATCAAAACCCTCCTTTAAAGCATACTCGTGATTCCTTGTGGGAAAAGAGGAGACTGAGGAAAGGGACACATCAAATTCCTTGATTGACCAAGTAGATGGTGATAGATATGGTATCAATTTTTATCATCAAAAATAGGGAGGAGAAGGTTTTGAGAAGAGGAAAGGCGTGTTGTTTGATATCAGAAGAGGAAGAACAATCTGAGAAAAAGGTAACGTGAGGAGAGGGTGACGTATTTTAGATAGGGTAGGATATTATTTGTATTATGGTTATTATTACTAATAGTATTTTGTATACCCCGTGTTCCGTCGAGTCTCTAAATAAACGTACCTCCTTGGCATACGTAAAATATAAAAACAATGTTTTTCGGAAACTTTTTCGAAGGCGTAATACTACGGTGTCTTTATTATGTAAAGATTAAATTTTAATCATTTTGTTGTTAGTCCAACGGTGTCGGTATGTGTCGAGTGTCGGTTTTTATGTTTTACGAGAAAATCTATCGTTCTTGATTCAAATAGGCTTAGAAAAATCCAGGAGTGAAACTTAGGAACATAATTACTATAGTTTATTGTTAAAATTTGTTTGAAATTTTGCAGGGTTTTACACCTATCTTGGAAGATGTTTTTATATAAAGGATTTAGGAGAAGCAGCATATACATCCTTGAAATTAATACAGAGGTAGATCTAGGCGGTTAATTGGATTAAGTCAAAGTGCTTAAATTGTTAAAATCTTGAAGATATTCAGGATGGAGAATTCCAAAAAGGGATATCTTCCAATGCAAGTAGATCATGGCTTAAGTAGCAAACTATGTGCTTCAACACCTGTTGAGGTGGCATGCATTAGTAGAGTTCCTTATGCTTCGGCTGTAGGATCTATCATATGTGCAGTAAGATGCACAAGGCCAGATGTGGCGTTTGCACAAAATATCACAAGTAGATATCAACATAACCAAGGTGATCTTCACTGGCATGCTGTTAAAAACATTCTCAAGTACTTAAGGGCTACTCGAGATATGTTTCTAGTATATGGTGGAAATCTAGAGGCAGAACTTGATGTTACAGGTTTCTGCGATGCGTCCTGGAAAATTGATAAAGATGATATGAAGTCTCAGACGGGATATGTCTTTGTAGTCAATGGAGGAGCAGCAGACTGGAAGAGCAAGAAGCATAGTACAATTGCGATGTCTGCAACAGAAGCAGAGTATATAGCTGCGTCAGAAGCTTCAATAGAAGATGTTTGGATTAGGAAATTCATTTCAGGGCTCAGAGTTATGCCTTCAATTGATTTACCTATAAATATGTATTGTGACAATTCTGTCGCAATTACATTCGCCAATGAACTTGGAGTCATGAAGGGCGCCAGACATTTTCCTAGGCGATGTCACTATGTTCGAGAACAATTTGTAACAGGTGAAATCAATCTACTCAAATTTCTCACAGATGACAATCTAGTTGACTCCTTGACGAAGGATTTACCTAAGAAAAAGCTTACTCAACATGTTAATAGCATTGGACTTCATTTAGCTAGTAGTTTCATGTAAATCTATGGTTATGTATTTGGATAAAGGATGCATTAAACAATTATTATTTCAATGAAATAAAGTATTAGTTATGTTTATTTTTCATTTACAATATATTGTATCCTATATTTCCATGTTTAAATCCGTGAATAACTTATGTTATTCTAAATATTTCGTTCTCAATCAATGATATGAGAATATCATTGAATTAAGACAAGTTTGAGTTTTGGTTAGAATATACTTATGTATCTTGATGGGTAGTCATGCCAAATTCACATGATATTCAATGAACCGAATATAAGACTGATCCCAACTGCATGATTGTACTTTATGGATCTTTGTCATCAAGTAAATCATGAATAGTTATCCTCAATTTGAGATACCAGAAAACTGTCATGGGTGTAGCTCATTTTTGTAAAATAGTCTAGCACTATACGTAACAGTTAGTAATAAGGGCTATTATCAGAAGATATGTGAAATTCATAGGTTTTGCTTGTAGTCAAGAAAGAATTTGTTCATTCAAATTTGTTTTGAAGTTTAATACTACTAGTCCCCTCGTAGGGTTGACAAAATGTTTGTTTGGCCAAACCGAAGATCTATCTGAAAAACGTTCAGATGATTTGGTAATCTTGTTCAATCATATATAACGAGAAATAGAATAGTTAAATAATGAAATGACTAAGATCCATATCCATATTTAACGTGGTATTAGTAACAAAAGGATAAGTATAGTGATGAATCATTATAAGGTTTTTCCAGGAAACCACACTCAGGGTTGTTCTGGGAGCATTGACGTGTTGCTAGATGTTAACCAATGTCATTACACATATTAAGATCTGTCCAAGTAGGAGTTGTTAGTTTATGGACACATTTTATATGTGTATGACCGGATTCGAACACGAGACTATGGGATTGCACACTTTGCGTATGAGATTCGATGTTAATAATCAATATAATAGTTATGTTTTAATTATTAATTCAAAATTACGTCTAACGATCGTTAGTACTTAACGGTAAAAAGACTAACGGTCGTTAAATAAAAGATGAAGGACTAGAAATGAAAATAAGATATGAGAAGGTTCTAAAATCCATTTGGATTCTCATAGCCAAATGTTTAAGGGTTATAGAAGGGGTATTCAACCCTAACTTGGACTCTAAGTTTACCTAGTATAAATACAAAGGCATGTGTTCATTCTAGGGTACTCTTGATACTCATTAGCTAACCCTAACTTCTCCTCTCCTCCCTCTCTTGACCATAAGCTGATCGTATAATTCTATTCATAGGGTATTCGATTTTTTTTGCTCAAACTAAAGTGTTTAGGTTCGTTATTGTGATCAAAGAAACTAGCATTCACATCGAATCGCTACCAATACGTATGTACAAGCTCATAGATTTAAATCCCGGATTTAATTTGCCCTAATCGACATTTTATAAACCCTAATTAGGGTTTGTGATTTTGGTGATTTTGATTTGCTTGGATTACTAAAAGGTACTCTTACGATTTAATTTTTGGTTAATTAATTATGAAATTTGATTTTAAGTCTTCCGTTGCATGCTTGATGATATATATTTGATTATATGCTTTGTCATGATTATTGAATTCCCACAAAGCTCTCTTCTTTTAAAAGGTTTGTTAATACAAATAAGCCGTAAAAACGTTTATTTATATTTTACAATCTTCTAATGTTTTGTCGATAACAAACGTAAAATCATTTTAACGAAACAAATAAAATACGTAAATGGTTTGAACTAATAGTTTCTAACATATTCACATTTTCACATAAAATACTAAAACAAGTATAAGTGATTTTATAATTTAATATTACATATGTACAACAACTAGTGTTTACATATTTGGGTAAAATATACACATAACTAGTATGTAGTATATTGGGTAATATAAATGGGTAGAAACTTAAGTATCTTAACCCATTAACCAAAAACATTGAATATAGTTGGGTACAACCCAAAGCCCATGACCCATAACCCATTGCATGACATCATGCTTATATCATATATGGATAATATCCATAACCCATGGTATTGACCCATACCCATGTGACTAGGTGCATTGCACTCAAGAGATACATTGTATCTAGCTAAAGACCCATGGATCAACCCATGACCCATAACCAAAATACCCATGGGTAAAGAGGAGCGTCCCACGGATCCCTAGCTTTACGCTAGACGGATCCCTTGTGGGAGGGATCCGTGGGATCCGGGGAACAGTAGAATTTTTCCTCTATAAATAGTGAGCCATTTCTTCATTGTTACTCACCCCCTTTCCAACATACTTTCCCCTTGAGTTAAAAACTCTCTAACCTCAGATCCAAGAGATCTATTTTTGTAGTTTTGTTTTTGTGTGATCTTCTAGGTTCCTCTTAAAGGCGAGATCACCACCTTTGAAGTCGAGCAAGCTCAAGTCCATGAGTTGCCATGCTTCCTCATCATCAAGACTACTGAAGTCTTCTTGTTGATGATTGTTTTTCTTTTCCTAAGAAGTGTTGAAGACATTTGTGAAAAGTATCTCAAGTGTCAAGACGAAGATATTAGTGAAGGGTATCTATCGTCCATATCATAAGCACTTGTGGTGGGTGCTTTGAAATCAAGACTAGAAGCATTAGTGAAGGGTGCTTAGAAGTCAAGACATAAGAAATTAGTGAAGAGTGTCTTGAAGATCTAGTTAAAGGCATTAGTGAAAGGTGCCTTAGATGTACATTCGATATGGTGTGTTTCGATGTACAAGATAGATTAGTACTAGATCCAAGGATATTGATATCCTTGATGATGTTGTAAAAAGGAGTTGATCTCCTTTGGGATTAGTCGTTGGTGTAGTGTTGGGTAGTAGTTCCTCCATTGCAATGGAACTAGGTGCTTAGCCTAGTACCTAATAAAGGGTAGGCGACGTTGTGTAGGTGTGGTTCACCTTGGTGTGAAAGAACTAGGTACTTAGCCTAGTACCTGATAAAGGGTAGGCGACGTTGTGTAGGTGTGGTTCACCTTGGCGTGAAAGAACCCGGTGGTTAGCCTAGCACCGGAAAAAGGGTAGGCGACGTTGTGAAGGCTTCTCCGCCATAAGGAGTTGGTGTAGTGATTACGAACTCTCGAGTAGGTGACTCGGGGAGTGGAGTAGGGCAAGGAAGGTGTCCTTGTAGCCGAACCACTATAAATACTCGAATTGTGGTTTTGTGCTTCTTACTCTTATCTTTTCATTACATACTTATATATGTTTGTTTATCAACATCCAACACACACATCCAAATAGATTGACATAAGTCGATCTAAATAGTTTAAAAGGAAGTTTTAATTGGCAAAATTATTCAACCCCCCCTTCTAGTTTTCCACAATTGGTATCAGAGCTTCGTTACCAAGTTTCTTGAAGTATACTGTACTTTAAAAACTTGATACGATCCATGGTTAATTGAAAACTACAAAGAAGGCTTTTCATAAAAACAAACACCATGTCTTTTAAAACTTTTTATTTGGATGTTGATTAAGATGACAACATTTCTTTTGTTATTTATTTTTTCATTTAATTGCACTAATCCTCTTTGTCATGTTGATTAGTCAAAGCTCATATCTACCAAGTCATAGGAATCGCTTGGTAACAAGAATACCTTCCCTAAGAAGGTATCTTGAGCACAATGGAGCTGGAATTGTCTTCTGACATTTGATGTGTCATTTGTAAAGACATTCCTAAGTGCATTTAAGGTATGACTTTCCACTTATCTCTAAATGATATTAGCTTAACAAATAAGTATGATTACCTAGGTACTTATTTGATTATCTTTTGTGCATATACATGTATTACATGTAGCTTCATTAGGAAGCTTTTTCTCACATACGTGTCACTCTTTCGTCTATAGTCTTGGTTTATAAAACTTGTGTTTTATTTCACTTAATCCAAAAATCATATCTTTCTAATAATAAAACAAAACACAAATGTAAAAAATTCCTCCTTCCCCATAAATAAACCCTCCGTCAACTACTGTATCAAATCCCCACTTCTTCAAATCTTCCAATTTCAAAAATTTCCTCTCATTCAAAACTTCATCTTCCTCTCCATTTCATCTCAACCAAGAAGGATCGTCTTCAACATGGTTTACATCGCCCTCGTGCTCATCGCCTTAACACTCATTGCATTTGTGTTCCCTATGATGAAGTTCATATACGGAGACATATACTTTGTGTTGTTAATCTACATTGGGGTTATATACCCAATCCTTTGTATCATCCTTAGCATTGAAATGAAATATAACTAATAATCTAGTTTATCTAGGTTATTATCATAATGTGTTTATTATCTCTTTTTATTTTCTCGTGATACATTAGAAGTCATGTATGCATGCTAAAAGAAAATGTAGGCTAAAACACATATCTTGGTATAAAACTATGAGATCTAAAAACCTAAGTTTTTCATTATAAAATCTGTTTCTGTAACTACAGATCCACGGATCCCGGCAAATGTACTAGCCGGATCTCATTTTGAAAGGAACCGTGGGAACCGTCCTACTGGAAAACAGTTTTTCATGCAAATTAAAAACCACTTTCTTTCTAAATGTAATATTTCACTAGAATGTCAAAACCATAAGTGAGTTAAGTGTCATTGTTGTTAAAAAACCATTGTTAATAAAAATCTATTAAAAACATTAGATAATCATTGGTTGACCTCAAAACATCACTTTCTATTAACTCATCTTTTCTATAGGTTTCACTATGTCGCATGTATATGAGTTTGATTTTACACTCTCTAGCGTCTACACTCCGAACATCTCTCTTGAGCCCAACACCCCTGGCAATCATGTCCGTGGGTTCAATAATCTCGAAACCCTTTCCTTCCATGAAGGACGTATTGTAGACACCTCTCTACAATTCGAAGAAGGTATCAATACCTCCTTCCGAGCCATAGGACTAGAGTGTCTTCTCGAAATTAACGAGAAGATATGTCCAAGGTTTGTATTGGAATTCTTCCGTCAAGTCGAACTCGTTCGTAACGAGGATCGTTCTCTATCTCTTTGGTTTTGGATCAAAAACCAAAAGTTTGTTTTGACTCTTGGGCAATTTGCTCAAATTCTCCGAATTCCAAATCATGGACAATGTGCCTTCACCGAAGATTGGTCTCTTGATTCTCTCTTCAACTTTCATGAAGAAACTAGCCCATATTGTTCTCACATACCTTCCCCGGAAGACTTGATTCGCATAATATGCAAACCCCATCACTCCAATCCCAACATTATCCATACACGGGATATCCGAGAAAAATACAAGCCCCTTGCTCTCATCCTACGTGAAAATGTTTGGAGTCTTAGGGGGAATCGAGAAATCCTTCCCGCTTGTTGTGCTCACATAATGTATTGTTTGCTAACACAACAACCATACAATCTCGCCTACTTCTTTGCAAGGCGAATTGTAAATCTTCAAGGCTCCAAGAATAAACTCATTCCTTATGGAATGTTCTTGACGCGCCTCTATCATAATGTCATGCATTTTCATCCTCAATATCAAAGTCCGATGTACGTACTTGTGAACAAGATGATGGAACCACTGAACATTTCCCTCATGAAGACGTTCTTCATTCTTGAATCCGCCAACACTCATCAACCATTTGATGATCCCTCTAGCGAAAACACTCAAGGAACTTAGTAATATTTCAAATAGGATCAATCCTTTTGTACTCGTACTATATCAATGTAATCCAATTTCCTTCATGAAATAAAACATCTTACATTTGATATCTTAGTTTTAAAACCTCTCAAACTAACCTTGGAATATAATGCATTGTCAGGATCATTACATATCTTTAGTAAAGGTTCTGCTTAGTAGATGGACGGATCCCAAAAGTTGTACTATACGGATCCCTACCCTTAGGGAACCGTGGGATCCGGCAAACAGAAAATGCAATTGCAATCATTGTATTTCAAACATGTCCTTAGAACACCTCACAATAAGCTTGACATAGTGCCTTAAAGAAAATTAATTCCTTATCAAGTTAAGTAGACTCTTCTTACTCACACAAAACTCACCTAGATCACACTCAAAGACGTTTGTAGATTTATCGTTTCACTTTAATCCATTACTCTTCCGCTCTCAAACTCACACATGATCCCTCATATCTAAACGTTGGAAATCTCTTATAGCAAACTTGATCATAATCATCCTTGCGTCAAAATTGGTCAAAATTGGTCGAAATTGATCAAATTCTAGTTTTTCCATCTTAAGCCTTTAGGATATTCTCCGAAGCATTAATCTAAGTCACTATCTGATCTCTAGGATCATTTAGCTTCACTTGACACTCTCAAAATCTTTAGTGTCATCCTTGTTCATTCATTGGTACTCATGAAAGTTCCAATTTCTTCCATAAAAGGTAATCATTAGCTACATCACTCATTACCTTCAAGTACTTAAGCACCCCTTCATTTAAGACACTTAGGAGGACTGAAACACTCAAGATGATATAGATCTCAGACCTTAGAAACATCATTTCTACTCTTTCATAGCTGCTGAGAGCCGGATCCCTAGGATTAGCCTAGACGGATCCCTCTGAGGAGGGAACCGTGGGATCCGGGTGACAGATTATGTCAACTCTAGCTAAAACAATCATTTCAAGCTCATGTTTCTAACTTAAACACTCCATCTCATCTTAAATGAGTCCCTAGATCAGTACAAACTCTGAAGTTGACTCTTGTGCATGTTAATCATCACATTCCAATGAATTTTAGTGGCTTAAGGCTTGAATGCACTCGCCAATTCTCTTGCTTTATAAACCACATTGTTAGGACTTCCATATTCATCACCTTCATCCTCATTTTTAGCACTTAAGAAACCCTTACAAACTTCTTGAAATCATCTCATCATGAGGAAAACTCCAAGTAGTAACTTATCCACCAAAGAACCACCCAAGAAAATTGCTCGTGTTGTACACGAAATTTCTTCAACCGAATCATCTCCAGTCAAGCCAAAAAATGCAAGGATCTTTTCTCAACCAATCAAACCAATTCCTAAAAGGATAGTACCTACAAAACTACCTATGCCAAACACCACCATACCTCCTAGACCAAATAATATCATTTCCACTAAACCATCACCAGTGGTCCCTAGAGCTATCTCTTTTACATCTCCACTATCATCACCACACCTCTACAATTTAGAGGATTTGCCTCCTAGGCCGTCTCATCCTCCTCCGCCGACAACATTCTCCTCATTAGGAGGAATAATGGTACAAAATCAAGGTGTTGAGTCAACATTAGCTCCGGCTTCCTTTTTGCCGTTTCCATCATATAATCCCAATTAGATTATGAGAAATCATAAAAGTCAACCACCCGACCATATGGAAGTTGACACTTCTCTACCACCACCATCATTCTTGGTCGAACCATTCTCAAATGCGATTCCACCAATACCTCCGTCGTTTGAGGCTCCACAAGCCGCTTCACTTAATCCTTCGCATCAAGCAATTTCATTTCTTCCACCACCACTACCTAGCCATGACAAAGATTGTTATCATTGTCAACATGTTGAAAGTTTGATACATGAAGTACGAGAAGATCAACGTTTCATGTTCTATCACCTCCTTGAACGTTTCGACGAGATTAAACCTAAACAAACTTGAGCTAGAGGATTTTAGTGGTGTCCTAGTTTCAAGCGTTACTTAGACAAGTCTAGTAATTCCAAGTCATGTATCGATCATTTTCTTAGTTTTTAGAGTCATATATCATATCTCTAGTTTTATTAAATGAAAATACATGCTACTTGCTATATTTCTGTGTATATGAGTATGTTGTACAATACATATCTCACTTTGATATTAACATAATATTTTATATCATCATTGCTGAAATTGATCATCAGCCAGGCGGATCCCTCATATTTGCCTAGACGGATCCCTACAAGGAGGGAACCGTGGGATCCGTGTTACAGAAAACTATTTTTCTACTAACTTGGACCACATTTGCAGGAAATTGTGAATTATACTTGTTTTCTAACCTTTGTTTTGTAGTTATTCAATTTACACATGAAGACTTTGACACCCTAAAGCTAGGGGGAGCTTTGTGTCAGAGCAATACATTGCAAATTACTTGCAATATTAGGATTATATTTCATGACATCCCTTTGCAAAATTGCAATCATCAAGGGGGAGCACATTCGTCACGTAGATGAAATCTTTTGCAAACTTAGTTGCAAACAAACTAGCTTAGTATTACTTTCTTGACGCCCTTACATAGGGATGGACTCGTCAAGGGGGAGTTAAGACGAGATCCTTTCCCGTTACTTGCTCTCTAATTCTTCTTTTCTATTTTTCACACGTTTTTATTAAAAACATTGCGTTAGTTTTCTTTCGATGCTCTTTTTGTTTCGTCAAAAAGGGGGAGAAGAAAGTAAAAACTACAATATCAAACTTTTACGAATTTTAGCTTTTCCTTAAAATAATTTTATATTTTGTCATCAACAAAAATGGGGAGATTGTTAATACAAATAAGCCGTAAAAACTTTATTAATATTTATCGATCTTCTAATGTTTTGTCGATAACAAACGTAAAATCATTTTAACGAAACAAATAAAATACGTAAATGGTTTGAACTAATAGTTTCTAACATATTCACATTTTCACATAAAACACTAAAACAAGTATAAGTGATTTTATGATTTAATATTACATATGTACAACAACTAGTGTTTACATACTTGGGTAAAATATACACATAACTAGTATGTAGTATATTGGGTAATATAAATGGGTAGAAACTTAAGTATCTTAACCCATTAACCAAATACATTGAATATAGTTGAGTACAACCCAAAGCCCATGACCCGTGGAGCTTGACCCATAACCCATTGCATGAAATCATGCTTATATCATATATGGATAATATCCATAACCCATGGTATTGACCCATACCCATGTGACTAGGTGCATTGCACTCAAGAGATACATTGTATCTAGCTAAAGACCCATGGAACAACCCATGACCCATGACCCATAACCAAAATACCCATGGGTAAAGAGGAGCGTCCTATGGATCCCTTAGCTTTACGCTAGACGAATCCCTTGTGGGAGGGATCTGTGGGATCCAGGGAACAGTAGAATTTTTCCTCTATAAATAGTGAGCCATTTCTTCATTGTTACTCACCCCCTTTCCAATATACTTTCCCCTTGAGTTAAAAACTCTCTAACCTCATATCCAAGAGATCTATGTTTGTAGTTTTGTTTTTGTGTGATCTTCTAGGTTCCTCTTAAAAGCGAGATCACCACCTTTGAAGTCGAGCAAGCTCAAGTCCATGAGTTGCCATGCTTCCTCATCATCAAGACTACTGAAGTCTTCTTGTTGATGATTGTTTTTCTTTTCCTAAGAAGTGTTGAAGACATTTGTGAAAGGTGTCTCAAGTGTCAAGACGAAGATATTAGTGAAGGGTATCTATCGTCCATATCATAAGCACTTGTGGTGGGTGCTTAGAAGTCAAGACTAGAAGCATTAGTGAAGGGTGCTTAGAAGTCAAGACACAAGAAATTAGTGAAGAGTGTCTTGAAGATCTAGTTAAAGGCATTAGTGAAAGGTGCCTTAGATGTACATTCGATATGGTGTGTTTCGATGTACAAGATAGATTAGTACTAGATCCAAGGATATTGATATCCTTGATGATGTTGTAAAAAGGAGTTGATCTCCTTTGGGATTAGTCGTTGGTGTAGTGTTGGGTAGTAGTTCCTCCATTGCAATGGAACTAGGTGCTTAGCCTAGTACCTAATAAAGGGTAGGCGACAGTTGTATAGGTGTGGTTCACCTTGGTGTGAAAGAACTAGGTACTTAGCCTAGTACCTGATAAAGGGTAGGCGACGTTGTGTAGATGTGGTTCACCTTGGAGTGAAAGAACCCGGTGGTTAGCCTAGCACCGGAAAAAGGGTAGGCGATGTTGTGAAGGCTTCTCCGCCATAAGGAGTTGGTGTAGTGATTACGAACTCTCGAGTAGGTGACTCGGGGAGTGGAGTAGGACAAGAAAGGTATCCTTGTAGCCCAACCACTATAAATACTCGCGTTGTGGTTTTGTGCTTCTTACTCTTATCTTTTCATTACATACTTATATATGTTTGTTTATCAACATCCAACACACATATCCAAATAGATTGACATAAGTCGATCTAAATAGTTTAAAAGGAAGTTTTAATTGGCAAAACTATTCAACCCCCCCTTCTAGTTTTCCACAAGGTTGACATGATCACTTTGGCCTTTTATGCATCTAGCAAAACTTGAACTCGAAAATTCACATATTTATAATGATAATAGTCACTATTGTACAAGCATCTTTCGGAACGCCCTTTTGATACGGTTATAAAAAAACCGTACCAGAAATTACTAAGTTGCATGTGTATAGAATCTTCTTTCTTAGCAAAGTAAGGTTCATTTTATGGCATCCAAACACAAAAACTACCCCACGTCAGAGCCATCCGAACACCCCTTAACAACGACCAAACACCCAGAGTAGGGCTTCTTTCCATGGTTTGCCCAATAGGCGTTGTAAAATTATGCAAATACACATTTATATCATATATCATGAAAATGTAGGTCAAAATTATTATTATGAAGTATTTAATACCATTAGCCACTTGTTTTTTATATTCTACTAAAACTTAATACATAATTTTATAGTTTTTAACTCGTGGTTCGAGAAAAATAAGATCAGACCCAACGAGATTATAAGATCCTATAATCAAGATCAGGATCCTATTAAGATCATGTCTCGAAAAGATCCTACATAACAATGAGATCATTTTTTATTCGTAGTATCGTAAAATCGTAAAATCTTAGGATTAGAATCGGGATCTTAACAACCATCTTTCTAATATTGACATTGAGTTGACTTAAAATTTTCTTATAAATAATCAAAATAAAGCCATTGGTTTTCAAATTAGTGCTTTTGAGACCAAATCTAATCACACAATAGCTAAAGTATATAATAGGCATTTGTGTGAATATATTGGTGGTTGCATTTGTGTAACCTATATTTTTTTATTTGAATTTAAGCAGTGTTTGTTTATATGATGGGTTTATAAGCTTATTAATTTATATGTGTTAAAAAGTCTAAAAAGTGTTTAGCTAAGCTTATATAAGTGGGCTTATGAGCTTATGTAAAAGGTTTTTGACAAGCCTCAAAAGTGTGGCTTTTTTAAATAGGGTTGAGCTTATATAACATACTCTATATCAAATTACATTTTTACATTCAATTATACTTAATAAAAAATAACATTTATATTTTTCACCTCATATATTTTTTGTTCATTGGCCAACCTAAGCTAAACCAAATACTTTAATTTCTTAACTTGTCAAATATAAGCTAATCTAAATACTAAACATATAAGCTTTGATACATAAGCCATAAAATGCTTATATAACATAAGCATAATGTCACGAGCCAAATTCTGAGGAATGACTCCGTGACAATAAGCCTAATTGATAAGCTTAACCAAACAGTCTCTTAGTGTTTCCAGCATGAGCATACATGGAAATACTACTATATTTGATGAAGTTCACGCCTTACCTTGTAAGATTCAAGTTGTCTATCCAAAAATTTGTAAGTATTATTGTGATGGGTGTAGGAGCGGAAAAGCAAACAGAACAATCTTGTCCATGCAGGAAATCCACAGCATGCTTCACAGGAAAAGAGGAGAGAGGCATAAAAAATAGCCTGAGTGGGACTTGAGTCCCGAGTGAAAAAGAAGAGAGACGCAAGCTTTGGAAGAGAGATAAACAATATTTTATTGTCTTGTGACTGGGTATTTTTGTTTTCTAAGTATTTTTAATGATAAAAAATAGAAAAATATTTAATGAAAGAAAAAGAATGTGCTTCAATGATTGAAGAAAAGTTGTAGGAAAAAAATTATGAGAGAGAAAAAGTTGGTGTGGCGAAGGAAAACCCCTCACCACCCCCTCCGCCCTTAAATTGTTATATACTTTTTTGTTGATTTTATGTCAGAAAGAAAAAATAACCTATCTTTTATTAGAGTTAACTACATTTTTGTTCCTTGAGGTTTGCTAGGTATTTCAATTTTGATCCAAATTTTTTAAAAGTTTTGGATTCAGTTCAAAAGTGATATTTTTGTTCCACTTTCAGTCTATTTTGATAACAACGTTAATTATGTTAGTTAAGTCTAGTCGTCAAGTGGCAACGTTAGTCCTTTATACTAACAGTCGTTTGTAACGTTAGTCCTTTATACCAAGGATCATTTGCAACGTTTGCCACGTTAGTCCTTTATATTAACGATCGTTTGCAACATTAATCCTTTATACCAACGATCATTTACAACGTTAGTCCTTTTATACACGTCTTTATTTATGATTTATATACGCTTTTATACACGTTTTTATACGCACATTTTAATACATGTTTTTGTAAATGGTTTTATACACTTTTTTATATACGTATTTATAAACGTGTTTATTTACGTTTTATATATGTTTTTATAGACGTTTTTGTACACGTTTTTATACGCGTTTTTATATGCGTTTTTAAACACGTTTTTATACGCCGTTTTATACGCGTTTTTATACACGTTTTTACACACGTTTTTATACATGTTTTCATACGCGTTTTTATATACGTTTTTATACACGTTTTTACACACGTTTTCATACGCATTTTAAAGCGTTTCTATACATGTTTTTATAAGCGATTTTATACATGTTTTTATATATGTTTTTATATACATTTCTATACACGTTTTTACACACGTGTTTATACACGTTTTTATATACGTTTTTAAACACATTATTACACACGTTTTTATACGTGTTTATATACACGTTTTTATAGAGTATGTTCTTTATTATATTGTGATGTGTACTATAAACGTAACGCCCCCAGTTACCTCTTCTCTGTGATATTTTGGGGGTTTTACACTTCTATCATCAAATTATGTATGTAAATGTCTTTAATTTCAATTATATTGGGATATACTTTCTAAACGAATATTATATATTATATATTTTATAAGACTAGACAAATATTCGGGCAAAGCGACGGTGTATAGCGGCAAATAATTATATTGGCAAATTTGTGTTTTGATGTGACCCTTTATGCAACTCTGAGGATCAAACAATATTTAAACTAATAATTTAGTGATAGATTTTGTTATCATTTTTAATTAAAGGTATTTTAAAAACTTGACATTTAAATCAAATTAATTACAATAAGTAAAACTTTCCTTTTAAACATGTTTTGTAAGGCTAACCACTATGGTAAACCTTTTAAAAGGTTTAAACTTGTGTTTTGACATTAAATTATAAACCTCTTTGATTTTTAAACCTATCTACACTATGTATAAACCTATTTAAGTTTTATAAACATCTCACGTAATCAAAGACATTAAATTATGAAAAGGTGCAACATCTTACACTTCTTCATGACACATAAGCTTGAAATGGATCTCCGCTATGGTTTACAAGTATTTAAACCTCTTTATTATTTTATAAACCACTATAGTGGATGCCCCAAAAGATTAATATAAGCAATTAATATTAATCAAATATTAAATTTTTTAAATTAAAAAATACATATAATGCAGAGTTTTTGACCAAATAAATGGTTTTCAAAAACTTATTTACCATTGTCTGGCTTAGTAAAAAATATTGACTGATGTATTGTGTCACTTTACCATACTACGTATTTAATAATACAACTCATATTATTATTGTTTCATTAAACAGAAATAAATATATGTAGTAAAAAAAAAGAAAAAAAAAAACAAAAACTACGTTGCTACTCTTGCTACATGTAAGCGAATTATCATCCTTAAAAAGTCTTTACTACTATACGTTCAAATTTCATATTACATGTATGTATTGATTTTAGATGTTTATTCAATGCTTAGTTATTTTTTCCCATTCTCAATCTCATTCATTGGTGCCTCAGCCTAAACAGATATCCTTTCAGAGTGACCTAAACTACCATTAAATTTCACTCTCATGTTGCCCTGAAGAAGGATTGGAGTTATTTTCCTTCGGTCCATAAACGCAAGATCGCGAGATGGCAGACATCGGCCGATGAGGCTAGTAGGGCCCTTATGTTTGTATAATGCTCTTGACCTCTATAAAATTAATTTGTAGGACTAGTGTTTGGATTTCCGTTTCAAGTTTCTTTTACATTTTAGTTTAGATTAAAGTTAAGGAACTTATAATTTTAGCTAGCCTCGTATGCTATTGATGTTTTTGCCTTTTTTGCTTATATATATGATTAGTGGCTTTTGTGCTTATTTATTAGATATATTGACATTTTATAATCATTTTAACATTATCTGCGAAATTAGTTGTTCATTTATAGTTGTTTAATAGGTTTGTTATCTAAGAAAAATGAATAAGATGAGTCATGTGAATACCGTTTCATATGTGATTCATAATGTTGACTTTGACATACTGACGTGAATTAATGTTGTGAACTGTTAAATGAATGATTGATTTGTTGATGAGGATGAAAACGTAATTGGAAATGAAATTGAAACAAAATGTGGACAAACATGATATTTGACATGATAATTCGATGACGAAGTTATGCTAGTATGCTACAAACGATTTTGGATATTCATCATTTCGAATTGTTTTTTGGTCTTTGTTAGTTTTTGGAAATGAAATTGAAATGCAAAATGTGGACAAATATGATATTTGGTACGATAATTCGATGACGAAGTTATGCTAGTATGCTACAAAGAATTTTGGGTATTAATCATTTGGCATGAATTGTTTTTTTTATTTTTGTTGGTTTTTGTGTTTTTGAACCAGTTCACTCTTTGAGTTTGTTTTGATTTGTGACTTGATATCATGCATAATCTTGTTTTGTTTGATAATTTTGATAATATGATTTTTTTTTCTGCCAAATTCTATAATAGTTTGGTTTTTATGCTTTTAGTAGATTTTGATATACAATAAAGTAATGTATGACCTTGAAATATATATAAAATAATATGAGCAACTAGCTAGTTTTTGCCAACCAATTTTGGATGATATATATGCGCAAAAAATGAGTTAAAAGAGAATGAACATTATTTTTGCTATACTAGCCTTCCATTGCTCGACTGAATCCAGATTAATTCAAAATAAATGGACATAATATAGAAGTTAAAAGAAAAACAAAAAGAAGAACCATGATATAGTCAATATGTTTGAACAAGTCATACAATAATAAATAAGTTTTTTAAAAGCTATAAGTTGGTAAAAAAAAAACTCCATGCATTATTATAGATAACCTTAGAGCACACGGTATGGTGTTATTTCACACGCCATCTGTTCCTTTTTTTCGTGCTCAAGCTGAGCCAATCATACTGGAGCATCATATCAAATATGTGCCAAAAGTTTTGAGCCAATGCAATGGCTCACGCCATTTGCATTTTTTATTTCTTTTTTGTATTGTGAGTGAGTGAGTATTTTATGGGACCTGCAGGGGATGATGTTATTGGTGTGTTATGAATGAGGGGTGTTTTAGGGCCCATTTGGTTTGAGGTGTTTGCTAGTGGGAATAGGGCTCAAAGTCAAATAATTAGTTTGGTTGAGGTATGTGGGGTTTAAAATTTGGACTCAGCCTCATGAATGTGGGGATACACAAATCCTAACCACTTGCCCGATAATACACTGACACGCCCAGTTACTACTTGAGGTGAGTTTCCGAACCCATCCACTACTTGAGGTGAGTTTCATATCGCCGCTTTTACATTGTTTATACTTACAAATTAACGCTATATCACATGTGATACATCAAGCGGATTTGACTATAAAAAAATATATTGATTTTGAGATTCAAAAACCATATGTGATAAATGGTTGAAAAGCTTAGGATGTGTATTTTTCAATGCAAAAAATGATGAATATTTTGAAGTACTACTCAAATATTTATAACCGTTTTATAAAAGCAGTTGAGAAGTACTAAGTAAAATACTGCACCGAGAAAAAAAAAGGTAAAAGAAACTTATAATTTTACAGATTATTATTATCTCACATGTGATATATTAAGTAAAATACTGCACCGAGAAAAAAAAAAGTTTGTCGAAAGTATATGAAAGCGCCCCTCTATTAAAAAATGAAAATGGATTTTATCTAATAATATTAATTAAGAGTAAGGATCGAATAAGAAATTAAAGTAAAATGAGAAGTATTAAAAATAACCACAACCGCACATTTCAGATGCACCTGTAAAAAACGATACATCTTCTATGAAATTCTCTTTCTTTATTTGAAATGTATGGTTAAAAATATTTTTCATTCTTCTTATTATTATTTTTCTTTTTAGTTGATCCATTATCATATAATTAATCTTTTAAATTTTCCCCTTTATAAAATGAGGAGAAAAGTTCTTTATAAACCCCAAATAATTCCTAGACCCAATGAACCATTCACAACCCTTCATTTTTTTATTAAAACAACAAAACTCACTTTCATCATTTTAAAAAAAAATTAAATATGTAACAAACCGTTAATCATTACACGAAAATAATTATATCATCACGACAAGAATTAAATTATCTTTCCTTAGAGGGACACTTTCATATTTATTTTCAGACGAACTTTTTTTCAATTTTTTTTGTAAGAGTTGAAATTAACTTCTAGAAAAATCACATTTGATTTTATGAAATCACATGTGAATTGTAAAATCACACACGATTCCTAACATACAAATTATATATGATTTTTTCAGACGCAAATTTTAATACTTAAACAAAACTAAAATAGAAGAAAAAAAAAATAGTCGAGAGAATATCGAAGTGTTCGTAAAAGATAAAAAAAAAAATCTCGTCGCGATAATTAACTTTTTTTGCTTAACGATTTACCGTTTGTAATATATTTTATTTTCAATAAAAAAGTGATTTTTTTTTTATTATTACCCCCTCCGTCTCATAATTATTGTCCATATTTCCTTTTAAGGATGTCTCAAATTAATTGTCCACTTTCCCATTTTAGTAAGAAAAAAAGAATATAATGAAGGAATATTCCATTTGAGTGGTTGAGAGTTATAATGGTCCCACTTTTATTAATCTTTGTGCTTATTGTCTCATGACAATAATTTTGAGACGGAGGGAGTATTATTTTTTTTTAATATTGATAAAAAAGAAAATAGATATGCGGAGGTCATCATTGTTTGACTTGGTATATCATGGATAGGTTGAAAGTGAGGTAGCTACGGGGAACGTTTCGAACTACGCTACCGCGCTGGCAAAGCAAAGAAAGATCACGATAGTTTCCAAGCAATGACAACTGCTTCCTTCACCAATTTAAAACCTAAAATATCCCAACCATATCTCGTCCTCTCTTCCCCTCAAACCCACACAGATCACCGTTATTAATCACTATATGAGATGGCAGCAGTACCGCAGGTAACCCTAAGAACTACCGTGATCTTTCTTTGCTTAGTCTGCGCGGTAGCAAAGTTCGAAACATTCACCCGTAGCTACCTCACTTTTAACTCATCCATGATGGACCAACTAAAAACCGAAAACAACGCGACCTTCAACAATCATGCCCTCCAAATAACACTCGACTCCGCCAACCAAGAATTCGACCTCCGGAACCAATCAGGTCGGATCATGTTACAGCAAAGGTTCAAACTATGGGACGACGACAACTCAGTTGCCTCCTTTAACACCCATTTTCTTGTCAACATGCTTCCAACCCCCAACACTAGTAAACCTGGTGAAGGGTTAGCCTTCGTAATATCTCCAACTCTCGGCATACCAAATAATAGTTATGGTCAATACCTTGGACTCACAAACCCTGAAACGGACAACCAGACAACAAACGGCATCGTAGCTGTCGAGTTGGACACAGTCAAACAATCTTTCGATCCAGATGATAACCATATTGGTCTCAACATCCATTCTATCGATTCTGTCGAATCTAAATCATTAACACCGCTAAATATTCCTCTAGCATCCCCAGTGTTTCAAAACGTTTGGATCGAGTACAGTGGTCGCGAGAAGTTTATACGTGTTTACATTGCCAGCCAAGACGATAAGATATCACCGACCCCACCTAAACCGAACACCCCAATCATTAATTACCCACTTAATTTACAAGAAACCGTTCAGAAGTATTCCTACTTCGGTTTTGCTGCTTCTACTGGGATGACAGTTCAGCTAAACTGTGTTCTCCGGTGGAACATAACGGTAAAACATATCACGGGATCCGACTCTTTGTTAATGACGCTATTACTTAGTGTTGGGATACCGTTGGTTGTAGTGTTGGGGTTAGGGGTGTATTTCGGTTACTATTGGTATAAGAGGAGATTGGTGGATAGGTCGAACTCATGTACTATATTGAACCGGTTGAGGACACTGCCTGGAATGCCTAGGGAATTTCGGTTTAAGGAACTCAAGAAAGCAACAAACAATTTCGATGAGAAACGAAAGTTGGGACAAGGTGGTTACGGTGTGGTGTACCATGGGTTGTTATCGGAGGATAATGGAGAGGTGGCTGTAAAATGGTTTTCGAGGGAAAGTTTTAAAGGGGAATACGATTTTCTGGCTGAACTTACGATCATCAATCGTTTGAGGCATAAACATCTTGTTCGATTATTAGGTGAGTTAATTTCTATGTGTTGCTATGTCTTTATTTAGTTGTACTATTCTTATCTGCAAACAGCAACAAAAAAATGGTTTAAGAAAATGTTTTACTAATGAGTGCATACTATTTAATTTATCAACAAACAAACTTTTGAATCCAAATAATATTGAAATATGTAATAGTATATATAGCTCATGTTAGCAGAACATTATATATATACTTTCCAACGTTAGTACAGTAAGCTTGGGAAGATAAATGAGCATTGAAGCGTCTATATAAATTTATGCATAAGGGTTGTAGCAAACAAGCAAGGACAAATGTATATACGAGGGTCTACTAGATCACCTAGCAAGTATAGATGAAACTACCATACAACAGAAAACCACTACAGTTAAATAAAACATGTTTATTCTCTACTCATTTATTATAATTACAGTGGACTGAGTATGTTAATGTTAACTAGCTGGGTACTCGCGCGTTGCGGCGGCGGGTACCTTGAAATAAAATTTTCTGGTTAATCATGTTTTTTAGTTTATTATGTTTTTTTTTGACAATAAATTTACGGATATCAAAAATTTTATTTAGCCCGTGCCCGTTGGCCCATGCCCGTTTGGCCTGCGCCAGTTCGGGCTTAAGCCCGTTTTTAATTAATGGATGCAAAATATGTAAAATAAACAAAAAAGAGAGGGTCAAGAGTGGAAATTGTATTTGTATATAAAAACAAGTCATACCTAGGTGAGGAGAATTAGGGTTAAAGTTACTTGCACACAGCCTCTCTTTTGTCTCTCCCTCTCTCGTGGTACTTTGTTTTCATCAAATTGGGTATTTTCTAGTTTCTCTTCTCAGCCGCTGTTCAATCTTTTTTCTCAAATATTTTTTCAAAAGTTTATTTATGTTTTCGGTAAAACCAAATATTTATGCGTGTATTCTTATGATGATTCAACAAAAATAATTTTCGTTCTTCTGATATAAACCATGCTGAAAGTTTTTTGGAGACCTGAACTGAAAACACGCATCTTTTTACAATCTTCTTTTACTTATAGTTTTTTATACTTTTTAGATCTTTTTATCTTGCATTTTTTTACCTCTGATGATGATTCAAAATATAACTTTCGTTCTTCCGTGATTAATATCATGTGAAAACAATATTGGAGACCTGAACTGAAGAGGAATTTATTTATGCTTGTTTAGATTTTAACGACGATTTTTATAAAATTGGGGCAAGTTTTTCTATATTTGTAAAACCCAAAAATAAAATTGTCGAAAAGTAATCCCTAGATTTGAAAAAGTCGGGACATCTCATATCCTATCACCTTGGGGAGCAGATTCTCTGCAATTACCTCTTTGGACTTGCCATGAGATTGCCATTTTTTCAATGTGTATTCTCGAAGATACTTTATCAATTAATGGACATTCTAGATTATATTTGTGCAATTTGAAAAGATATTGTTTTGTTAGCTTAATTAGATTGTACAATGTGCTTAGGTAGTGGTATATTTTGGTGAAGAGGTAAATTTAATTATGTATTAATTGTATGTGTTAAATAGTGTTTTTTTAGTTTTAGTTGTGCTTTAAATACTTGTAAATGATGCTTCTTTACTTGTATTTGCTTAAAAATCTATATTAGAAAATCTTAAAAAATTAATAGGGAAAAAGTCTCTTCCTCTATAATAAATAGTATAGATATAGATTAGATATCATGCTAGTTGACATTCTTACATTATTATCTACAAGATTAGATTAATTTCATTTTCTGCCTTGGACAAGAAACATTGTTTTCATTAGTGAATACAATGACTATTCTTCTTTTATATATCTTGACTTTTTATCTTATGAATCTTCCACCCACTTGCATGTTTATTTTATTCTTTAAAGTCAATTACAAAAATGATTTACATGGTTCTACTTAAATTAAACTTATTTTTTTTTTTTTTTTTTTTTTGACAGGTGACTTTCCAACTTAGGTTTCACCACCACTTATTATCTTTCATGTTTTTGATTTGTACATTGTTGTCCTGAGTTCCTTTTGATGATTTGAAGAAAGGGACTAAAAAATTGGCTTCATAAACATAAAACACACAAGTTTTATAGGGTTTAAAACTTAATATAGCTAAGTGTCTCATCCCACACTAATTTTTAGTCAATAGATAAAGGGTTCGTTTTGTTAGGACGGAATAAATGTCAAATGATTAGAATAAACGACGTAATGTAATTAATGATATAATGTAATGATTTATTATCGTTAATCATATTTGCTTTGTCTGATAAGATGAAATGAAATCGATAAGAAAAAGAATAAAATACCACATTGACGATAATAAGTTTATTTAATGTGAGTAGTTAATGATGAACTTTTATGTAATTTTGGTTCCATTACAAGATGAAATGGAAAAAAGGACCCCTAAAGAATCAAAATGGTATATTTTTGGGTTTATTTGGTATGACAGAATAAAATGTCAAATAATGAAATAAATGACGTAATGGAATAAATAATGTAATGTAATGATTGATTACCGTTTAATTAATTATGTTCGGTTGGTATAATAGGACGGAATGAAATCCATAAAAAAAAAGACTAAAATGCTTGTTGGTGATAGGAAGTTTATTTAAGACTATCTTTATCAACAACCCAACCCAACCCCATCTTTTATTAAAATATTATTTTCTCTTCCCTCCACCTACACAAGATACATACAACCGATTCATACCATTTATCAACAACCCAACCTAAAATAATATAAGTATTACAAATAAAAAAGAAAAAGTAAAGAAAAACAAATAGCCATTAAAATAAAAAACATGTGGCAGATTGGGGTTGTGATCTTGAGTTGCATACGACTTAGGTTGGAAGGAAAGTCTGGATGTGGGGTGGGGTGGGGGGCTCTTAGGAATGGAAATGATAGTTTTAAGGGGATGTTTGGTATGAGTGAATCACATAGAATGGAATTATAACAAAGAATGGAATGATCAAGAAAGAGAATAGCCTTTAAGAAAGAAAACGAATTCTAGCGTTTGGTATGACCAAAGAATCGAGCAAGGAAATGTTTTACATTATTGATTATCTTGTTTGGTATACGACGAGAGAATAGAAATAATAACATAACAAAATTAGAACAAGTAGCTACTCGAACAAGATGTTAAACAATCAATATATATATAAAATAAAGATCATTACACTATGTACAACAAACACAAACTCTTCCGATGCCCATCATCGCTATATATGTTGTTTTGAAAAGGAAAAAAAAAATCAGGCATATTCAAGATAATAATAAAAACATCTACAATTCATTGATAACCCATCCAAAAAAGGAAGCAACAAAAATTATTAATGATAATTATTTTTAAAATGACAAATCATGTTTACAATGCAATGTTAATCCTTATACTTTCAATTCACGAAGCCCAAGGTTATAAGCAGCACATGTACGGCAATATTACCAGTTGACCACCATCAGTGACGAACATCACAACCCAAAAATTGTTGCATAAATATGTTTTGTATATATGTTCGTATGAATGTTGAGATGTACAAAATCGTACATTTAGAATACGGAGATGAGTACCCATTACAACGGTGATGATATCACACGATAGTTATTCGGCTAACAGTGACGGAACCAGCGATGAAAGCTAGCCGGAGAAGAAAATCATCTGAGAACTTTACATTGCCAGAAAGAAAAGATTGCTAGGGTTTCTTCTGTTACCCCCAATTGTGATAGCATGTGCAAAGCATGGGTGTGTTTCTTTTATTAGCCCCGCTTTTTTTAGCCTCCCTCATTCTCGCCTAAATTGAAACTAGAGAATGAGTTGTGTTTAATTTACCCATTCTTTGTATTCTCCACTTTTTTTAAAGAATCAATTTGGTTGAAAGAGAATGACATGTTGATTCATCAATTCCATTCTCCGTACCTAATAAAAGAAGGTTTTTTTGAAACTTGACAGCTAATTAAAGCCACGTGTACATAGCTCCACGTCACAAAAGCCACGTCACTATTGTCAGGTGTAAATGCAAGTCAAATGAAGCACCTCATTCTTAAACACAAAGAGAAATCAGTTACATATTCCTTCAATTTCATTTAAAACTTTCCTTCGTTTTCTCAATTTTAAGTAATGATATAGAGTTGACATTAAAATCCTCCATATCAACTCCAATCCTTTCCATGTATATCATTAATTTTGAAACCAAGTATTGTCGACATGATCTTCATTCTCGATATCATTTGTATTTTTGTATCTTCATTTCAAATTCGCAGTTTAGGTGTTTGTTTCTTTTATTACAAAACAAAAACAAACACCTAAACTGCGAATTTGAAATGAAGATACAAAAATACAAAGGATATCGAGAATGAAGATCATGTCGTACAATACTTGGTTTCAAAATTAATGATATACATGGAAAGGATTGGAGTTGATATGGAGGATTTTAATGTCAACTCTGTATCATTACTTAAAATTGAGAAAACGAATGAAAGTTTTAAATGAAATTGAAGGAATATGTAACTGATTTCTCTTTGTATTTAAGAATGAGGTGCTTCATTTGACTTGCATTTACACCTGGCAATAGTGACGTGACTTTTGTGACGTGGAGCTATGTACACGTGGCTTTAATTAGCTGTCAAGTTTCAAAAAAACCTTCTTTTATTATATATATAGATATTTTTGCTTTGTTGATATAATCTAATTGTAAAGCGATGTGATTATTTTGTAAATCTCAATTAATCATATTTTATGTTTATGATTACAGACATCGTGAAAAACCGGTTCTTGATGAAGTGCTCACAAGTGTTTGATCAAATGCCTCAAAGAAATATCTATCAAGGTATCATGGAAAAACCAATTTTGAATTATGCCTCATCTTTGAAAGGTTTCAAAGTGCACACGTACACTTTTGATTATTGAAACTTGTTAGCTCATTGCTAATTATCATTTTTCCCTTTAAAGGCAAAAGAAAAGCTTTTCATTGCTAATTATCATAGTAACAGCCAAATTGTATGTGTGTTTCTTGATTGGCCTAACTCCAAGTCCTTCAATTCCTTCATCATAAAAACTTAGGTTTTGATGATGGATCAATTATTGATTTCCGGTTAAAAATGTAACCAGTTTTTCATAGCAGTCGGTGCACTAAAATGCTTATGTTTGCTAATGAACTGAAAGTATGTCTATCAATGTTTGTTACAAAGTATTTCTTAATAGTTCTATTTATGAATATAACTTAAACTTACAAAATGTGCTACTTTGTTATGCTAAATCTTAGTATCTAACAAGTTCTTACAAAATGTGTCTCTTTGTTATGGGCAACTGCATAATTTTAGCATTGGAATTTTTTAAAGATAACAATTTTCTTTGAATTTCTTATCGCAGGTTGAAATCATTCCTTGGGATCAAGGAAGCTTGTAAAATGCTAACTCATACTATGAGTAAGGTGCACGTAAATGGCTATTGATTAGAGGTTAAAGTTTTCACAACATGGTATGGCGTTAAATGGGTTTGGTTCAATTGCAACGGGTTGAGTTGGGTTGACACCACATAAATTGTTTAGCATGACAACCAATATAACCTTGTACTTATATATATTTGAGATAAAAATTGTGTTCAAAGTTACATGAACCAACTAACTAAATGTATATGTGAGAGTTGTAATGGCATTTTTTCTTTGTTATTCTCTCTTGTTAGATGTATCAGGTGATGTTGGTATAATTAGGTAGTGAGGAAGGTGATGATTTGGTCTTGTAATGGCATATATACACTTATACTAATGCTTTTGGTTTTATTTGCAAGGTATCCTCACTTCACTTCCAAAAGGTCATGCCATTCATTGCAAATACTAGAGCTTGATTGCTTGAATAGAAAGTGATGTTCTATGATGCTTACATCATCAACTTAGTAGATCCATTTCCTTCAAAGGAGAGTACGACGCTGCCTAATCTCTATTCATGTGTGAATCGATAAAAAATGGTCGGTGTTTATCCGTTGAAAAGGATGAACAAATTGTGCCATCATTGCATCGTTATGAAGCACAATTGTGCAACTTTGAAAGCAATGTAATTCAAAGGAAGCCAGTGTGATTTAAGTTTCAAATATGGGTCAACAAATAAGTTATATAGTGTACAACAAATCCTAAATAATTCTTTCGTTATCTCTTCATTTTAAACGTATCTTTAGGTACCTTTCCTCATTAGACATTAAAAATGTTTAGCAAATTGATTGCAAACAACTACTTGAAGGTTATTTTTTTATTTATTTTTTTTTTGGTAGACTTTCTTTGCAAGGATCGGCGAACTTTACCTTTTTATTTTTTTCTTTTAAGTTTCTTTTTTGTCATCGAACTTAATATAAGCTACCCGTGATTTATCACGGGTTTATAAGCTAGTGTATTTATACACATTTGGTTATTCATAAATGAAATACGGGAACAATATAATTCTACATGGTATTAGCATGTTACCAGGAATGATCCCAAAAAACCCTAATAACAAAAGCAGCCGCCGTTAGTTTCCACCACCAAAGTTCTATTGTTGTGCTTCGTTGATTCAGAGAACCTTTACACCATAAAGAAATCCCATACAATTACAAGAAATCCCATGCATAACTTTTGTGGTGATTGAATTTATTATATTCTTATATAGTGAATTCTCATGAAGTTACAAAATATCTAATTCGACTATTTTGTCTCAAGCAGTTGCCTGTTAATTCTTTTACCTTGCCAAATACAAGCCTGTGAATTGACAATACAACACCATGGTTAACGATACAACAACACCACCCAAGTATGCAAAGCTCCTCACCATTCACAACTTCAAAACCTTATGGCCGTAACCCTAGACGCCGACATATTGAACTATTCAAATTGGAGTGCCCTATTTAAGATCCATATTCGAGGTTGCAATGCCCTCGAATTCATCCAATCTCCTGCGTCAGGCACTGCACCCTCGCCGCCTCCCTCGGATGAATGGTTAACCGTGGACTCCATCATTCAGTCGTGGATTCTTACTACCATCTCCGAACCTCTCATGGAACGCGTCCTCAAAACCAAACCCCAAACTGTGAAAGATATTTGGGACGTTCTGGAGAAGATTTTCACAATAACAAGCGTTCGAAAATTGTGGTACTCGTTGGTGAGTTACGAAACTTGGACATTGGAGATTGATGCAGGTTTTACTGACAAGGTCTTTATATTTATAGTGTCTCGCTATACCTATGGTCTACCCTAATGCACTAACGAGCAGTGTACCCGGTCGTGTGTAGTGTAGTATTCGGTAAAACCGAGGTCGTCCCAAGAGCTACGTGGATTGGAAATTAAATTAAGTCTATGTCACAATTTTAATTGCTTTTAAGATTGAAATAATAAATTAACTAATAAGACAAGAAAGCAAATAAAGGCAAGAGATGTGATCAATGAAGGAGAGTGGTGCTAACCTAGTTAATCCTCCTAGATAGTTATGTCTACGTCTACTTACTTCCAATTACTTCAGGTGGGGTCAAAGTCGAGAGGACAACATTTGGTCAATTCGCCCTAACCTATCAGCAAAGATGCCACCACAGGAGAAATCAGGCGTACCGTCATAAGTCCTGTTGTTCCTGGTCCCCTAAGCCGAGTCATTAAGTACCGCTACATGCTAGATTTATAATAGCGAGTGCCCGACCGTTAGGAACTTAGACACTCACCCCCTAATTCTTAAGTTCATCCAAACGATAGGTGATCAGTTGGTCAAATCGCACAAGTAGAAAGGGTCTTCAGTTGGTCATATCTTACCCTTCCCGTCTCAGTCCGCTCACCTAGGGTCAGTTAGTCATATCTCCTAGGCAATTGGCCTCTACCGCCATTCAAAACTACCAAACCAAGGGTGGCTACCAATAAACTATGCATGCATACACTTAGAAATAATTGTACGGAAGTAAAGTAAATGCAAACAAAATAATTAAAGAATCATAACTAGGCCAGCACCAGGGTGCTTAGCCAAACATATAATAAATCATACCAACAAAAATGAATAAATCATAAATTGAATTGAACATAATGTTTGATACAAATTACTTGATGTAGAGCTAATAATGATGATGATTGCGAGTGAATTCTTCCTTCAAAACTGGCTTCGGACTGCTGAAAAATGCCTTGGAGTGGTGCCCTAATCGACCCCTAAGAGAGGGGTGAAGAGAGATATTGGAAAATGCAGATTTGGGGCTGTATTTATAGGCCCCGACATGGTTATGGCGTAACCTTAAAGACAAATTACGCTGTAACTAAAGTCGGTGCAAATAAAATCAGGATCTCGAATAGTTACGTCGTAAATAAAATAAATAGTTACGTCGTAACTATGTTGCGTCGTAACTATTAGTAGTAAATCACAACTTCGTAGTTTTTGTCATCCATTCTTTAACTTGAAACCTTATTGCACTTGGTTGACACTTTTAGTCCCTGAAGTAGCGTGTTGATTCAAATTAAGTCCAAAAGCCTTAATAATACTTACGGTTTCAGCCCCTCGCCGTTCTTGATATATTTATACTTGGTCCTCGAAGTGAATAAAATAAATATTAACTTGCCGTTTCTAATCCCTGGACCTCGAAACTTTTGCGCCCAAGTAATTAACTACGGCGTAACTAATTATCCGAGTTACGCCGTAATCCTTCTTCATCTCATACTTATCCCTCCGAAATAATCTCTACGGCGTAACTAAATTGCCATGTTACGCCGTAACCTTCAAGATAATAATTACGACGTAACCATAAGAATTGGTTACGCCGTATCTTTAAAAGCTCATATTTACGCCGTAACCTTATTAGCTAGTTACGGCGTAATCTTCACATAAAATCCAAAGGCCCTCGTAAATCATATATTTGGCATTTTATCACTTCTTTTCCGCTCCAACGCCTCATTTATCCTGAAATGCAAATATGAACGAATATGAAAGAATTAAGTACCATATTAATGCAAATGAGGCCATAAACATGGGAATTTGATATATAAAAGATAAGGCTAATTTGATGTTATCAAATATCCCCCCACTTGAATCATACTTGTCCTCAAGTAGACCCTTTAAATAATTCTTAAAAAGATATCTCCCAGGATTAATTGAAAGTTATGAGTCTAAAAATCACCTAAGCTAGAAAATTCCAAACCGAGCACCTCCCGAAAAGGGAATTGAAATCACACTCTCTCTCATAATTCACATGTTTATATTTGGGGTGATCACTCAACTGCTCAGTCATGGCGAGTATTCTATCATAGGCTTGGCAAAGATACTAATCTCCACCACTAGAGTCTATAGATGCAGCTATTCTAAAAGGCAATGGGTTGACACAACATAGGCTTATGGGGTTATTTTGTCATTACTAACGAGTTACGACGAAGGGGACAAAACCAATGATACATGACCAAATCCATGGCCAAGGCACCAATGATTGCTCACTTCCTCACCTAAACTCGATTCATGACTAAGGGTAGGATAAGGCATGGGAAATTTTAATGGGTGTAAATAAAAAGACACGAAACAAATAGATTCCTAAGTCCACAGTCACCCCACCACTAGTCGCATTCAATCCCGTAGCAAAAATCGAGGGTCAAGAGTCAAGAGGTCTTCAATAATCCAATACACGAGTTAATGCATAAGAAATGTAATGTGGTGCCTCATAAACTCCATAATCTAGGCAAATAAGATGCATTAACTCGGCCTTCATCATCAATGAAAAAAGAATGTGCTATATAAAAAAAATTAAAATTTTGGTCAATTTAGCACATATTTCGATCAAAATCGACCATTTCTATCTCCCATCCCCCCACTTGAAATGTACAATGTCCTCATTGTACGAATATTGATTAACATTTGAAAGGCTAGATAGAAATGTTCAGGTTTCTAATTTTATCCGTAAGACAAAACGGATTTGTAAAAATTTGCGCCAGTTGAACAAAGCGAAAACACTAATTATAGACAAAACACTTGCTTGCATGCTTTTTTTTTTTTTTTTTTTTGGATGCAAGACAAGGTATACATGGATAAACGATACGAACATAAAAAGTATCCCCCCACTTGAGATCAACTATCATCTAAACCCGATTTTCTTCCACAACCCTTTATTCAAAACCCGCGACTTTCACTAGTGGAACCAAAATTAACCAACAGCGCCCGGACTATGGACATAAGGAAACTACAGGGTAGGCTAGGCGATGGGTGTAACAAAACAATAATATTGGGTGAACAAAATGAAAGGAAAGGCTCTGAAGGGTGTATCTAGGGGTATCTGCACTAATGGAGAGTGCAACAAAAAAGGGTTTAACAGGGGGATTGACTAATCGATGTGAAAAGTCAATATACACAATACATATATGGGCTATTTGGGTTTAATCCTAAAATTGCCTTATATCCTAGCTACAACGATCACACCAAGTTACCTCAGTGTAATGCTCATGATAATTAATGGTCTCGAAAAGATATACAAGGCCCAGTTCTAAAGTCTACTACAGCCACCGGCACACTCATTTTTGTGGTATTATGTATAAGAGGAAAATGGAAAGGCTTATCCTCACACAATGGAAATATAGGGTAGGTGTGCTCAGTCTAGATTAATTCAGTTAAGTAATGAAAAACATGTCAAAATTTTATTAATGAAACACTTTTCATCAAAAACTAGAAAAATAAGGGCAAATAAAATCAAGTGAGTGTCTATGTCTAATCCCTTCCCCCCCACTTGGGTCATACTTAAGCATATAAATGAAAGATAAGAAGGGTTAGAATTGGAACAGGAAACTCCCCTGGATTTGCTCGGCATGATCGAAGACACACGAACAAATGTGTCCCGCTTTGAGATTCATGAGCAAACTTTAATAACCTGAATTCACTTAAGACAACCAAACACATCATACTAGAAAAACAACAAGTAAAAAAAGAAAATGAAAAACCTAACTCACTTTCGTAGGAATCACGGTTGCATTTAGCGTATGCAACAAGCCTTTTAAACCACTTGGTGTCCCAAGTGGACGAGTGAAGTCTCGTGAGGGTTTACAGGGAACACACCCACAAAGTTCATTTAAAATACTAATACAAGGTTATTGTGTTTTAAAATGAAAGAATTAGAGCAGAGGAAAGTTACGTCGTAACTCTTTTGGGGGAGTTACGCTGTAACTAGCAAAACCTGACATAAGCTGCAAAGCGAGTGGTTACGGCGTAACCACGGAGATGGTATTACGCCGTAATTATTAATGCGTCAAGAATCCTGCTGCTAAAAAGTTGGTTACGGCGTAATCACTAAGATGAGTTACGGCATAACTCTGGTCAGATCAGCAAACTGCAGCAACAATTACTTCCTCATTTCCTGCAAAAATGGTTAGAAAACACAAAACCCAACTATACTAGTAAAATGAAAAAGAAAAGATAGGCATGGGGTGCCTCCCACGAAGCGCTTGTTTTTGTTCGAGTCACGAGCTTGACTCCAACCTTATTTACTACGTTAAAGGGTGTTCATCCCCTCACTTGAAATCAAGTGTGGGTGAAAATAGCATTAAACACCATGAGGGTGTGAATTTGCTATAGGATGGGGAAATGATAAGTTATGATCATACCTGAAAGGAGATGTCATTTCCCTCCATACCTTACCCGTTTTAGTTGATGGCATTGATGATTGGTTCACCTCATGACGTGGCTGATTTATCGGCTCATATGTCTTCTCGTTAATCACTGAAGTGTCCAAAATCTTGTCCTCCAATTCTTTTGCAAGATCAACTAAAATAGGTTCAGTAGCCGGAGCTACATAACCATCATCGGGAGATGTGACGGGTTGCACGATTTCATCCATAATTTCAGCAACCTGCATAGAACAACAAGCAAGATTTTTAGGAATAAAAGAAGAGCTAGAAGTCATACCGTTTTGTGTTGTGGTTGATTCCGCATTAGCTTGCGGAATTGCTTCATCACCCTGTAAGCTCTTTGCTTCCATTTTCTTTGATTGGTCATTGTCTGTTTCTTCATCTTTCGCGACCTTTAAATGTCCTGGAAATGGGATAGGTGGGACATAAGGTCTGATATGAGGAACCGGCTCCTCGTTGTTGACTTCTTTCATCTTTCCCACAGTTGCTTTGATAGCTCCAACCGCATTCTTTTTAATTTCCAGGACCTTTTGGTTTAATTTATCAAGCATAGCCTCCAAGCTTTTCCTCTTAGCATCAAGCTTCTCTAAATTCAAGTCCGCGCCCTCCTTGAATTTCCTAATCATTTCGTCATTCGAGTCGTGCATTCTTTTAAGATTATCCGAGAATTTATTGACAGCTTCCTCCAATGACTCAACGTACTTGACCTACTCATATTCTTTGCGTTCTTCTCGGAGAGAATGCTCTTGTATAGCATGAATGCTCTCCTTGACCATTTTCATATCACATCCAAGTCTATCAAGCTGCTTGGTGATGTCGCCAATGTCATCCAAGTTGTTGCTATTTGTGGCCCAAGTGGTTGCTCCATCATACCAATTACGTGAATGGTCAGCCATCATTTCAATTGATCTAAGGGCTTGTGCAGGTGGCATTGTAGGAATAGGTCCTTGAGAGTCGAGCATTTGGCGGGACGAGATGTTTAAACCTTTGTAGAAAATAAGGACCATCTGATGGTTGCTGATATCATGCGTTGGGCATCTGTAGAGAAGGTCATTATATCTTTCCCAAGCTTCATCAAGCGTTTCATCCATTTTCTGTCTGAAACTCCTTATCTCTTCCATCTTCTTGGCAATCTTTGAAGGAGGACAATATCTCTGAATGAACGCTTTCTTCAAAAGATTCCACGTGTTGATTGACCCCGCAGGAAGCATCTTCATCCATCTTCTGGCTGCACCAGTGAGTGTAATAGGGAACACTCTAAGCATTAATGCATCTTGAGAAACTCCTGGAGTGTGGAAAAGATCTGTGATCTCCAATACTCTTCGCACGTGCAGGTAGGCATCATCATCGTTAGTTCCCGCGAAAAGCTTCTGTCTAAGTTCCCTTATGAACTGGCAGCTGATCTCAAACTCGATGTCATCATTCAATTCGGGGCATACCACGCCCGATCTTTGGTTATCTCGAGTCAACGCAATATATTCTTCCATAGTAAGCATGTCAAAATCTGAATCTTCCATATCCTGAAATATCAAAAACAAACAAAAAGCAGAAAAGAAGAGAAAAAGAAAACTAAAAATAAAATAAAATAAAAGAAAAACTTAAATTAAAATCCTAAATAGCTCCCCGGCAGCGGCGCCAAAAACTTGATGTAGGTTTTACTGACCAGGTATTAATATTTATAGTGTCTCGCTATACCTATGGTTTACCCTAATGCACTAACGGGCAGTGTACCCGGTCGTGTGTGGTGTAGTATTCGGTAAAACCGATGTCGTCCCAAGAGCTACGTGGATTGGAAATTAAATTAAGTCTATGTCACGATTTTAATTGCTTTTAAGATTGAAATAATAAATTAACTAATAAGACAAGAAAGCAGATAAAGGCAAGAGATGTGATCAATGAAGGAGAGTGGTGCTAACCTAGTTAATCCTCCTAGATAGTTATGTCTACGTCTACTTACTTCCAATTACTTCAGGTGGGGTCAAAGTCGAGAGGACAGCATTTGGTCAATTCGCCCTAACCTATCAGCAAAGATGCCACCACAGGAGAAATCAGGCGTACCGTCATAAGTCCTGTTGTTCCTGGTCCCCTAAGCCGAGTCATTAAGTACCGCTACATGCTAGATTTATAATAGCGAGTGCCCGACCGTTATGAACTTAGACACTCACCCCCTAATTCTTAAGTTCATCCAAACGATAGGTGATCAGTTGGTCAAATCGCACAAGTAGAAAGGGTCGTCAGTTGGTCATATCTTACCCTTCCCGTCTCAGTCCGCTCACCTAGGGTCAGTTGGTCATATCTCCTAGGCAATTGGCCTCTACCGCCATTCAAAACTACCGAACCAAGGGTGGCTACCAATAAACTATGCATGCATACACTTAGAAATAATTGTACGGAAGTAAAGTAAATGCAAACAAAACAATTAAAGAATATAACTAGGCCAACACCAGGGTGCTTAGCCAAACATATAATAAATCATACCAACAAAAATGAATAAATCATAAATTGAATTGAACATAATGTTTGATACAAATTACTTGATGTAGAGCTAATAATGATGATGATTGCGAGTGAATTCTTCCTTCAAAACTGGCTTCGGACTGCTGGAAAATGCCCTGGAGTGGTGCCCTAATCGACCCCTAAGAGAGGGGTGAAGAGAGATATTGGAATATGCAGATTTGGGGCTGTATTTATAGGCCCCGACATGGTTACGGCGTAACCTTAAGGACAAATTACGCCGTAACTAAAGTCGGTGCAAATAAAATCGGGATCTCGAATAGTTACGTCGTAACTAAAATAAATGTTTACGTCGTAACTATGTTACTCCGTAACTATTAGTAGTAAATCACAACTTCGTAGTTTTTGTCATCCATTCTTTAACTTGAAACTTTATTGCACTTGGTTGACACTTTTAGTCCCTGAAGTAGCGTGTTGATTCAAATTAAGTCCAAAAGCCTTAATAATACTTACGGTTTTAGCCCCTCGCCGTTCTTGATATATTTATACTTGGTCATCGAAGTGAATAAAATAAATATTAACTTGCCGCTTCTAATCCCTGGACCTCGAAACTTTGCGCTCAAGTAATTAATTACGGCTTAACTAATTATCCGAGTTACGCCGTAATCCTTCTTCATCTCATACTTATCCCTCCGAAATAATCTCTACGGCGTAACTAAATTGCCATGTTACGCCGTAACCTTCAAGATAAAAATTACGACGTAACCACAAGAATTGGTTACGCCGTATCCTTCAAAGCTCATATTTACGTCGTAACCTTATTAGCTAGTTACGGCGTAATCTTCACATAAAATCCAAAGGCCCTCGTAAATCATATATTTGGCCTTTTATCACTTCTTTTCCGCTCCAACGCCTCACTTATCCTGAAATGCAAATATGAACGAATATAAAATAATTAAGTACGATATTAATGCAAATGAGGCCATAAACACGGGAATTTGATATAAAAAGATCAGGCTAATTTGATGTTATCAGAGATCTAAGTGTGGATGCATATTTTTGAAAGATCGATTCCCTTGCTTCACGTTTAGATAATCTTGGGTCTAACATCACCGAAGATGACTTAGTGACATATGCTATCAATGGCCTCAATGATAAGTACGAACACGTAGTACATGTCATCCTCAACAAGGAGCCCTTCCCGAACTTGGAGGAGACTCGTTCCATTTTGTCCCTTTCTGAGACTCGCATGAACAGGAAGACCTCATCAACTTCGTCTTCTCGCATATCTTCGTCCTCCCCACGGCTCTTGTTACTCAGTCTAGTTCGGCTCGCTCACAAGGTACAAACATGCGTTCCCAGCAACCTAAACCTACTTCGGCTTGCCGTAACTTTTCTCGTGAGTTCTGTTCTTATGGGATCGGTGTCGCTATGTTCATGTGAATAATTCTCGTACGCATGTTAACTCCAACAATGCTTACTGGAACAATAATGGGACTCATCCAAATTCTTATCAACAGTCCAATCCATCAGTTTTGGGTCATGGCCCATTACTTAATGCTTACTCCCAACTATTACAAGCCCATCAGACATTGCTACAACAAACAGGCTCTACCCAACGTGCAAGCACAGGCCACTCACGAACCCCTTCGGCTCAACAGTCTACACTTAGTTCTGTTAACAATCGTGGGCCCAGCTCCTCGGTCTACCATCAGCTTCAGGCCCATGTTGATACTCAAGAAACCGCACTCCCTCAAGCTTTCAGTACACTCACTCTACAGGATTTTGGGAACGAAGGTCGGAATATGGGTACGGGTGCGTCTCTACATTTAAATTCCAATGCAAATAATTTAATTTCTATTTTTAATGAGTGTGTTTATCCATCTGTCATTATTGGTGACGGTGCCTCGATACACGTCACCAACACCGGCCATAGCATTTTGCCAAACCCCTACCGACCATTACATCTTAATCACGTACTTGTCACACCCCACGTTATTAAAAACCTTATTTTTGTTCGTAAATTTACTCGCGACAATAAATAACCTATTGAATTTGACGAATTTGGTTTTTCTGTGAAGGATTATTTGACTCGTCAAACTCTTCTCCGATGTGACAGTACTGGCGACCTATATCCCGTCACCAAGCCCACCACCTCCCCCAAAGCTTTTATCACAAGTTAGCATACGTGGCACCAACGACTATGCCATCCTGGAAGTAACGTGCTACGTTCTCTTATTTCTAGTAATAGTATTTTGTGTAATAAAGTGAAGTCTCGTGTGCTTTGTCATGCTTGTCAGCTTGGCAAACATGTGAAACTTCCATTTATGAGTTCGGATTCTGTTGTTAACTCTCCTTTTGATATTGTGCACTCAGACTTGTGGACTTCTCCACTTCCAAGTATTAGTGGCATAAAATATTATGTTTTGTTTTTGGATCATTTTTCTCATTACGTATGGGGTTTATCCTTTGCGTCATAAATCAGACACGTTTAGTAAATTTGCTCAATTTCGTACATTTGTTAAAAATCAGTTTAAAACTGATATCAAGGCATTCCAATGTGACCATGGTGGTGAATTTGATAATCATATCTTTCACCGTATTTTTGATAAAAATGGCATTCATATTCGTTTCTCATGCCCTCGTACTTCTCAACAAAATGGGAATTCTGAGAGGATGATTCGTACCATCAATAACCAAATCCGTACTCTTTTGTTTCAAGCACACTTACCCCCTCATTTTTGGGTTGAGGCACTTTACATGGCCACTCACTTACTTAATATCCTTCCTTCAACCACAATAAACAATGACACTCCCCACACTCGTCTTTACAACACCAAACCCAACTACACATTTCTACGTATTTTTGGTTGCCTTTGCTACCCTCATGTCGACACCAACCACAAACTTGGACCTCGCTCTACACCTTGTATCTTTCTCTGTTACCCTTCAAACCATCGTGGGTACTGGTGCCTTGATCTTGCAACCGACAAAATTATCATTTCCCGTAATGTCATTTTTGACGAGACTGTATTTCCATATGGCTCGGTTACACCAAATGCCGCTCCCTCGTACACCTTTTTGGATGACGAACCGACTTTCATACCCGCGCCCCCTCTTACTGGGCCCACTATCACCGAGCCTGCTATCCCAAACCTACCCCCTAATCCACCAGCTCATTCCCCCCAACAACCCTCTTCCCCAAGCCCCTCCTCAACCCAACCAGAAACACCCTCTACCACGATTGAGCAACCCACACCAGCCACAACCCAACCAACTCAAAATCATAACAACCTCATCCTACTTCAACTCATCCCATGGTCACTCGGCTTCATATTGATATCCGTCAACCGAATCCTAAATATAATTGTGATGTCTCCACCGTTTCGCCAATACCAAAATCCTACAATATTGCCTTCATTGACCCTAATTGGCAAAATGCTATGTGTGATGAATATAATGCACTCATTAAAAATAACACTTGGATCATGTGCCCCGACCACCTGACACGAACATTGTTCGCTCTATGTGGTTGTTTAAGCACAAGTACTTTGCAGATGGATCCCTTAGCAGATACAAGGCTCGCCTAGTTGCTAATGGTAGCACTCACCAAATTGGGGGGTTGACTGCGATGAGACTTTTAGTCCGGTAGTTAAGCCGGCAACCATTCACACTATGCTCAGTCTCGCGGCATCTCGACATTGGTCAGTTCATTAGCTTGATGTCACGAATGTCTTTCTTCATGACCATCTTTCTGAGACTGTGTATATGCATCAACCACCTGGTTTTTGGGATCCACAACGTCCCAACCACGTGTGTCTTCTTCAGAAGTCTCTTTATGGGCTTAAACATGCTCCTAGGGCCTGGTTTCAGCGATTTGCAAGATACGTTACCCGAGTTGGATTTAGTCATAGTCGTTGCGCTTCACTTACCATCAAGGTTCTGATATTGCTTATTTGTTGATTTATGTTGATGATATTATTTTGACTGCTTCATCTACAACATTGTTACAGCGGATTATTGATTCTCTTCACAGTGAGTTGTCGATGACTGATCTTGGCCCTCTCCATTATTTTTTGGGCATTTCTGTTACTCGTGATGCTACAGGTATGTCCTTTGTCAAAGGAAGTATGCCCTAGAGATTTTAGAGCGCGCATGTATGCTCAATTGTCAGTCATGTCATACACTTGTTGACACCGAGTCTAAGTTCGGTGCCGATGGCCCTCTGATTTCTGATCCGACAGTTTACTGGAGTCTTGCGGGTGCACTTCACTACCTTACTTTCACGCGTCCTTATTTATCATATGCAGTCCAACAGATTTGTTAATTTATGCATGACCCTCGGGAACCACACCAGACAGCTCTTAAGAGGATTTTACGATATGTCCGCGGTATAATTGATTATGGACTTTAGTTGTTCCACGCTTCAACCCTTTCTTTGATTGGCTATTCGGATGTTGATTGGGTTGGTTGCCCCACCACTCGTCGATCCACCTCTGGCTATTGTGTCTTTCTTGACAACAACTTATTGTCCTGGTCATCTAAGCGCCAGGCTACTCTTTCTCGTTCCAGTTCAGAGGCGGAGTATCGTGGTGTTGCTAATGTTGTTGCCGAGACTGCTTGGTTACGTAATCTATTACGAGAGCTACACTCCCCATTATAGCGTGCTACATTGGTCCCGGTTAAGACCACGTGAACCAAACAAGCTCTATAAGCTCTTCGGCTCCACGCGTCTCATCCAAACTCCAACAACAACTACCAATATGTTACCACAACGACCCGACCCGGACCCTTGGTCCATATGGATCTCGTTCAAAAATCCCAACACCACGAACGTGGCCCTAGTGGCTCGTTCCCCTATCCAACTCCATCCAAACACTCCCAAATGGCTCTTTCAATGCCCAAACACAACCAAACAACATACAAACACCATCAAACATCAAAACCCATCAACTAGTTATGACCAAGAACATGTAAAAATGATAAAAATGCAAAAACATAAGAACATAACACAACACACGATACCAACACACTAGTTTACATGTTTTATTAGTTTTAAACTCGTTTTAGACATGTGTTCATCAAAACCCATTCATGGTAACCATGTATACGTGCCATAATGGTCACGTACGTGGCTCTCCAAGACGCATATGAGTCGTTACCAAGTTTCTTTACCTTTATCAAACCCGGTCTACAAAAATACCATGAAACCCTAGATTTGCATGGCGTTTTAGGACGTTTTGGAAGGTTATACGAAGGCTATAGGGCGCATTCCCTATATGGATGGAAAGAGGAAAGAAAGATCTACAATATGGTGGTGGTGGTGGGGGGTGACGTGCGACGGTGTGGCCGGAATATGGCCGGCAGTGGTGGCGGCGGCTAGGTGGTATATTTAGGGTTAGGGTTTTGGTTTAGAGAGAGAAAGTGTGTGTGTGTGTGTGTTTAGAGAGAGAAACTAAAGGGTGAGTGTATGTAGGGTGATGGGTATATATAGGTGGGATGAGGGACCAAATAATAAAAGAAAATGAGGGAGGGGGGGACCTAGGTAAACAAGAGGGGCCATTCCCGGAATTTTTCATAAACTATCTCGTTTTCCCTTTCCCGAGCTCATATTTTACCCTACGAGTGTCTAACGACTTTCATTTGACTTTCTATTGTTTTTATTTATGTTTTTTCATGAATTTTGATTATTTATGTGTCACGTTTCTTGTTACGGTTTAAAAGTTACGTTATCTCTCGTTCTAGGATTTTATTGTGCCGAATCAAATAGTGCCTATCGTAACGGGCTATAACTCATACGACGACTCATACGATAATAAAATAAATCATTAAAACCAATAACGATATCAAAACATGTCATGGTTAGCCGGAATAGCTCCTAAAGGCAACTACTCGGTATAACTTAGCGTAATGCGGTTACCTAAAAAGGCTCCCTAATTGCCAGTTGTCACAAAAGTAGTGAAGAGAGACTTTTTAGAAACTGATGACTTGATGTCAAACACATAATCCACGTATATATACACATGGCATTTAATATACGCAAAGTATTTTTGAAGATGCTTATTATAAGAGAGAAACATATATCATCATTTTAACCATAAGCAATTAGCACGTTTTTGACCAGCTATTAGTAACTAAGAGAACATACCTTTGCTATATTCCCTTTTTATGGTTTTTACAAACCATAGACGCGAAATACTTCATGAGCTTTAAAAAACTTAATCGTATTTTGGAAAAACATGTTGACATAACTTTGGATTCTTCTTTAGGTGTTGACTTCATTTTTTTCGAATAAAACAAAGTCATTGGAAGAATCCTAGCAGGAAGATTTATCAAAAGAAAATGTTAGAATGATTTATCAATATCCAACATTTGTTAAAAGTTAAAAAAAGACCTTTAAAACATGATTTTTGTTTTAAGAAATTTCCTTCTTTGTTGATGACGTATAGTCTATATCCGGGTCACGAACCCGACTAAAGTCCAACATTATCTTAGCCCAGTACGAACTGGGCTAAGCCGATAGATGTTTGGGCTCACGAAGGCCCAAACCAAAGCTATTCACGGAATAGATATCGGATATCTCCTAATTATAGAGATAATCATTCCCCAACCGACTTAGGCGGGATACGCCGAAGGTTGAGGAACACGGAACCAACAAGGATTCCGTGCATATATAAGGGGAATCCCATTCCTCGTAAAAGGTATGACCTACAAACCCTAATTCACCTTTAACCCTAAATCGATTACTTACTCTCACGCCGGAGGATATTCGTGGGAGACAATCCCACGGTAAGCCTAACGGTGTTTTCTGTCTCTTAGTGCGCAGGTCTCAAGCAACAATCATTAATTGGTACGAGAGCCGGAGCCCCGAACAAGGAACGCCCAACTTTTGTATCAACAAGTGGCGCCATCCGTGGGCCTCCAATTGAGCAATATGTTTATCCTTCTGCACATTCTGGGAACTTTCCCGGTATAGCTAGCCCTTAGTTGTGCAGTTAATGCTGCCTGGTGCGCTGCGGCCACACTTAACTCCTCAATAAGTTGTTCCATGGGTGCTTTCGCAGGATCCGATGGTTCCGCATCCTGTTTCTTCGGTTCAAAGGATTCGGTGCGCACAGGACTTTTAGGGGGCGGCGACACCACAGTCTGTTCAAACCTACATACATGAACAGAGAATTATCAATTGCTCATATAAACTACGAGGCGCGCAAAATATATATATATATATATATATATATATATATATATATATATATATATATATATTGATGACATTACTTACTGTGGACCAGAGATATCAGCAGATGGGTGAGATGACGCAGCGTCACTGGTGGATGATTCCACAGTAAGGATCACCAGGCGTTTTTTCCTTGATGAGCTCGCGCCATCATCCCCGAGCGACCTCTTGCGCTTTAGCCCAGATTCTTGCTCTTCTTCTTCTTCTTCTTCCATCGGCCACGCCACTGCTACAGGTGGTGGCTGCGCTACGGGAGAAGGCACCCTAGGGCTCGGCACACTTTGTATAGGAGTATCTTCCAACGCATTGGGACCACTGCTCCCAGCCTCCTCAAGGTTTAGCTCCGTAACATGCCCCGTTGTGGCTGCCAGTATGGGCTCTTCTCCTTCTTTCAGGGGTCGTGTTCCTACCTTCACCTCCACAGGCTTCGATAGATGCACAACGGTGAAAAGATCCATCTCTGCGCAATAGAAGACAACCTGTTAGGAATTAGAAATTCCAGGTATTAAAGAGTCGGTCACCTCATGTATATGTAATCGTTAGAAAGCTCGTAGTCGTAGTTCTTTTAAGTTAAGTAGTATTTTGTTAAGTAACACCGTGGAGGACGGACGGGTCTTTACCCACTGTATGCCTGATCTACAGCCCGATGTGTGGCGATTTATGTAAGACTATAAATACTCTCTACCTCCCAAGGTAGAGAGTTGGAGCTCATAATAATATCTTTCACTTTCTCTCACTAAGTTCCCTAAACCTCTAACTTTCTCTCTCTAGAATTCCATCTATACGCCACTTTGTGTTATGGTTTGATGTGTATGTGAAAACTAATAACCAACAATTGGTATCAAGAGCCATGGTTAGATCATATCTTGCACATCTTTGGATTTCTAGTGGTTTTTAGGTGGTTTTTGAGTTTGAAAAAGTTTAGTGGTTTTTGCATCATTTGGGTGATTTCTAGTGTTAAAGTTTGGATTTTGATAGTACTTTTATGTTTAGAATCATCACAAGTGTTTAGGTTTTGATTTGGTAAGCTTGAATCATCGTGGTTGGGTAGTTTTTGGATTGAAAAGTGATGTTTTTGTGGTTTTTCTTGCTAGCGACTTGACATTCGGACTTCATTCTTCGTAGCGACTTGCTTTGCAATTTCGTGGCGAGTTACAGTTTTGGAGCTAGCGACTTAGATCTAGCGATTAACAGTACAAGTAGTGGACTCTTCACTACGGGTAGCGACTTGGTGGTAGCGACTTGGTCTGTAGCGAGTTGCTCTTTAGCGACTTGTATCTTTAGCGACTTGAGTAGCGAATTGCTGCCAAAATTTTGCTAGTGACTTGAGGCTTAGCGAGTTACTACTTAGCGACTTGCATTTGTCTAGCGACTTGGGACTCTAGCGACTTAGTGGTGTAGCGAATTAGTTGTTAGCGACTTGGTTCAAGAATTCGTAGCGACTTGGTTGATTTTTCCCGTCAAAACTTCAAACGGCCATAACTTTTGAACCGTAACTCCGTTTTCAGCGTTCTACCCATCAAAACAACCGTGAGAACGAGGAGAATGGCACGCCGAATTAACTATAGTTCAATCGGGTCAATCTTTGAGGTCTAAATCCGCTCCGAACAGAAGTTATTGAGGTTTTTAAGTTTTTAGACCTAAATTTCTCAAGAAAAACGGGCATAAACCAATCCGAATCACAACCAAACAACATATCTGCTAATCCTACAAACAATCATATGTCCTAACACACAATTGTCTATCATTCCATTGGTCATTGCTTAACGGTTTAGTCTTGATTTTAGTAAAATCCCGCGAAAGATTCTATTTCTCGGTTTGAATCATAGACTTGTAAAATCCCGTGCATTCTACCACATCATGTCTTACTCTACTGACCCAGTGATTTCAGAAGTGCTTAAATTGTATGATGCTGTGGATAATAATGATAATGGATGCTACACTGAACGATTAAAGATGTTTGAATTAAACAACGAGGATGTGAGATTTTCATGTTCTGAGTACAATGAGAATGAATTGCACCTGCTACAGAGTGCCATGCAAATGGAATGCAGCATTGAGCCCTATCAACTACTTCATCTGCACCTCATACAGTTGTTATCCATAGCTGGGGATCGAACATGTAGTGCTCTTTTCCGCCAGGACTTACCTACATTGACAAGAAGCTTGTTGTTGAACTTAGAACATTTAAAGCTGCAACTTACCAATGAAGAAGTTCAAAAGGATGGTTCCAGTGCAGCTCTTCAAGTAATCTACAAACAATTTCAGCCATTCATCAGTGGGGAATATTCAGCAGATTACAATCAACACTTGACTGGAATTTCCTTTAAAAAACATACTGGAATGGAAATTCAGGAATTCATTGAGACATTTATCCAACTCATGGATAATATGAAAAAGTTCATTGAAGAATCTGCACAAAAGAATGAAGACGTGAATAAGTGTCAGGTGCAGTTGAAAGATTGTTGTGATAAGTTGGGTAATGTATCTGGTGAAGAATCGGGTGTTGCTGAATGCAGAATGTCAGTGACAACAAAAAATGATGAGTCGGATAATGCAAAAATGGAATCTTCGTGCTCAAATTCACAAGAGAGAGAAGTGCACCAGACACAACCTGTGCAAGTTAATGCAAAGGAACGCTCCATGGAAGCTTCGGATGTACCCAAGATAGAGATGCACCCGTCACAGCCTGTGCATGTCAATGCTGAGGTAAGTTGCATGGAAGTTTCTGCTGTACCTAGTTGTGCATCTTCTACTCAAAATGATGATTATGAACTGCATGAGTACGCTGCATTTGTGCCTGATGATTCCCTTACCACTGAGCTTAACATATATAAGGATCAAGTTGCTATTTATGAGCAGCGTGCTAAGTTTGAGTTGACAACCCGTGAGCAGGAAATGGATGTCCAAATACGTACAATCATTAGAAAAAGTAATTTTAGAGAAGAAGTATTAAAACAAGAGTTAAACTCCTTGCAAGAAAAGCTTTCTAAAACTGCTAAGCAAAAACACGAACTTCAAGAAAATGTTAAAATGCTTAAGCAAGAATTCAAGGCTAAGGAATCAAAACTTTTGAATGATTTTTCCAATCTAAAAACTTTGAAAAACAAGCTTGAAAATAAGTTGTACGTACAAGGGAATACCATTCAGACTGCTCACATGATCACTAAGCACAGAGTCTTAAGCGATAAGCACAGTGTTCCCATTATAGATAAACCCAATCCTGAGTATGGTAAGAAAGCAAAAGCAGCTCAAAATGTAATCTATGATGGAAATGAGATTCTTAAACCTAGACAGACACCTAGTTGCATTGAGTGCACTGAGGAAGATAGAAAACTAGATATTGCATCTAGGGAGAAAATGGATAAGAAGTTAAATGATCCTAAGTGTAAAAAGAATAACATAACGATCAAACCCCATAATTACACTAAAGAAAATTGGATCTCCTTGAACAAGTTTAAGCCTCGGACTCTATTAACCCCTGAACAAGTGTTCTGGAAAAAGGATATGGAAATGCAAAAAGCTGAAAATCTTGTTGAAAAGAATCCCCCTTGTAGGAAACTGCCTAAATCAACTGTGTATCCTCCTAATACACCAATGCACTTAGTTCCTAGATCTATTGCCACTAAAAGCAAGACCTTAATCAGTGAATATGTTATCTTTCAACTATTTGTTTATTTTGAGAAAACTTGTAAGAAAAGGATCACACCCACTGGTATTACTGAAGGGGAAAGGGGTTTTGAGCAAACTAAAGAATGCTATTTAACTGAGGTCATGCCTTTCTTTAAACAACTAAAAGATCAATTTGAGAGTCTTAAAAAAGGGACGCATTCTGATATTAAAGAAATGAAAAAGGTATTTGATGCAATGAATGTTGAGGTTAGTGACTATGAGAGAGAATTAAAATATAGTGAGATTGAAAGGAAGAACTTGCATACACTGAATGAGAATCTGATTTCTGAATGTATTGCTCAAGATGTGTTTTTCACTGCTACAAATTGTTCCATTAATGCTTCTCAATTTCATGAATTATCTGTTGCTCTGAAAGTCTCCCATGATCGTGTCATTGAGCTTGAAACAACAAATTCAAAATTGCATGAGAAAATAGAACAGGATGATCATGATAACTTGGTCAAACATTATTCTAAATTAGAAGTTGAACATCTTGCTTTACAATTAAAACATCAACATCTCAAAGAAAATGTTAAAACCTCAAATATCAAGACATCCTCTGATGCTCCTGAGTTTGATGCAGTTTTTGAAATTAGCAAACGTGATGAACAAATTCGAGCTCATTATAACACGATCAAAAGATTGAAAGCCCAAATTTCACAACTGAAAGGTGAAAAGAAGGATGTGACTGCTTCCCATATGCCTCCACCTTTAGATTCTCAGAATTTCCAACTTCAAAACATAATTGATAACTTGCAAAAGGAAAATGATTGTTTTAAAGCTGAAATTTCAAAGGTTAATGATCAAAACAAATAGTTATGTGATTCATTTAAAGTTAATCATGATAAACAAATTGAAAAAATAACTTCTTTACTTAACGATATTGAGAATCTGAAGCGTGAGGTGAAAGGAAAGTTGCCAATCCCCAATTGCAAATACTTTGTTCCTAAGGTTTCTGCTTGTGATAAATATGCTATCGATATGTTATATATTCCCCCGCCCATTAGGAATAATGAACTTGCACATAAAGCATATCTCTCATACCTTAAGGAAAGTTTGAAGGGTCTCCGTGAGATTGTTGAAGATGAAAGATTAGAAAAACCTTTTGATAGTACTATAGCCTATGCCTGCATGGATGCCAAACGATCTCAGGAACTCTTAGAGTATGTAATTGTCACAAGTCCGAAATCTAGCAATAGGCGAGATAGAATAGTTGTGCCTTGTTCTATGCCTAAAGCCAAGCATCTGACTCTTGATATGCCTTGTTCCATGTCGAAATTCAAGCAAGCAACCTTTGATGTGCCTCCTAGAATTTCAGATCCCAGCACTTCTAGACCAGGAATGCAGAAAGTAGTGAAGCCATGTAATGTTCCCATCGTTACTTCCACAGATGTTAAGATTGACACTAAAGTTAGCGGGTCAAAACCTAGAAGCAATGCAAAAAAGGATAGGATTACGCAAACTAAAAGTGATCATGATAAGGAAGTAAAAGAACACCATAGGGACAAGAAGTTTGATTTGAACAAAAAGAATCGTGTTAGTTCTAGTATTAGCTCTAAGCTTACTGAAATTAATTCGAGGCCTTATACTGTCTGCAAAACATGTAAAAAATGTTTATTTTCTGGTAATCATGATAAATGTGATGTGTTATCTCTGAGATCTAAGAATCATACCCCAGTTAAGAAAGTTTGGAAAGCGAAACAGATTAAGCAATCCTGGAAACCTACAGGGAAGGTTTTTACCAATATAGGATTTCAGTGGAAGCCAACAAGTCGAATATTCACGAATGGCAAACCTTGCCCTTTAACTAGATCCACTATGCCTAGAATAGTGCCTGTTAAGGTTTGGAAGCCAACTGGTAGAATAATCCCATTAAGCACAAAATGTCATTTAACTAAGTCTGATGCCTCTACTAGTTCAGCTCCTAGGGATAATGCCACTGCATCTAGGGTTTCTGCTGATTCAAAGACTGTTTGTGCTAACCAAAAGGAACCCATCAGCACGTGGGGATCCAATGTTTCCAATTCTCTTTCTTCGTCTGTTGTCCAAAGCAGGTCGTACAAATCATCCCTTGGTATTTGGATTCGGGCGGCTCTAAACATATGACTGGGCTCTTAACAATGACGTCTGTTCAAATCAGTTCAGGCCTCGTACTTCATCATAATGGTGTCTGCAGATAACACTTCAGGCCCCGTTCCTCATAGAAAAGTGTACGCTCTTCTGTGCGCTTTATCTTCAGCTAATGAGAAATTCTCTCGCAAATGGCCATTCTCATCAACATTCTTCATCAACAAGCTTCATGTTTTTCCACGCTCATTCAGTCATCAAGTGGATCTACGTTCATTGGTGTATACTCTGATTCACTTGTTAAATCAAAAATGGCAACTTCTGATGCAATTTTTGAGGGGGAGAAGAGTGAATATACTACATGATGATGGATGTTTGATTAATGGTTATACGACTTAATTTTTGATGATGATGAGTGTATATTCTTTTTGATGAAGAATGAATATACTAAGGATAACTGGGATTCATTGTTTTGATTTTTGATGACTCTCCTCCAACGCCTAATGCTTCACTTACTAAGGATAAATGGGAATCAATGTTTGGGATTCATTGTTTTTCAAAGATAGGTTTGATGAGTACTTTCAACCTCCGACGAATGTTGATCATCCAGCTTCTGAAGCTTATGCTCCGGTTTCTATTGACTCAACTGGTTCACCATCTAAGAAGTACTTCTTGGAATTCTCAAGAAACCTTATCTCCAGTTATTTCACAAGGCATTTATAATGACTATCATGATATTGTAAGTTGCACTATTGAATAATGATCCGCTCTTTGGTATTCCTGTGCCAAATCTTCATGGATTGTTGTTCATGGATAATGATCCGCTCTTTGGTATTCCTTTGCCAAATCTTTACGGATTATTGTTCCTCTCATTGTGCACGCTATAAATCAACCACATGAACATTAAGGAAAATGACTACCTCATTCGCTTGAAGACATTTGTGGTGAATCTTCCAGATCAGTCTCTACATGTATACCTTTAGGAAGAATGCATTAATGTCGAGAAATCATTTGTTCCGGTTCATTCAGTGGATCGACGTACATCCGGTGGTACGTTGATTCACGTGTTGGGCATTTGACACAAGCTGATTACTTCAGAGTTAATCAATTATCACTTATTTGAGATTGAAGTTAAAATTCACAAAGGCGAGCTTAAGATGCAAAAGCATGGAATTCTTCTTCAGTTTCAAGTTTGGTATATCAGGTTTTCTTTATCAGTGGTCACTTCAAATTGTCTACATATGGGTTGATAAAGATAGTCAGAGAGAGTTTCTATCGCAGTGGTCCTATGGCTCCTGGACACTCCAGTTCAGGACCCGCACTTCAAGATAGTCCCATTAGTTCATCCCTTATACCAAATTCTTCTCCAGAAACTCCATATGTACCTCCATCTGAAGATGATTTAAAGAAATTTTTTGATCCCATGTTTGATGAACCAAGTGCTAATGAACTGGCAATTCCTACTTCAGAGGCTGCTCATATTCCTGTGAATGACGTCAATCCTTCAATCTCAATATCATTAAGTCAAGAAGCGTCTGCTGCTGATCACTCTGTCTCATCAACAAATCATCAAACTTCGAGGGTACATCATGGAACTATGTCTGGTATCAATGATGAAGTTAATCCCTTTGCTACTCCTGAAGATGCCCCCTTTGAGAACATATTTTCTCCTGAATCATCATCAGAACCATCTTCATCAGGAGAAATTGACTCTGCAACTTCAGTTCTTCAACCACAACCACATGAACACCTCAGAAAATGGACTCACGATCATCCATTAGACAACATCATTGGAAATCCCTCTCGTCCTGTATCAACCCGGAAACAACTTGCAACCGATGCCTTATGGTGCTTCTTCAACTCCGTACTATCTAAGATCGAACCAAAAGATGTTAAAACCGCCATGAATGAAGATAGCTGGTTCAATGCCATGCAAGATGAAATTCATGAGTTTGATCGACTTGATGTATGGGAGTTAGTGCCTGCTCCAGACTGTGCTATGATTATAGCTCTTAAATGAATCTTCAAAGTGAAACTTGATGAGCATGGTGATGTGTTGAAGAACAAGGCTCGATTAGTTGGTAAAGGATACCGTCAAGAGGAGGGTATTGAATTTGAAGAATCTTTTGCTCCTGTTGCTCGAATCGAGGCAATCAGAATCTTTCTAGCTAATGCTGCTAGTAAGAACATGGTAGTCTATCAGATGGATGTGAAGACGGCATTTCTGAACGGAGATCTTAAAGAAGTCGTCTACGTCAGCCAACCTGAAGGATTTGTGAATCAAGAGCATCCTACTCACGTTTATCGTTTGAAGAAGGCTGTTTACGGTTTAAAGCAAGCTCCAAGGGCATGGTATGATACACTGTCAAAGTTTCTTCTATCAACCGGATTCAGCAAAGGAGCAGTTGATCCTACATTGTTCACTAGGAAGTCAGGCAAACATTTAATTCATGTTCAAATTTATGTTGATGATATTATTTTTGCCTCGACAGACCCAATGGAATGTGATCGTTTTTCGAATGAAATGAGTTCAAAATTTCAAATGTCAATGATGGGACAAATGTCATTTTTCTTGGGATTACAAATTTTACAAAGTCCCGGAGGCATTTTCATAAATCAATCTAAATATGCAACAGAAATCTTAAAGAAATTTGGATTTGATTCAAGTGACCCTGTTGACACCCCCATGATTGACCGAACCAAACTAGATGAGGACCTCTCAGGGATCATGATTGACCAAACGAAATATCGTAGTATGATTGGATCCCTGATGTATCTCACTGCTAGTAGACCAGACATCTTGTTCGTTGTTTGCATGTGTGCTAGATACCAGGCTAAGCCTACTAAAAAGCACCCTGAAGCAGTTAAACGGGTCTTTCGGTATCTCCAAGGAACCATCAATATGGGTCTTTGGTACCCGAAGGACACCGGTATGTCACTAACGGCCTATGCAGATGCTGATCATGCAGGTTGTCAAGATACACGTCGAAGTACGTCTGGAGGTTCTCAGTTTTTGGGTGATAAGCTTGTGAGCTGGTCTTCAAAGAAGCAAATGAGTACTTCTATTTCCTCTACAGAGGCGGAATTCATAGCCATGTCATCCTGTTGTGCTCAAATCTTATGGATGAGATCTCAATTATCTGACTATGGCTTTGAATTCAACAAAATCCCTCTGTACTGTGATAATAAAAGTGCTATTGCTCTCTCATGCAACAACGTTCAACACTCAAGAACAAAGCACATCGAAATTCGACATCATTTCATCAGGGAACAAGTGGAAAAAGGTGTGGTGGAACTCTATTTTGTGAGGTCTGAATATCAGTTAGCCGACATCTTCACAAAAGCTCTTCCAAGAGAACGTTTTGAGTTTATTCTTCCACGACTTGGCTTGAAAAGCCTTCAACCAGAAACACTCAAACGTCTTCAGGAGGAAGACGAGGAGTAAAGGTCTATCTTCATCTATCTCTTGTATATATCCATTCGAAAAACAAAATACAAAATTATAAAACCCTCAAAAATCAAATAGAAAAATATAAAACTTTCAAAATCCATAAAAATTTGAAAAATTCGAAAAATCTTCAAAAAAAAAATATTGTCATTTTGTCATGTTTCTCTCGATTCGATAATATCTACGGTTTTGATGTTGTCATTCAAAGAATGACACGGGACTTTAGATGTTGTTCGAATTTTTATACAAAAAAAAAAAAAAAAAAAAAAAAAAAAAAAAAAAAAAAAAAGAAAAAAATCAAAAAATCAAAAATTATTTTTGGGAGAAAGAGAAACTATGGTTTATTGTCATTTTTCAGGCAATAACCCGGTTTTAAAAGAAAGAACAGAGCCATGTTTTACCATGTTTTCAAATTCCATGCTCTGATTCTATAAACATTTATCTGCTGAAAACCAAATGCTTTGAAAAATAACTCGGTATCTATTTTTGATAATCATCAGGACTTATTTGTCAAAATCTCTATCTCTCAATCAACAACCTATGTCATTGATTGAGGGGGAGAATGATTTCTATTAAATTAAAAATTTATTTGGCATTAAATTGTTTTCAAAAGATGTACATGCATGTTTTATCAATGGAGTTTAAAGTCTCAAAATCCGATCCTTATCATTTCAAACGCTTTCACAATCAAGTCACAATTCTCCTTAAAAGCTTTCAAAATCAATTTAAATCTATACGAGATCACAAATCTCAAATGATTTGATAATTGTGATCGGGGGAGAATGTGTGATTTAAATTGGATTTAAACTGATAATTCGGTAAATGGTTTTATAAGGATGTACATGCTATCCTGCCCACATGTGACAAACGATTTCAAATTTTCCGTGCACATGTTGAGGGGGAGCATCTATCTTAAACCTATGATTTGAAATGTGATCAACTTATCTCAATGTGCAAGTTCCCTCTAGTATGTGCAAAACTCTTTTTCAAACCTCGAGACACATATTGAGGGGGAGCAAATTTATGGAAACCTCATCCTTCCCGGAAATGCTATATCTTCTTGATTTGATGTGGGAAGTGATGTTGATATCTTTTAGAAAATGGTAATCAAAGAAGTTAATTCTTTCTCTTGCCTCCGTGTTCAAAACATTTTCAAATACTTGATGCACATGTTGAGGGGGAGTTCTCGTTCTAAAAATATCAAAAGCAATTCAGGTACAAAATGCTTTGATAATATATCACAAGTATCTGAATTGATTTTTCAAATGGTTTTCAATTGGTTCCAATGGCAGATGAACAATACCAAATAGATCGACCAACTCTACTTTATGTACGGAGATATAAGGATGATAAGGTTAGGTATGTGTTCCCATGATCCGCCAGAACCGGAGGGATCTACCCAGGGACAATCCACTAGTTAGTGTAGAAGTCCTTAGGTATGATGATAAAAGGAGAAAAGTGAGATATGGGAAGAGTGCGGACTAAGACTGAGCTAGTACTGGAATAAACCCAACAAGGTTCTAGCTATGAAGTCTCGGTAAGCACTGAAGGGGTTGAAGAATTAAAAAGAATTGAATGAGAAAAGGGTGAAAACAAATAGCCCTCCATTTATTCAACCTTAGGGCAGAAACCGGGTTCAATTCATATGCTACTGATGGTAACATCGGTATTGAAGACAAGACGTCATGGACCCAGTGACGCACTGCACTTCAACTTTCCAAACCACTCAAGTTCCTCTTAAAAGGACTTGTTTCATTCTCATGGGGAACCGACATTTTCTATCGACTTTCTCTTAGAGATTGTTGATATTGAAGTAGGAGACCCTCTCCCTAGTCTCCGGCACAGGATCCAAATATGCACAAAATTGAGTCTAGAGCCACGAGATCATCAATAAATCTCATTAGGACACTTTCAATGAAGACTCTCTGTTTCACACAATGTGGAAAGAGAGATTATATCTTGAGTCCTACGCACTATCCTTGTGGTATTGCCAGAACATCTGAGTGATGTGTTTACATATTCACAATGAAGATGGAAAGCCTTCTGGAGCCAACATCAAACAAGCTCCTGGTAGGTGGCATGTGAGATCTATTTTATAGATTAACCATGTGACAACTGAACAGAAACAATGGGGCGATTCAATCTCTTGAATCAATCCTGGTTCAGGTTATGGATTGACGGATACCTTTGAAAAACCGGTCATTGTGCTTAAAAACTCTTTTCTTTAGCACATCGACCGTGTACTAATTTTTCAAACCAAAAGGTGTTTTTATGATTGATAATTGATTTTCAATAAA